>CM031240.1:311111849-311326079 GCA_018340775.1 Taxus wallichiana var. yunnanensis
CATGGATATGGATAAGACCATAAAATCATTTCTTAGAGTCCTGACATGGAGTTTCAGATCTAATGAGACGTCTATGATTACATGGAGTCAGAAATCACACCATCGAAGATGGCGTATTTTTGGTCCTTATGGCTCTTAAGGGACTATGCTGAAGCAGGAGTAGCCGGAAAAGTCTGAGGATCATAAGAAACCAAAATGATATCTCCACTTTATCATTCACTAGGCCATCCAGGATGTGTTTGGCGTGGTGGAGTTGACAGGCAGATGCTTGCCGTTTGTAAAATATAGTGTTTGGAAGCCCATATACTAGCTTCGAATTCACGGTATTTACGCATTTCTGACGATTAAGGCAATGAGAGAAGCTGAGAAAGGAAATGTAACGCACTACTGTAAAAGATAACCCGTTAAGAGCCTCGAAATGCTAGTATTTTGGATTTTGTGAGACATCTCACAGAGTGCACGGAGTTTGAGGGAAATCACCATCGAAGATATACTCTTGTTTTAGTCTAGGGGGCTTTTAAGGGAATTTCATGCTGTGACTGAGCCAGTGCTTTGAAAGAATGGGGGCTGGGCAGCTGAAGAACTAGACCCCTAATGAGAATTTACCACCTAATGTGTTGGTTAAAGTCGGTTCGGTGCGAGAGGCTTCCCGTTTATGAGTATGTGTGTTTGTGATCCCACATACTTGCTTTGATTTATTGCGTGTATCTGTCACTTGTTAGCAAATAATCGAGATAGCAGAGAAATTGAATGGATATGAATAAAACTACACATGAGAGAGTTTTGTATAGAGTTACAACACATAGAGTGTGGGATCGTGAGATGTCTCTAGGTGCTGTTGAGTCGAGAAATCACATGTTGAAGATATAACATTTTTGTGGTCGAGACTGACCTTATGAGCAAAATATTATTTACAAAACTTCATTACTAGCATGAACAAATGACTGAAATAAATACGAGGTTGCGTCATGTAGCCTTCATCTTATCATCTCCATAATTTCTAGAAAATAATGGTTCACCACATTTTCTATCCCATCTCACATTTGCATCTTTTCTGATAGTGCTTAAAGGTTATCTAATGCAGTATTTTCGCGAAGCGATGAGCTCTTGGCACTAAACCAACTATGTCTTTTGACACGCATCAAATTGCTCGATAAATGCTTCAGGGAGGTTTCATTTTGGGCGCATTTCGGTTAGACCTATGCTAAATCGTGCGTATACAGGCTACACTCATCAAGAGGCGTAGTCCTTCTAAAATCCTGAGACCAAAACACATTATATCTTTGTGGGTGATTTCTAGGACTCATTGGCACCTGGAGATGTCCCTTTTATATTTGGCACCTCCGCTTTCAAGGGAACCTCTACCATGAAAACTATGCTTAGGTTTTCCATCTCCTTTTGGTGCTCTTGTTGTCTATTGATTCTGAGCCTGCAAGAAATAGTGTAGTAAAGAGTTAGTGTAAAGGTTGTCCATTCTGCCCAATCACCTAAATAATATATATGGTTCATATAATATAGATGTTTAGAAATAGAGAATTTTAATAAGATATTTTTACTGATATAGGTGGTAAAGGTGATGAATTTTTGTTGCTCCTTTCCCATAATATTTAATTTCTCTTAGCTTGATTGAAAACTTGAGAATAATAGAATTCTCTACTGGCGATTATAAATGACCACATGAAAGGTAGAAAGCGCTTTTAGTACCACTAGCCAAACATAAACATATTATTAAGCAAATTAAATAGAATTTTAAATCATCTGACCATTTGCAAAAAATCCATTAAAAGTAAATATTCAAATTAAGTTAAACCCATAAGAACATACAACTTTGCGAATTCAATCAGATGAACCCACACAAGTGCTCAAGTCTAATCTTGTGATGCTTGAGAATTTCTTCATGATATGATCCATAGAGCTTCTACTGAGTTTCTTGTTTAATGGCCTACCTCAATATTTTATCAATTTAATGGCTACATTGCGAGAACCAAATGCTGAATAGTGAAGTATCTTTGATGTACTTCATAGTCTTTAAACAACCAAGTGTTTGATTATTTTTATAGGATATCGGCTGGAATCCAAGTTCTGAAGTGGTTACCAGCCGACCCGAAGTTGGGATACTCAAGGTCTTCACCATCAATGACTATGGAAGTCAAAAAAATTCCCTCTACTCTGACAAGACAAGATGTAGTATCTCCCTCGCTTAATTCTCAAGGTTCACGCTGCATAATCTCACAAAATGTGTCTTCTACGTATCAAAGTAAACTAAAGTCAAATTTAAAAATACATTAAGAGTTGACCATTTAATAATTTATAAATCTAAACATGCATGCCACATATATGTATGTACCTTTGTGTTGCAGCTCAAAATCATAGACTTGGTCAAGAGTCGTGGTGATGTTGTCGATTGATCTAAAGACCTATGCAGTGTATAATGCTCACTGGAACACTGATGTGTATCAGTGGAATTAGAGGTTCTGCAATTCTATTTCATCCACCTATTGATGTGACTCACATTCATTCCATGAAAATCAATACATGATATATAAAAACATGTCATACACAAGTATAAATAGTCGATACACTTGACATTTGAACTACGTTTGAATGAGTGCATATCATGATCCCGAACTGTCATGACAATCTTCAAAGTTTGTCGGATGTTTTCTCATCGACTAAAATATCTACTGAACCATTGATCTCTCTGGAGATTCATGGACCATATTCTTAATACACCAATCAAAATGTTTTTACATCTATAAATTTAGCACCAACATTCTTGAACTTTAACTCTTCTCTTACAGTACTCTTTTCACACATGCTCTTGCACTATCATGCTCTCCTTTTCCATGCCACCGCCTCGATAAAACTCAGAATATCATTGCTACATTTGTTATTTATGCATCTTTCTCATCGATAAAACATACTATGCATTCTTGAATTATGATGTGCGTTGTCCTGCAAATGTAATGTTGATTGAAACTAATGTTCCTCTCATTCAAGTTAGCATAAAACACCTTGGAAACACCCTTGCATACGTATACTCTCAGAACGTTTCAATCATCACTAATGTAAAAGTGATACTATCTTAATATTTTTTTATCTTTGCTCTTTCTACTTTCCCTAGAGAGTGCATTTAATCATATATGCACTAAAAATAGCAAGTTTACACTCGAAGTTACTATACATGTTGAGGTCCGAACCTTCATTTTGTGACTCTGATATGTAATTCTCTGCAGATTCAGCCTACAGGAACAATAAAGATCAAGTGGGAATGTTTATTTTCTTAACTTGAATTATTCATCCAATCATTAAGGCTCTATGTGCTTGGCTTACCTTGCATACTCTATAAACAATTTCCTCTTTAGAATTTGACCATATATTACGATATAGGTAATGTTTTCTAATAAAATATACATCTTAGATTCTTTTCCATCTTTTAATTGATATGCCAATTATTTTATATTTGTTGAAACCAACCAATTATTTTCCTATGAATCCATGTACTCTCCATTGGATCGACTTTTCATACTTGGAAACCCACCGCATACATTGCACGTTCCACCCAAACATGCTTTGTTATAAAAAAATTGTCTTAATTTATTTTTTCACAAAAATGTTCCTCTCAATAAATTTCCTTGAAGATTTTTTTGGGACATTTAATCCTACACTCCTGCACATGATGTCAGTATGCTTAACACTGACATATTTGACAAAACATCATAAATGCATTAAAATTCAACCCATGATGCCTACAATAACAAGTGGTACATGTGAGTGATTGATTTTCACATAAAAGAGTTTTCTCATTTCAAAGAATCATTTCGTTAATGTTAATTTGGTGGATTTTCCATTCTTAAACTTAGAGAACAATTGTATTTCGAGTGATATCTAAGAAATTTTGCACATGATTCACGATTATGAGCATATTCTTCTTTTTACTATATCTCTTCTTCTAAATTGACACCCTTGTGTTCTCATTCAAAATTTTACGAATTAATTCTTTTAGAATATCATATGTATTCTTGTCTTTTCATGGAATTCTACTAAAGAAATCCCAAGTCGGATGTTATTGTCAGATTGACTCAGACGTTTACATCTCTCTATTGCTTTCATTAGTGTTTTTCATTTATGCTTTCAAAACACTTGTTTTTCTAATCAAGGCATTTATTAACTATTTTATCACTTACTATACAATTAGTAAGCGCACACCATGTAGCATTACTATCTCTAAGTACGTCTCTTTCCACCTATGATTTGGTATAAGGCTTTATGTATGTTTCTCAATAAATTGATTACATTTTGATCCTAACAACATATTAGATTTTCTTAACTTAAGGTCTTCATTATGGTCTCTTATCTTAATTAATTTCATCAATGTAACAAATAATTGACATCTTTTTGTTTCATTTTAAATTATCAAAGTAATTATCCCAAATTCCACTAGCTTTTCTTCGGTGCATTTCTTTTGGACATTTTTGTTAGGTGTTGGTTTTATAATGTTTTCATCAATTTGATTAAGTGAATTAGTTTTCTTCAAAAAATGGAAGGAGGTGTTCTTGTGAGGTGAAGATTAATTTCACAAGGTTACTTTCTTCATTCGGTGTTTTCATACAAATTTCAAGGGTTAACATTTGGATTCTCGAGTAAGGGTTCAAATAATTGGATTCATATCTGATTTCTTCATCCATACCAACATTATCCATTCGATTGATATCATTATTCATTGAAAATCATTATTCTCTACATTTTCATTATGTATTTCCTATGTCATTTTCTAATACATTTTAGCTACATTCTGATATAAAGCGGATGTACCTTACCATGCCCGACATTTTGCATTCTCTTCAATTTATTTATTCTTCATTTTCTTTAGTATTGCTCTTGAAGGTTTTCTCTTGTTCTAAGCATTCCTCTTATCCTTAGATCAAATTTTATTTCCCATGATTAGAAAAAAGAGGAAATTCAACTAGTGGGGTAGGGGACAAAATGAACTACTAAAAATCGTAAAAAAAAAAAAAAAAGAATGTACAGAAAAAATTGCGCAGACCAAACAAAAAAAGTATGTTTACAAGTTTCTAGTGAAAGAGATGAAAGGAAATTAAGGGACCTGATATATAAAAAAGAATAAACGTATACATGTTATGCATTTTTCCCTTTCTTTCCCAACCCATGCATCAAGGCTTGGGATCTCGCTTGATCCCCAAGCTCGAGTGCATGGACGTCAGACTGCCAAACACACCAAACAAACATAGTATTTTTGCGGGAAGAAATATAAAAATGCCAACTTCCTCTATGATAAATCAAAATAAAACAATAGATGATTCATTTTAAAAAATTATACCACGATGTAAGTAGAGTTTCTTCTTTGCTGTAAATATATATTTTTCAATTTTTGTGACAAATATAAGGTTTCCATATCTATTTAATTTTCTAACTATATTCCTTTTATAGCTATTTTGAAGTGTAAACATATCACTATCTTTTTGGTACAATCTTTTTTGACTCATCAAATTTCTAAAAAATTTGAAGCCATGTGAACTAGGACTAATTCTATACATATTAAAAAAAAACTATTTTCTAAGCATTCGAGGTAGTTAGGGGGACTGCACGTCAGTCTCTTTATTTTCAAAACATAAATTTCTCACTAGAAAATCAAAATAAAAAAATATCATTTCAGCTAAAAAAATCTAAAAAAATGGGAGCCCAAACTAATGCTCTTAGATATCTTTCTACTAAAGGGTTTCAAAAATACTATCATTAAATGGTGCCCAAATTTACAGCCAAATGGTGGGGTCAACAACATTATGTTTTTAAAAATATGAGAATTTGAAAGTTTTTTTAATTTCATTTGCTTTAAATTATCCATGTTTACTAATAAGGATTCTAGATCTTAGAAAAATCTAGGAAACACATATCGAGCAATTCATATTCATGCAATTTATCTTCACATATTTTGGGGACATGTAATACTTGGCAAACATAGCTCGTGAAGTCACCGATGAATTTTTTCTAAAATATGCGTCCACTTAAGACAAGAAAATGACTCAAACAGATTGGTAAACCCTCATCTTCTGATACGTCATTTTCATTTTAATTGCACATCATCTAATTCAATTAGCATTCAGAGAACATTGTAATGCGAGTGATAATCCAAACTTCCTCTTGTCGAACCATCTCTATTCTACAAGGAAAGATTTCATATACTTAATTCTCTAGTGTCCCCATTCCATCGATACAAGTTCACCAAATTTATATCTTAACAAAGTGGTGCAAATTTGGCATAGTTGTCACATATTTTCTTGGCATACGATTAAATTACATAAAAATCACTTCTCAATTCTCTTGTTCTCATGTTAAAATAAGCCTTCAAAATGTTATTTATCAATTGGTTAAACTATTATTCCTCTACACTAAGATACTAAGTAAAATTTGGCAATGTCCATAAAGTCTTTAATCGTTGCAAGACTAAGGAATTTATATTCATGAACCCACACGTTCCACAAATTCATTCTTGACCTACGGTATCTTTGATTTCTTAAGACCATGGTCAGTTTAATCAAGACCAATCCATATTATCTCAACCTCCTGAAGTATCTCTAAAAACATACGACTTTTTCAAAATTATAAAATATATGGGATGTCCACTTTACCCTAGTTATATCGAAAAACTTTTAATGACTGTCAAAGTTTAGTGAGACCCACTTATGTAAATCTTTGATTCATCCTCAAGTGGAACTTATTTAGAATCCATGGAATAACAATATCCATTTTCTCGTGTTAAGGTAATTCCAAGAACATTATCAACTTTTATTGGCATTACATTATCTAAAGCACCTAAGTCTATTATGTAATTGTTCAATTGGTGGCCTTTGATAAGGAGGGAAAGATAGAATGGATCAACTTTGTTGGTCTTAGATGCACTCAAGGAAAGCATGTTTTGGGAAGAGGGGTATCCAGAGTTAGTAGTAGTCCTTTGGAATTGGAGGTTACAACATTGGGATTTGAACTACTACCCTTGATATAGCAGACAAGTCTTTCAAATTACTCCAGGTGAGTTTGTAAGAATTTAGATTTGGAAATCTAAACTTTGGACTTGTTTACATGCTCAATGATGTTAAATGGAGTGGAAGGAGATGAGGTTTGTACTACAGGACAACGATTTCTTTGTGCAAGTGGAGGAGATACTACTTTAGAATTTGGGGCAACTTTATCAATGAGAGCAAATGATTGGGAAGCACAATCGCTGATTTGTAGGAGTATTTAGAGCTTTTAAAGGAATGGTTTTAGTAGATATAATTATAACTAAGAGAAATAGTAAGAGAGTTACTTGGCATAAAATATTGCTTCTTTTTCACACCACAAGGTCTGGATTTTCTTTCAAAAATCCATAGAAGGCGATGTTCTCTATTGATTATTTTGTTTTGTAAAGTCGCCAACGAGGATCTTATTTCTTCTTCTTTTTACCATGAGCAACAAAAGAAGAAACTCCTTTTTGAGACTAAGAGTGGGTGAATCTTGCACATGTGGCGGGTAAATATTCATCATCAACATCTTCTCCTGAGGAATACTCAATGAAATTGACCCATGCATCATATTCTACCTCTTATATCTCTAGGATGTTACCATCCTAATTTTCTTCTTCCAGTTCTTCAATTTCTTCCTCTTACTCCTCAACATCGTAGACTACATTTATGGGAGGTGCTTGAGAGAGAAGGTCTGCAAGGTGGTGGACTCGATCCTTTGCTTGTTTGGAAATTATTCCCAGGAGCATATTTGTACATGGAAGCTCATTCTAACTACTTATTAACGGAGAGGACATAATTATCCAAATTTTGTACCAACAAGTCTGTGGTTCCTGCATTCGAACTCTAGGCTTTTTTTTGCTTAGACCTTTTTGATCTTTCTGGAATTGATCAAGTCATCTTCCACTTTAACCAAAAGTTTTTATGCCTCTTCCAAATCAGTTGGTTAAGTTCTTTTCAACATGAAGCAATTTCGGAAGTTGAGCATTCGTGAAGAATCTTAACTTGTTATCCTCGGTAGGATGGGTAGCTTCGAGATCTTATACAACATTATATTTAACTTAGCTATGAACTACCTCATGGACTCATATGGCTATTTATTTAGTTGAGAACATTGTGCAAGAAGAACATGAGCATCTTCGGTAGGTTAGAACCTAGATTCAAATTTGGTTTTCATATCATTCCAGTTAGTGATAGATCTCCTTGGAAGGTGATGTAACCGATCAAATTGTACACATCTTGCAAGGATTCTATAATTAGATGAGCTAATATTCATATCCTACACCTAACACTCCATAAGCATGATGAACACTACAATGTGGTCATCTGGGTTGTTCTTCACATCTCCGTAGAACTTGGGTAAGTTATTTCGAGATCCCTTAGGAAGTTCATGCAAAGGAGGGTTGAGAGCCAATGAACCTTTGTTTTTCCCTCATGACAAAGGTGGCTATTGAGCCATTTGTGGTTCTTCTTCTTCATCTACTTATTATTCTTATTCAACTCTTTCTACATCTTATTTTGTAACTTTCCCTTCTAGAGGAATATAGTTTAATGGTTGAACTGCTAATCCGTCTCACGTATTTGAATATTTAAGAGACAAGGTAGGATAAATTCTGGAAAGTATTGTTGACCTATTCTTCTTACAATTTGATTGATAGGAATTTTGAAATCAGCTTGCTATTACTCTTAAAAATTTGGGTTAGTCACACTAGTATCTTTGGAAGACCTTGTATACCTCCTTTTTGCCAGCTTGAATGCATGGTTAAAACAACATTCTTCTAAGCTCTTCTCTGCTGATTTTGAGCTTGTCTTTCCAGTTCTGAAAGCTTGTGCATGATCTTCGTCAAGGTCCAAGATTCAATCTTCTTGAATCTATGAGTAAGTGTTCAAAAAATTTCTCTATTATGCCAAATGCAATTCCTTAGATCAGCTCTACGATGTCTTCTTGGGTATCTTAGAGGAAAAAGAGAACATGATGCTGAGAGGATTTCTAGGAATAGTCATGGCGAGCGAATATGGAGTATACATGAAGAATCTTATGGATTTCAAAATATAATTTCTTTGTATTTTTTTGATATTTAGTTTTTTTTAATGGATTTTGCTAATTAAAAGGTGGTACAAAAACAACAAAATCTAGCCCACAGGTGGGAACCAAAAATTGTTGGAGGAATAGTTTATCGGGAGAAAAAAATTGGGGTTCTCTCACTAATAGTGTGTGGGGACTAAGTCCATCTACTTGAATGGGACAATGTTAGTGTGAGTTATCCTATGCGTCCTCCTCTCATATTGGAGGGTCATCTCACATGGGTTAGGTTTAGGGTTAGGTTTAGGGTTTCATGTGTATCATGCACTAGGGTTACTCAAAGCACCCTATATGTACCCTTTCACTTTTCATTTTTATGAGCATGCCAAGACACTCCGTTGTCTTTCCTCTATGTGCAAGCTTTGTTTTGTTGAGCAAGTTCTTCCATTCTTGATTGATTCTTTCTTGCAATTATTTGCAGAAGCTATCACGATTCGTTGGAGTCACATTACTACTTTTGGTGCCTCGTTTATGATTCGATTCTCACAAACTCTTTTCATTAAGTTTTTTTTTTTTAAATTTTGTGTTTTTAAGGGAAAGTATTTTCTTATTTCATTAAGATTTTTAGATCTTAATTAGTTTTTCCTTGTAATTAATTAGATTTAATTAAATCTACTTGTATTAATTACAATTTATCATTTACAATTACGTTTAAAAATAAAAATCGTGTTTTACATTAACGTTAAACTATCATTTTTTAAAACTCCAAATTGCTTACTTAGCTAAATAGGACGTTTCAAAATGGTAATTCTTTAACAACGTTATTGTCAAATTTTTTTCTCTAATCGTGCGCTCAAGTGTGCAGCATCACTTTGAGCACTTATTTCCCTTCCAGGATTTTTTCCAGCGTTATGAAGATATCTGAACTCCTTGAGTTCCCAATCATTGTTTTTACCCTTATTATTGCTTGTGACTAGTGAGCGCGTCCGCCACAATCTGCAGCAAGGGGGTTTTTCATTTGTCAACGTGAGACACTTTTTCTCACAACCAGGATTGGAATTCACCTCCTTCCTTATTTCTTGCTTGTTTACGGTGTCCTATTTGTTGCGCTCCACGAAACACTGTTGTGGTCTCCTCTCTTGTGCATTATTACATTGATTGCAAGATGAGTTACCAAGTGTTTCAAACCGCACGCCTACACACTGATTAATCAATGCACTAAACTAAAAGTGCCAAAGCGGGGGGTTGTTATTGTCCTGGGTGGTTGTGTTTCTTTTCTACATTCTTTCTCTCTCTCTCACTATGGATGCACTTTCAATTCCTTTGCTTATGCTGTTCAAATTTTTCAAATGGAGATCGAAAATAATAATGAAACTAAGGGGTAAAGGGTTATTCCGCATCACCATGGGAACTGAGACTAAACCAGACGAACGAACCTAAAAAATCTAAGTGGTTAAATCGTAGTGATGAAGCTTTAGGTATTCTTTACATGTCTATTTCTCCTGACTTGCTCTTCCACATTGAGGCGTCCAAAACACTTAAATCTATGTGGAAAACACTGGATGCGATGTTTGGACAACTAGATGACATGAGAGTGCATGAGTTGGAAAACGAACTACTAGGGTTAAATCCTAGTGACTTTGAAAACCTACAAGCTTTCTTCTCGAAATTTGTCCACATTAGATTGTTGTTAAAAGGATGTCAAGTAGAGAAGAAAGATTCTTTAATGATCTTGTCGATTCTCTCTAAGCTAGGTCCCAAATATTCTATCTTCGTGTCAACTTTCTACGCTACAAAAGTTGCTTTGGGCGATACTTAGACTATGCCCTCCTTTGACTATTTTTCGTCCCAACTCATTCGAGAACATGACAAACTCATTCAAATGGGGTCTCTCAAGTCCAAGTCACATGCCCTTGTAGCAGAAGTACTAGCGAGGAAAGAAGACTAAAAGAAGAAAGAAACAAAGGATCAACCTAAGAAAGAAACAAAGACCAAACCTAAAAATGACACAAACACTTCGACTTCGAGGCCTAAGGCACAAAAAGAAAGTATTTGTGTTCCTATTAATAAAATCTGGTCATGAAGAGCAACACTTTTTTTTAAACAAATTGATCACTTATCTCATTTACTTGAGACGAATAAAATAAGTGTTCATGAATCCATAAAACAAAGTGCTCCGAAGGCCAAGTCTTCTGCTGCAAAAGGTGCTAAAAATGATAAGAAGAAAGGAAAAACCCTTGTAGCCAGAGTTGCTCCTTCATCAGTATGGATTATAGATTTCGATGCCTCGCACCACATGGGTTCTTTGCATGTTGAGTTTTCCAACATCGAACCTTGTGGAATGTCCTAAATCACAATGGGTAATGACACGACAGTGTCGGTTTCTGGTAGTGGATTGGTAGAGATGGATGGGGAACATTTAACCAAGTGTTGAGTGTTCTTGATCTCTCTACCAATCTCCTATTGGTTTACCAAATTACTCACCTTGGTGAAGGAATGCAAGTGGAATTTGGTCCTAACTCGGTGATTATTCGTGAGCTTAAAATGACACTACAGTGGCTAAGGGAAAGGTAGATCACCCTTCATGGTTGTACACCTTCTCCCACTTTACTTCGATTATACACCCACTTGCCTTGCTCACTCATGCCAATGAGGTTAGTAAGCTATGACATGAGCATTTCAAACATCTAAATTATTGCTACCTTGAACAATTGATCCAAAATGAAATGGTCAACGGGTTGCCTCAGTGTGTTAAGTTTTCTAAGGGTCTTTGTGAGGGTTGTACCCTTGGAAAGCATCCTGAAAATAACTTTGACAAAGGAAAATCCTGGAGAGCCACTCGTCCTTTGGATCTTGTTCATAGTGATGTTTCTGGTCCATTTCCTTCTCCTTCGTTTACTAGAGCTCTTTATGTGCTAACCTTCATTGATGACTATTCACGATATACTTGGGTATATTTTCTTAAGCTTAAGTCTGAAGTCTTTGAACATTTTTAGGACTTTAAGGCTCTTGTTGAGAAATAGGTAGAACGGTCTATCAAGGTTCTTCAAACTGAAAATGGAGGTGAATATGTAAAAAATAGGTTCATGGATTTCTGTACTTATGAAGGGATCTCTTTGTAGCATACAATTGCTTATAGCCCTTCGCAGAAAGAAAGAACCATACTCTTAAGGAGATGGCCACTTGTTTGATTCACTTGAAGTCTCTTCCTCCGCAGTATTGGGCTGAAGTAGTGAATTGTGCAAATTACATTCAGAACCATGTTTCACATAAGGTAGTAAGAGGATGACACCATTTGAAGCTTGGTTTGATGCTGAGCTGATGTTGAGCACTTTGAGTCTTCGGATCCAAGGCTATGGCTCGGATTCCCAAGAAGAAATGCAAGGCTTTGGAACTACAATCCAAACCTTGTTTCTTTGTAGGGTATCCTGATGGCGTGAAGGGATATCGATCAATGAATCCTACTTCTCATGAGCTATATATTGAGAGAAGTGTTAAGTTCAACGAGTCTTCTTCAAATTCTACTTCTCCACCTATTGAGATTCTTGACTCCACGACTCGGATTCGACTCATCAAATGATGATACTGTTGAGCATGCTCCTCTTCCGGATCCTCCCAACCATCGGATCTCGAGTCTTCTGATTCTGATAGTAGTGATGATGAAGACTATGTCCCTTCTCACTCAAGTGAAGAATCTTTTAACTCTGAGCCTGATCCTCCTAGTCCTCTTTGGGCTAGGAAAAATTTGCAAAGTGCTGGAGATTTAGTTGGAGATACTTCGGATATGAGATGTACTCGCTTAGATTTGGTTGGACCCCACTCTTTCTTTGCCTCTGATTTTGATCCATAGTCTTTTCGGAGGCTTCTGGTATTCTTGAGTGGATTCTCACCATGGATGAGGAGTATTCCTCTCTCATGAAGAAAGATAATTGGGGTCTCACCACTCTTCTGAAAGGAAGAAAAATCGTTCGGTGTAAGTGGGTGTTCTGAACAAAGTATGGAGTAGATGGAGATGTTGAAAATTTTAAAGCACGATTATTAGCTAAGGGTTTCTCCCGAGATAGTTGGGGTTAATTATATAGAAACCTTTTCTCCGGTTGTGAAGATGACTTCTATTTCGACTAACCTAGCCATTGCCACGAGAGAAAATGGAAAGTCCATCAAATGGATGTTAAGAGTGCCTTTCTTCATGGTGACCTAGAGGAAGAGAGATCTATATGGAACAACCTCCTCGGGTTATGTCTAAGATCCCTCCCTCGTTTGTAAGTTAAAGAAGTCTCTTTATGGCCTTAAACAAGCCCCACGGGCTTGGTATGCCAAGATGGACTCCTTTTTATTTACATCGGGGTTTTACTAGGTGTCACTCACGATCCAAATGTTTATATTCTACAACAAGATGACTCCATACTCATTCTTGTTCTATATGTTGATGACTTGTTGATCACAGGTAGATATTCCTCTATTATTGATTTTGTGAAGATCGCACTTGGCCAAAAAGTTTTCCATGGACTGACTTAGTCCCGCTTCATTACTTCCTTGGGATCCATATTTCACAATCGACTTAGGAATATTGATTTCACAACCTAAGTATGCTCTTGACTTACTAGCTCGTTTTCGGATGTCGATTAATTCTTCTCCTACTCCTTTTCTTTATGGGGTTAAGTTGGTTTCAGATCGTTCTCTACTCCCTTAGTTGATGGTACTCTTTATCGGCAGGTTGGTGGGAGCTTGATTTACTTGACTCACACTTGACTTGATTTATCGAATGTTGTTGGGATCATGTCTAGATTCATGCGGGATCCACATGAGCTGCATTGGAAAGTAGCTAAATGGATCCTTCATTATGTTCAGTGGCACTTATCTTGATGGCATTCACTATCATGGAGGGGTTGATATTGACTTGATTGGGTCTCACGACGATTGGGCGGTGACTTAGATCATCGAAATATTCTTCTAGCTACTGATTTCTCTCTTGGTTTGGGTCCTATTAGGTCTAGCAAGAAGCGCATAATTCAATTGCGATATCATCTGAAGGTAGAATACAAAGGAGTAGTTAACGCTGCCATAGAATCTATTTGGCTACGGGTATTCTCACGAGTTTGGCATCCACTTTCAACGGCCTACCATTATCTACTATGATAACACAAGCACAATCTCTATTTTTGCAAAAATCGATTCAACATCGATTAGATGAAGCACATTGAGATCCATATGCACTTCATGCGAGAGCTTATTCATGATGGTATCATCGACATTGATACATTGAACATTGATCCGGATTACAGATTTATTCACCAAGCCCTTCTTTGAGATGAAGTTTCTTCACTTACGGTCTCTTCTTGGGTGAGTCTTATTAGCTGCTCATCTTCTTTGGGCTATGTAGTCCTTTTCTTCTTTCTTCTTCTAGGAAGATTGTGTTTGTATATGGCACCTTATCAGGCCTTTAGTTTCATAGGGCCCCATTGACACATCTTTCTTAGTTGTTTAGGGTGTCTTCTCTTCTGTCGACTCATCATCATCACTACCCGGCTTTGATGAAGGGGGTGTTGGTGTGAGTTATTGCCTATGTGACCTCCTCTCATATTGGAGGGTCATCTCACGTGGGTTAGGTTTAGGATGCCCAGAACACTCCGATTATCTTTTTCTTATGAGCAAGCTATATTTTTTGTTATGCAAGTTATTTAGTTGTTGATCGATTCTTCCTTTGTGATTACATTGGAGCCATTACGATTCAACTTGAGTGCAACTTCATTGTGGTGCATATTCCAATATGATTCGTCATCGACTCTTTCACAATGATAACTTGCCCTGAAACATACCTCTGACTATGTACTCTTAAACTCAAACTATGGGTCTTATTTACCTAAACTAAGAGGTTCCATTGAGTATAAAGTTTAAGTTCATTCTACACAGCTGAGCATTTCTTCTATGGTGGAAGGATCACACATGAAGACATATTACGCACATATCTTATATTAGGGTTAAGTGTTTCGATTGAAACTTTTATTACATTTACTGAGGTAAGAACTACATGCCTAGTAATTAAATTAATCATTTATTGAACACTAAAATGCATTACAATATATTAAATTCAAATTCATTATATATATATATATATATATATATATATATATCAAACATTTTACCATACACACAACTATAAATGAAAATTGAACTTGTGATTAATGCACATTTCCTAAGATATCCCTAAAAATAGCATCTCATACATATTAGCAAATTTCAAATATAATTTTTCACCTAACAAAATACTACATTATACATATATTCATTTTTGTAATGACCTATATAAATTAAAATAAGAAATAATGAATTACACATCACCTTTTTGCTATTTTCTTACATCCTACAAAACCAGGTGAGCATGAAATCAACGATAAAATGTTGGCTTGAATCCACCCTAATCTAACATAATTAATGTTTTTCCGTTCCCCATTTACATATACTAATAATTATAATTTACATTCGAAAGAAAAGGTTTAGAAACATGAATTCATTTCACTTCATTTCGTAATCAAGGAGAGATAAAGAGAAAGGAGAGAGAGAAACACCATTTTGTCGAAAGTTCAATTTCACATGACAAGTTACACTATTGAGTTTTCAAATAGATTATTTACATGTGTCAAAAGTTTCCACATGGTTTGGCCCACCCAGATAGAGTAGTCCTATAACATCCTTTTTTACATTTTCTGCTAGGTACAAAAATGTTCAAAGCAGGCTCGGAGACTAAGAACCCACTTTCAAACATTGTCTTCGATGAGCAAACACACCACGGTTAAATTTCTATGCGCCCACTTATATACCAGAGTTCATCGGAACTAACATAATTTCTGGAATCGGTGAATGCTTTACTGATAGTGTTAGTTTTGGGGGCGTCGGTCATAAATGAGCTAGTTGTTAATGATCAAAAGTGATCTCGAGGGCTCACAAAACCACGTCCAAAACTGACGTTCGATGGATGAACGCGCAACGAGGAACTTCCTACAAGTTCCCCTATATAAGGAGAATTCATCAGATTCGACGAGACTAAGAACTAGAAAATAGTTTTCAAACGGTGACATGTTTTCTGGAGTGACAAGTCGTAATTGGTCTAGTTTGACCTCTCAAACTGTAGACGGAGGCCTACAAAATGCCTTTGCCAAACTAACCTGGAATGTGATTTTTTCGAACCAAAGTTTTCAGGTAATTGTCTAGTAAAAGTAATAGAGGTTTGCGAAGGTGGATAATAATTTATCTATCCAGGTTTCAAATGGAAGTTCAAAATGAAAGCCAACTTTTTAGATTTAGTGACTTCTCATTTACCAAAAATTTATTGTGTAACGAGGCTCCTATAGGGGCGTCAAAAGGTCAAAAATGCTCATCCGGGTTGATCCAAAGATTGAAATGACACCTCACATAACAAGGTACATGTAGGAAACTTAACATCTCCTTTCCGGAGTTACGAAGGTTACTTTCCAAGTCTCAGAAAATCGCAATTGATCTATTTAAATAAGGGAGAGGTCAAATCATAGTTTGGGAACTCAACTTCAACTGTCGATAGGAAAAAGGTATGCTAGTAGTAATCTATTTTGGTTGCGATGTTTTCTAGATCATCATGAAGTGAGGGTTCAAGTTTATTATCTACCAAGCAATATTGGATCCTGTAAGTTATAATATACGGTTTTACTATTTTTAAAACAAGTTTATTTTATACAGTATAATATACGAAAATACTTCTTTTAAAATTCATTTCGTTGTAAAAGGAAAACTAAAGAACGTAAAAGCATTATGAGAGATGAGGAGATGAACCATTCACGGGAATGATGACCAAAGCGAGAATGAGGGATCCAGGTGGTTTACATTCGCGATCCATCGATCACCACTATTGTTGTGAAATCATGTTAAATCATTGTCCCAAAGACTCAAACTATTTTCCATGCATCCATGCCTCATTAGAACACCATTTTTGTTTTTCAAGTAGTCGTCTCGATCCATGAAACTATATTGGCATTAAGCAATATGTCAATCCATTGGTGAGCCATCTGAATGCTTCCTTTTTTGCATACATGTTTATCAGGGAATTCACAACTACAACACCCAATACAAAAGTAAAAACAAGATTTCAATTTTTTATTTCTTTTTCTTTTGTGTAGATCTCTTACCCTATTTAAAGCTCCATTCTATGTAGAGATAGGGAGGATATAAGAAGGTTTGTGGTGTTTGGATTTACATTAGCCAATACATTTTCTAGTAGTTTTAAAATCCTTTTTGCCCAATCCTATTCATGCATAACTTGTAATAAAATATGTCCACACACCATAGATGCTTCAGGAATTTGTTAAATGGTTCACATGCCTTACATGCTTCAAATCATTGTACGGACATATCATCATAGGGCACTTAAACCTAAAACATATAACAAAAAGTTACATCCCTTCTCCATTTGTTGCAGAATGGATATTTATGCCTTTTTACTATGAACTTATTTTAGTAACGTGTTGGATTATACTGCAAGGGTGACTGGTTAAGGAAGTGGATTCGTATTTACACATGCCAAGGCGTATTTAACAGAGTATTTTTTTAAAAGCACGTGCATTATGTGCCAAAGATCCTAAAAACAACTCATCCCTTCTTTGGTGGATGTCCAGACCTATTCCACAACTCCCATTTGGTGTGAAATAGGATAGGAGGATGTCGGTGCAAAGAGTTCTTTTTTGGGAATTTCTCAAAAAATAGATGAATATGAGTAAGTGCCCATACCCTTCAATTTGACTAAAGATCTCTCACGTTAGAATTATTCACTATATGGAATTAAAGAAATTTTAAATTTCATTAACTCTTAATGTTATGTTTTTGATAGCCTTTAGTTATCTTTTACTTTATTACTGGTATTTTCCATTAAAGTATTTGTTAATCTCTTCAACTGCCTCTCAAGATTTCATTATTTAAGATTTTTTATTTAAAGTCATCTTTTTGTGGGTTACCAAAAGAATCTCAACATCACATACCACTACCCATAAACACCAAACACAACACTAATGGTTAATGAAGACATATTTCTACATAAGATCTTCCATGATCATTAGATGGACTACTATTGCATCGCATTACGAAGAACTCAACTAACTCATGGGAGGAACATTACATAGTCCCCTACAACATTTATTAATCTCATCTTATATTTTCATGTTCTAAAACACAAAGTTACTTTATTTAATATAAGCAAACTACAACAAAGATAGAGTTCCCAATACATACACATGTGGGATTCACTGCAACTCAAAACCATAACTGTCAGCTATATATAACTCACTCAAGATGGAAACAACATCATATCAACAATGAGGAGCATTTAATCCTTAACATCACAAAGCACAATTGACTCACAAGATTACACATAAATCATAACACATTCAACACCATACACCTCCCAAAACATCGCAAAACAACTCCATATATATGGTCATAAAGCATCACCAACATAAAAAAATAAAATCCAAGTGCACTAATCCCCACACACACATACATGTCTCTTATGTCTCCCTAAAGTATCCTATGTCTCCTCAAGTCTTTTATGCCTCCCTCCAAGTCATAAAAAAATACATATACCTTCAAAGAATCACAGGAATACTCCATATACCTCCCAAAGCATCCAATTAGGGAGACTATCACACATGTGATAAACCGTGGTCCACAAATCTTTGCCTCCCCAAATCTATTATGCTTCCCTCAAGTTTTAGTCTCTTATGCCTCCTCAAGTCTCTTATGCCTCCCCAAGTCTCTTATTCCTCCCTCAAGTCTCTTATGCCTCCCTCAAGTGTCTCTTATGCCTCCCTCAAGAAAAATAAAATAAAGATAAATTTTCCTTTTAGCTCCAACAAAAGAGGTCGGTCACCCTATGGCCTTGGGCACATAAGGTCCAAACACCTCTAACCCAAGTGACATAATAACTCATGGTTTAACAACCCGCTAGTTATTTGTAACTCCTTGGGCATACCCCCATACAACGAAGTGGGTCCATAGGTCCCACCACTCCATGGTGAATCCCATGACCCTATTCCAACACATTACGACATTAGAACCAGCATAACAATCCATATCAAATGCCAAGTGGCAACAATCCCAAGCCTTGGGCTAGGCTATAAAAATTTTAAACTTGATACGCAATTTAAAATTGAGAAAATCAAATGGCTAATTAGCCATGGTTAGTGCAAAATCCGAATGTTAGTGGAACAACCAAATAAATTCCCAAAATATAAGAACATGTCAATCAAGAAAAATACTGGTTCTAGCAAGAAAAGGGAAAGTGTTCAATTTACGAATAAAATACATGTATATTAATAGCACATTACGAGAACTATGTGACCTTATATAGCCACCAAGGGGGGGTACTCAACAAGTTGCTAGAACTCATAAACATCAAGCCTCAGCTCGTAAAATATCATATCAATAGTACAATTGTCATCATCTCTATCTGAATCATCCTACCACCACTTCGACAAGGCTCAACATAGTAAAAATCACATAGGTTTAATCCATATGATAACCATATCGGGAGAGAGAAAGGAGTACAAGTCTCCATCTACAGAGCCTAAGGTGTATGCAAAACACAATATGTATGACACCCGTTGAGCAAGCGCCACACATACCAAATGAACAAAAGTGGGTTTTCAACCTATGTAAGGCTCCACTTCCTATCTCATACTTGGCTCAAGTGAATGGTCAATGATACACATTTCCTCACTCCAAACATACACCTTTTACCAATTTCCCTTAGGGTCGGTTAGTGTAGGGTCCACAACATAACACATAACTACATCACTAACACAATGGTGATTCACACAAATTAACCATAGCGTCTTACGCATGGTATATATGCAGGGTAAAACACAATGATTACTTTCATGGGTTTCAATAAATCACATTAACACATAATGCACCCAAAGTGCAAGGATTGTACAATAGGGATCATACATTCACCATGTGCCCCTAAATCACGACATGAACCATAAAAATTACACAATTTATACGTATGACGGTGTTTTACAATATCTAACATTACAACATATATTCAATTGTAATTACAACATGGTGACACACACGATTTATCACAACATGGTGACGACATCATGATAAAATAAAATTCACTTTACAACAATTTTGTCATGCAATACCTCAATACACCTTCATATCACATAATGCCAAAATGCTCCAATACTCCGTAATCCACAATAACATTCTTTTTCACACACAATAAGGTGGTACATCACACATGAATTCCTCATTGAATCAATGAAAAGGAGAGTGAATACTCTCATCACAAGCACATCAACATGATAACAAATACGCAATCAGTGACATACATCACATGTGCTTCCATAAGGTCACAATTACAACATTGTTCACATCATGCTTATATCACATCACTCTTCCAATATCCACCACCATTATGCAGCACCATCATAACTCCATTCTGCCCCAGAGGTTCAAGAGCATGAACCTTCACTTTGATACCGAATATAATTCCCACATTTTACGCACACAAAAACAACAATAAAAATATGAGGAGAATTTTTTTGAATTACATTGCTCACTATACAATGTCACAAGGGCTCCAAGAAAAGAAAACTCAAAAACACATTTGACACTTACATAAGTCATCGACTCACATAGACACATGAAAACACCATATACATGTCGATGCCACACTTTCCCCAATGAGACATGAATACTAGAAATGACCCACCACAAGAAAAGGAATCAAAGATTGGCAAACCCACAACACATAATATCCTTAGTTGCATCTTTGTTATGATTAACATTCCAAGAACATTATTGTGCAAGGATAATTTTCTCCTTTTCCAACCTCTGATTCTTAAGTTCATTCCACATTTAATTTATAGTTCGACCATTTCAAGTTAGCTCTTTATCCTTAACAAAAGTTTCCATAACTTCATAATTATTTGGCATATTTAAAATTACATAAAAGTACTTAATTCTCTTGTTCTTATGTTAAGAATATGCTTCTTAAACATTTATTCAATGGTTAGATTTTACACTTTCTACTACAAGTGAATTTGGCATGATGCCGAGAAAGAAATCTTAGGACTTAAGGGAGATTTATATTCAAGACACATGTTCCCACAAACATTCTTCGACCACGGTATCTTTATTTCCCTATCATAGTTAATACAATTCAAAACAACTTGTTGAATCCATTCAACATTTCCACATCAAGAAATTTTAGTTGGATTCATATATATCTTTTTTTTTCTCGAAGTTTGATCTCACCAAGGGCAATCCATATTCTTTTTAACACATGAAAATGTCTAATTGAGTTACACGGACTCCAAGAGTGACATTATACCTAACTTCAAATCTCATTTTACTCTTATATGTTTTACTCTTACATCGCACTATGGTCTCATTATTAGCATTGTTTTATAACATTTGTAAAAAAATAAAACATAATTTTTCACTAATGGGTTCACTACTACAAGGAGTGTAACCTAGCATGAGACATCCCATTTCTTTTCTCTTATAAACTATAATAATAAACACATGCTGAAACCAAGACATCCACTTGTGTCATTTAAATCCCACCATGAGATCAATCATAGGAATATCACCTACTACCTTTGTTCGGTTTTGGGCCACTCACTAGGGTACAAAGGGCAAAGTAGGCATAAGGGATAACGAGACCATCTTTTTTTTTTGAACACTTCTCTTAAGTCAATATATTTTAAATACAATTGCATTTTCTAAGAGTTATGAACAATTTCCACCCATAAGTTGAACCCTTAATCAACAAGGTTTGGTTTACTTCAATCGTACATAAGGGTTGAACTCCCCAACTAAATATGAGTATAACGTGAGAGGACAAAAATTTATGATAAATGAACTTGAGAAGGACCAAGGTAACCCATTTATCTCCTAGGAACTAAAGAGATAATTAACAAGAGTTTAAGTCATAAAACAAATATTTCATCCTCTCCATTTGTGTTAGTCTAGGGGTCCCATAAGGAATTCGTTCGATGAATTTTTTTCTAGATCTCACTTTTTAAGACTTATTACTCCACTAGATACTAAGGGATTAATAGTTATACTTACTCCATAAATGGTAAGGTTAAACCGTATAGTCGATGCTTCGAACAAGGAATTTTAAGGTCGATGAGCTTTCGAGGTGGTCTTCACCACTCAACATGGTGTCAAATCTAAAGAGAAGAAATTCTCCTTACTAAGGTTTATGAGGTTTCGAAACCTAGAGGGAACCACATACACTCGGATAAAATTAGACCATATCATTCCTAAAAGATATGTTCATGACAATGTCACTAAACATACCGACTATGAAGCTAAACTCAAACTATGGGTCTTATTTACCTAAACTAGGAGGTTCCATCGAGTGCAAAGTTTGAGTTCAATCTACGGTTTCAATTTCTTCTATGGTCAAGGACCACACATGAAGACATGTTATGCAAGATCTTATATTAGGGTTGAGTGTTTGATTGAAACTCTTTATTACATTTATGAGGTAAGAATACAACCTAGTAATTAATTAATCATTTATTGAACATTGAAAATGCATTACAATATATTAACTTTAAATTAATTTACTATATATATATCAAACCCCCTTTTACCATACACAACTATAAATCAAATTGAACTTGTGATTAATGCACATTTCCCAAGATATCCCTAAAAATAGCATCTCATACATATTAGTAAACTTCAAATATAACTTTTCTGTAACAAAGACTACATTAGACATATATTCATTTTACTGATGACATATTTAAATTACAATAAGGAATAATGAATCACACGTCAGCTTTTTCGCTATCTTTATTGCATCCCGTAAAACCATGTGAGCATGAAATCAGCGATAAATCGCTGGCATGGAATCCACCTAATATAACATAATTAATGTTTTTTCATTCCCCATTTACATATAATAATAATTTTAATTTACATTCAAAAGAAAATGTTTAGAAACATGAATTCATTTCATTTCATTTCACTTCATTTCATAACCAAGAGAGAGAAAGAGATAGGAGAGAGAGAAACACCATTTTTCAAAAGTTCTATTTCACATGACAAGTTACACTATGGATTTTTAAACGAGCTTATTTACATGTGTCAAAATTTTCACTGGTGGTTTGGAAACCCGACAGGGGTCATACAACTTCCTTTTTACATTTTCCTGCTAGCTACAAAAATGTTCAAAATAAGCTCGGAGGCTAAAAACCACTTTCAAACATTGTCTTTCGATGAGCAAACACACCACGATTAAATTTCTACGTGCCCACTTATATACCAAGAGGTCATAGAAACTGACATAATTTACAACTAGTGAACGCTTTACAATTAGCGTCTAGTTTTTCGGGGTCGATTAAGTCGATCATAAATGAGCTAGTTGTTAATGATCAAAAGTGAGCTCGAGGGCTCATAAAACCATGTCAAAACTGACATTCGATGGATGAACGCGTGAAATGAGGAACTTCCTACAAGTTCCCCTATATAAGGAGAATTCATCAGAGTCGATGAGACTGAGAACTAGAAAATAGTTTTCAAACGACGACATGTTTTCTAGAGCGACAAGTCATAATTGGTCTAGTTTGACCTCGTCAAACTGTGACCGAAGGCCTGCAAAATGCCTTTGCCAAACTAACTTGGAATGTGATTTTTTCGAACCAAAGTTTTCAGGTAATTGTCTAGTAAAAGTACTAGAGGTTTGCAAAGGTGGATAATAATTTCTCTATCTAGGTTTCAAATGGCGGTTCAAAATGAAATCCAACTTTTTAGATTTAGACTTCCCTCTTGTGTAAAAAGCTGTAACGAGGCTCTATAGGGGCATCAAAAGGTCAAAAATGCTCAATCGAGTTGATCCAAAGATTGAAGTGACACCTCACATAACAAGGTACACGTAGGAAACTTAACATCTCCTTTCCAAAGTTACGAAGGTTACTTTGCAAGTCTCAGAAAATCACAAATTATCTATTTAAATAAGGAGAGATCAAATCATTTTCGTGGGAACTTAACTTCACACTTTGTCAATAGGAAAGGGTATTGTAGTAATCTATTTTGTTACGACATTTTCTAGATCATCATGAAGTGAGGGTTCAAGTTTATTATCTACCAAGAAATATTGGATCCTGTAAGTTACGATACGCATTTTACTATTTTAAAACAAGTTTATTTTACACAGTATAATATACGAAAATCCTTCAATTTCAAAACTTCATTTCATTGCAAAAAAGGAAAACTAAAGAATAGAAATTATGAGAGATGAGGAGAGATGAACCATGCCTGGGAATGATGACCAAAGCGGGTATGAGGGATCCGGGTGGTTTACATTCGTGATCCATCGAGACCACCATTGTTGTGAAATCATGTCGATTGTCCCGTGAAGACCCAAACTATTTTCCATGCATCCATGCCTCATTAGAACACCATTTTGTGTTTTTCAAGTAGTCATCTCGATCCATGAAACTATATTGGCATTAAGTAATATGTCAATCCAATCATGAGCCATCCAAATGCTTTCTTTTTTGCATACATGTTTATTAGGAAATTTGCAACTCTGACACCCCCGATACAAAAGTAAAAATCGATTTCAATTTTTTCTTTTTTTTTTCTTTTCTCGTAGATATCTTACTCTGTTTAAAGTTCCATTCCACGTAGAGATAGGGAGGATATAAGAAGGTTTGTGGTGTTTGGATTTACATTAGCCAATACATTTTCTAGGAGTTTTAAAATCCTTTTTAGATAATCATATTCATGTATAACATGTAATAAATAATGTCCACGCACACGCTATTCTTCAAGCATTTGTTAAATAGTTCACGTGCCTTACACATGCTTCAACATTCTACAGGCATATCTGTCAGGGCACTTGAACCTAAAACATCTAACAAAAGTTACATCCCTTCTCCATTTGTTGTAATGGATATTTATGCCCTGAACTATGCACCTATTTTGGAACGTGTTGGATTATCTGGCAAGGGTGACTGGTTAAGGAAGTGGATTCGGCTTTACACATGCCAAGGCATATTTAACAAAGCCCATGCACGTGCGGATGTGCAGTGCATCCTAAAAAAACTCATCCCTTCTTTGGTGGGCGTCAAGACCTTTCCACGACTCTCATTTGGTGTGAAATAGATAGGAGGATGTTGGCAAGAGGTTATTGGTTTTGGGAATTTCTCAAAACAATAGATGAATCTGAGTAAGTGCCCATACCCCAAATTTGACCAAAAGATGTTCCCCATCCCTCTTGTAACTATCTAATTATTGCTAATTCTGCAACGTTGACATGGTTTTAAAGGGGTTCATATCTCATGATCTCAAAAAAAGGATCATGTATTATTTTGCAAGGAAAATGACAGTTTTGAAATGTCCCTCAGTGGTCTTACCCTACCAGACCTCCTTCCACACTCCATCACCCTCCACTTTCCCACGTGCCTTGCCATTTTTCCCATGCCTTCACGCCACCTCCCATCCACTCATGTTAGCTCTATTAATTCCCCCATATTTTATTTTAAATCATATCTTTTTGTCAGGCATTACATACTAAATGGTGCTCAAAACATGGTGGGGGGCATGAAAGTCACTCTATTATGTTTTTTTAACAAAAACATGATCACATGTTGGTATTTTAGTTATTTTACCCACTTAAACTTATTTGTTTTGAATAAAATTTAGTATCTCAAAACTAGACTCAAACTTCTACGATTATTATTTCTACAACATCTTCCATTTTGAGTGTAACTATTTCAAAAACTTGTACAAGTTGAAGTTTTTAGTTTTTAGAAAACATGCGTCCACTTAAGACCAACTTTTAGCCCCCCACTTGGTGCAATTACCCAGCTCAAATGTATCGAATAGGCAATGACCTCGTTATACTTGAATGCAAAGTGTCTCTAAATGAGTTATGTTTTATTAACATATTGTCAATGTGAACAGATTTCTGTTTCGTGGGGACATAGTTCTCAATAGCAATCCAACTGGTAGCCATATTTTTTATTTTGTCAATCATTTTTTTCAGTCTAGTTACGTAGAAAACAAAAACAATCAAAGAAAAACTTCAATAACATCAAGGAGAATTCTAAACAATGGCATTCTAACATCCCATGTCATAGGTCCACAACCTTCACGCAAGAGGGAAATCTGTAACATTGGTAGCATGGAAAGCACTATAACATAACACGTTCTCATGAAAATAAAATCCAACATTCGATACTGCAAAGTATGTCTATTGGGTCTAAATTTGAAAGCCCAGATTGTGACAACAGAGGAGGGGTTTCGCACACCGATGTTTTCTAAACTATTTTTTTAAATAAATGTGTTGCCCCATTATGCAAAAATAATGCACATATCAACATTGCTCTTACAGGATTACACATGATAACATAATTGTTGGTTCAGAGAGAAATAGATCCATTGGAAATATTTGCATATATTCAGTACTATTTGTTTTTTAAGATAAAACCATTGGGAGTCACCTTACAAGCGATATCAAGCCACAAGTCCAAGCATGTCATCAATGTCTTTTGTAATGAATTACTTCGGTATGCTGCCTCCCGTGAAAAAGGAATGCACATATCAATATTCCTCCTATCGAGACCCATAAAAAAAATTGAAGAGCACAAATGGTTGATATATAGTTGTTGTAATTTACATATCCCAACAACAAACTCTTTTTCAGCCATCTATATTATTTTCTAGACACACGATATCCATAATTTTTCAGATATCCTAGTTTTTCATAATACACAACACAAATTAATCGAGTGTCAAATGGAGTGATTACATAAAAACAGAGAGGTGATAGCCTTTTTTTAAGCTAGTAGAAACTGTCCTCTTCCTTGAATTTTTCAACTTTACAAACTCGACAAGTATTTACCGATTCTCAAGTAATCATTAAAATTTAAAGTGGGCAAGTTTTTTTGACATATACTCACGGAGTCATGAGTGCATGGTCCCAAGTTTTGGTGATTTTACCAAGAATACTCGCTATAATCACCACAAAATTCATAGTGAGCACTCTCCAATACTCATTCAATACATTCTCAGAATCGTATTTTGTATTAAATGTATGTTTTTAAAGAAATTTAAGTGTCTTTTAAGTTGCCAAGTATTGCAATGTATTTGCCAAGTCGAAATTTTTTCACTTGCCAAGATGCAGTATGTGAACTACGGGCCAAACACGTCAAACCCCGACCCAAAGAATTTGGAGCTTCCAGCATTTTTATTTACATGCCCTTCTTCAAGTGATATAAGGACTTTTTTCTTTGCTACAATTAGCTCCATTAGTAGTTTGGAGGTTGGTAAATGTTTGACATATTCTGCTTGGTTCATAACTCTGGAAATTACTATGTCTGGAAGAACTCAAAATATAGTTGTAATATGAAGCCAAAGGAAAGAAATTTCTTGGAACTTGAGTAAAAGGTAACTTGTAACTTTGTAGCAGAGCTACAGGTACTGTAGCTTTTGTTAGAGAAAGTGGCTTCTTTTCCTCAATCGAAAGATGTAAATCAAACAATAACTTAAGGAATGATCGTGAAGTTTCAAAGAGATAAAACATAATTCTAGTTATATTGAACTATCCCTTGTTCATATGATTGAGAATTTTTTCAAAGAAACCAAGGTAGATGAAGAAGAATGTCATGTCAGTGCACAATACGAGATGCCAATTGCAGTTGGCTATCAATTAAAACCAAAGCTAAATTCTGTTAAATATTATAAATGTATAATCCACTACTAAATTTTACACATAATTCACTACTAAATTCTGCACATGAAAGAGAATATGATCTAGTGAAATGATGATGAATAACCACTACAAACTATGCAAATGAATTTTTGTCAACATCATTTAAAGTATCAAACTATGGAAATAACAATATAGTGTGAAAAATTTTGAGCAAAAAGTTAGCAAATGGTTAGGAAAAATGCCTCACCTAAAGGAGGTGAGAAAAACTAATAAAATCAAATACCACGTTGGAATAAAATACAATGATAGGATGTAGCTACTCAGAGAAAAAAATAGTGGGTACCTTTCAGAAGACCCTGTTTTGGTATTTTGGTTGTGTGTCCATGTATGGAGGAAGATAAAACAACATTCAAAGGAAAAGGAGTTGCAACAACAACCCAAAAACCAAAAGCATTGTGATACCACCACCTCCCTCATCTTCCATATAGGGAATGGCTATGAAACCCTTGCCCTCACCATTCTCTCACAGAACTAAACACCCACAAATCAAGATAAATGACTAAACACAAGGAAAATTTGCTTTATTGAAGACAAGAAAAAATTAGAATTAAAATTATGTACCTCTTTAAAAAATTTGATCCAGATATTTTTTTGTCTTCAACAATCACTATGAACTATTGTGGAATCTTGAAGCCCCTAAATAAACTGTTTTGAAAAATGAGCTCTTTAGAGCACTTTTATGTTGAATTTCCTACCATTTTTTATGAACTTGAATGTCTTCTCATTGAAAGAGTGACCTAGCATGGATTCAGTTTAAATGAATGAGCTAAACCAAACCAATTTCAGTTGTGCGCCCATATGTGTGTTGCATGTGTATATGTAAGGAAGATAAAAATAATTCAATTTTCTGGGGAAGGGAATTTGTTGTAGGAACCACAACTCACAAATCAATCCTCATCTTCCAACACCATAAACTTATGCAATTCCTATTATTACCCATATTCTCATCACAATGAAGCCATTTCTAACTCGTATAGAATTCTTCAAGCAATCTTCATCCACCAATGAAAAATATGTTGCAATGTCCGATATTTTCTCGCTATAATGGATTCCCATATCCAAATTTCAATACAAATGTAAAGAGATGGAAGTTTTCATTATAAATTAATATCAACCATGTATGTGTTTTCTATTTCTGTATTGTCTTTGATTCCTCTCAACAAGAAAAGAAATGTATAAATTATTATTATGTTACTTCAATTATAGAGGTTTTATAGTTGGAAACTCCATTTTAGTGTATATATTGAGTTGGGTTGGAATTGTAAGAGAAGGTAGCATATGAACATCACCAACATGGGCATTGACAATACAATGGAATTTATGCATGTCTAGTTTATATTTTCCCGTAATTTGTAATAGTTGTATACAAAGGGACGAGACTTTTTGCAATATTAAAGTTGAAATATTCTAAACATACTTCTATATTCAACATTTTTTTTCGTAAATTAATTGATTGATTGAATATGGTATTTTATTCTTGAACATTTCTTATTGGCAATTCTTCAATAAACATGCAAAAAAAAAATAAAGATGATTAAAGCTACTAGTAATCATCAATGTAATGGAGATTGAATGCTCATGAAACTAAAGGGTCTTCGAGTGCAAATGTTTAGTCATCTAATCATCAACATTTTTAACAAGACAACACGCTGAAAGGAGATGGCACATACCCAAGACACAAGAGATTGAAATTTCTGTTGGCATAGATTTATCCGTTGGATTTCTAAAAGAAAATAGCTCCAATGAGCAATGCCAAATGTGTAAAAGTCACTTTTCTCTCACATTTACCTACGGATGAAATAACTTATAAGGCACATAGAAGAGCAAATCAAAGAAAGAAAGATTAATATGCAAAAGGAATACCGCGATAGAAATAGTTCATAATAGATTGTGCCTAAAGAATCTCTAATCTAGAAATAGTCTAGTATAACTTAAGAAAAATATAGACAAACAAAAAATGAAGCATTTGAAATCTTTTCAATGTAATAAGAAATGATGACTAATTTCAACTATTTTAAAAAATAAAGAGGAAACTAAAAGATGTAGAGGATTACTATGTTGGTTGGTATAACCATATCTCGATATTGTATACCCATGGTAGGAGATTAAAAATAGAAGAGGAAAGTTTTAAAATAAATAGAGGAGGAAACTCTGAAAAAATAGGTAAAGGCATATTATGTTGGTTACCATACCCATATCTGATATTGTCATACCCATGGCAGGAGATTTAAAGGTCACAAAGCAAAAATGTTTACGCAAAACTCTACATTTCAAGTTAATTCATGCACAATGTTTTGACAATATAAACAGAGAACATCATTACAACATTTGAACTCATACCCATTACATAAAATTCATATTATCTAGTCATATCTTTTAAATGGCTCTATGTTTTGGGAGTTATTAACAAAAATATACGTAGTGGTGAGTTCCTGATTTATTTAAACATTTTCATTGATTTTATCTTAAGCAATGTATACATGTATGCACGAGAGGTTGTGCTTGTTTTGTTGTGGTGGGAGTTTGTCATCATGGTTTTTGTCTGTAAGTAATTTTTAATGGGATTTTTATTTGGGTGGGTTGGAGGGAAATGCATTTATGGGCGCAGATGGTGGTTCATGAAAGTGCACATTTTGTTTCAACCTTTTCTTGTCCATTGCCAATTAGGGGTTTATGAATGCGTGAAGAATTATTCATCAAGGTTTCTTTTCGATGAATTTTTGAAGGATGACAATGCTCGTGCAAATGTTCTAGACCTCTACAAAATTTTAAAGTTCTTTAAGGAAAAGAAAACACGTTCATGTGGTTGAGCTTCTCAAGGAAATAGAGGCAGGGAGAAATAGAGTCAAATGTTCTCAACAGTAAGGGGTTCAACTTGGTATGACTAGTGTTACCTTGTTGAATCAAGGGTAATCTTCATGCATAAATACCATGTAAGTGCATAGATATGCAATGGCCCTGACAATCAATCCAATATAACATTTGTGAAAGGCTATTCCCTGGCAGGATAATGGCTATCAATTTATCCAACATGAAAGGTTCTATTAAGACTAAGGGTTCAAGAAATGTCGAAGCCTAACAAAGGGAAAAGAGGAAGAAAGAGAAGTATTTCCTTTGCAAAGGGAAAAGAAGGAGTAAAAAACAAGCGATAACAGAGAACCGAATTCTTGAAGAAACCCTCCAGATGAAAGGATACTAACCTCAACACAATCCTCCAAACACAGTGCATCATCCTTCAAGAGCAAACCCAGCAAAGGGAAAAATAAGAGAAAAGAGAAGCTTTCCCTTCGCAGCTTCATCCACATGAAGAAACCAGACCACAGAAAAAAATGACAAACAAAGAGGGCCGACCAACTCCATCACAAATCATGGGAGAATTTGATCTTGTGGAGAAGAGATGTTTTTGTGATTTTGGACGTAAAATACTTGTAAATTTCTGATCTAACCATCACACGCAACTTGTATATTTAAAATGTGACCGTCATTTTTTATATAGATTTGTATAAATATTATAAAAAAATATGTAAATTTATATTATAAAAATATAATAAATATAGAATAATTAGTAAAAATAACATTATTTTGTATATTTGAAGGGCGGTCTTGAAAAATTACCATCACCCAAAAATTGTTTGACAGGCATAGGTGGGCGTCAAATTTAACCCCTATATGCGAGCTTCTCCTTTTCGGCACATCCACCGAAATGAGTCTTTCCCGCGTACCCCACTTTATCTCGTCATTCCAGGGGTTAAATTTGATGGCCACCTATGCCTATCAAACAATTTTAGGTGACTTGCAAATTTTAAATTTTGCCCTTCAAAAATACAAAATAGTGTTATTTTTATGTTAATAAAATATATAAAATATTATTTTATATATATTTAACTATTTCAAATATATTTTTTATAATTTACCTATAAATCTATATTAAAAATAACGGGGGCAAATGGGTTTCGAAGTGAGAATGCCCAATTCCACCGGTAGAAATTTGGTTGGGGGTCGTATGATTCCCCTCAGCAGCCGAAAGTGCTTATGACTGCGCTTGAGTCTATTGTCTCAGAGGACGCAATGCCAACTTCAATTTCCCCCACTTTGTGCCCGAAATTCCGTCAGCCTCTTCACTGTCTCCTGCACAAATTCAAGCCACTGCGGCCAAGTTTGCAAGGGAAGAATTCTGGGAGCCGCTAATGAACAATGTTGCGCAATCACAGAGCCACCAAATTATTTTGGAGGAGCACAACTGTGCACTAGTTGGATTCGCTTCTGGAGGAAGTAGAAAAGAACCAGTCTCTAAATTTGGAGGACTTTCATGAAGAGGATGCAGAGGGCGTTAATTCTGATCTGCTAAAGGAAGAACAAAGAAGACATATTCAAGACGCTGGAGCCAAGTTTTACACAGAAGAATTACAGCAACCGTTAACGAAGGATGCCGCATTTTCGTGGTGGGAATCACTGTCCTCCAAAGATAGCCACCAAATTTTGGAGGAGCAGAATTGTGCGCTATTGGATTCGCTTCTTGAAGATGTAGAGAAGAACCTGTCATTAAATTTAGAGAAGTTTCCTGAAGAGGATTTAGAGGGCGTTGATTTTGTTCTGCTAATGGAAGAACAAGGAGCTCTTTTTCTTCATCGAGACCGAACGGTGGCGGAATTCGCAAAGACAAATACACTTCAAATTTAATTTATATTTTATTCGTTGTTCTTGTATGATCAAAATGTTTTAAATTGCAAATGTGGATAACATTCAAACCGGCCAATTGTGAATTAAATATCTTCCTTTCTAACTAATTGTGAACCACAAAGTTGTATTCAAATATCTTTGAATTTTTTTCCCTGTACGATAATTACACGTGGAAAATATATTCATTTCTAGTTGGTTGTGAACCGCAAAATTTCCTTAGAGAGACATCCTTTACTAAGCTCAACAAGAGATGTGAGTTTTTAGCTTTTGAATCTAAGTATGTAAAAACACTTTGAAGACAAAGAAGATACACGACTTCAATTTGTTACTAGTTTTTCTAACACTTGTTGAAGGTTGAGATAAAATGTTTTATGTTCACACGAGTGATCCTAGTTGTACTTTTTTTTTTTTCTTTGGAATTTTCATCACATTTTTTGATGTTATTCATAATTTACCTTCTTTTCTCTGATATTTTTGTTCATTCTTCTTGATGTTTATTCAGTGGTTGTAAAACCTTGGGATATAAATGACTTGCTTGGTTGGCAAAATGCTCATATCCATTTTAATGCACTACTAGAAAGAGGGCTACTTTTCCACAATGTTATCCACAAAATAATCAATTTGTGGAAAAAATGTAGATTAACAACATTAAATGGATGGCTTTTATAATATACAATGTAGATTTTTCACAATTTCATAAAAGTTATATGTAATTTGTGGAATATTCATAGTCCTATAGATTTATTGTAGAAAAATCACAATTCCTCTTTATACTTGGAAAAAAAATCAAAATATAATTAAAGGATACTCTAAATAAAATCTAGATTGCAATTCCTAATTTCAGCAACATTCTAAATTTCAAACAAAAATTAATTTAAAAATATACCACTAAAACTATGATTATGTATTAGTTAAAAAGTCAAAAATATAGACACAAATTCATTTTTAATTTTTTATAATCTACAAATATTTTAATGTATTATGATTATAATATTTTGAACTAGTTTTTATCAAAAGTAAATATTCACATAATTTTTAAGATTTGATTTGATTATTAAAATTTTTGAAACCATTAAAACTTAAGTTGAGTATTATCCCTAACTCACTTTAATTGTTGACAATCTACATTTAAAAATTTAATCAAAATCTTATTGTGGATAATCTACATTAATAAAATAAATAGTGATAATAATGAGGAATGTAAAAATTAAAAAAATCATAAATAATCTACACCACCCCAAATTACAATATTATTTATGTGGATAATCTACATAACACTACTTTGTGAATAATTTACACAACTACAAACAAATTATTTGACTAGCCAATTCTACCATTAGATTGTCAAATATATATAGAGGCTCCATATGTATTAAATTGTGGATAATTCACATTAACGGTATAGCTCACTTATAAAATAATAGATGATATAATTATAAATAAATAATAATTAGATCAATATAATTTCGTTATAATTCTATACTATTTATTGTTGGAAAACTACACTACCTTAATAATGTTTTTTTATAATCCTCAATATTTGGAAATAAATATTGAATATAATTAATAATATTTATTATTGGAAACCATTATCACTATTAATATTAAATTTCTTATATGTGAATTATACATTATCTCGTAACACAATTTTGGATTATAAAAGCAATTCAAAAACAACTCCAATTATCATTTATCTTATGAATAATAAAAAGATATACATTTTTATTAAAATTAATTAGAATTAAAAATATATAATTAGATTATTATATTATATAAAAAAATTAATTAAAATTGAAAATGAAAATCAAAACTGCTTATTAAATTTTATTTAGAATATCTATATATAAAAATAAATAAATTGTAAATAATCAACAATCTCTCAAAATTATTAAATAAAATTAAACAAAACTTTATTTACAATTAATAATGATGGTGTAGAATATCATTTTCCATTTAGTTCTCGTGGCATTTATTGCATTTATAACACACAATATATCTAGTACATTCGAAATCACATTAAATTAAAAATTAGTAAAATTTAACAATAGTTAGTATCATGATATAAGAAAATTAACTTTTACTACATAATTTAAATAAGAGTGGTTAACTTCTACAAAAAATACATATTGTAGTAAATTATTGTATTAAAAATTATATTAAGAAAAAAATCCATCTTTAATAAAGATCTACACCTTTATAACTCATTTTGCATCTCATCCTGATTGAATTCCTCATCATCTTGAACCAACTCTTGAACTTGTTCTGTACTGATTTCCAATTCCCCTAAGTCCACAAATAAATCAATCATGACATCTTCTCCCTCATATCCAATATCATCATCAACAAGATTATTAAATATCATTGTTGAATCTTGTGTACTTATGTAATCTGCAATATTATTTTCCTCTATTCCTCCTCGTGGCGGTATACAATCATCTGATTGTCTTAATTCATGATATTCCTCTTGGGACTCTTGTGACTCAACCTGATCTTCAATTTCATCCAATGGTTCATATTCATTTTCATTGTTTGTTTCATCTTCATCACTATCAGCACCATTGTTAGAATCAGAGATTACATCTAAAAATGATGGATGTCGTTGGCTCCTTGGATTGTGTTCAATGATGAATGACCAATTTAAATCATCAGTATCTTTGATAAAAAAATTTGCTCACATTGACTAGGGAATACATAAGGCTCATTTGTCTCCATAAAGTTTGATGTTTTGATAAGGGAAAACCATTTCGATGCATTTTAAATGTTATTTGAGTTCCATCCTCAATCATTGGATACCACTTCACATGAAAGATAACCTTCTTAAATGCCCTGAAATCAAGTTCAATAATGTCTTGCAATATACCATAGTATTGTTTCCTCGAACACTCATTTGAACCATCCATCTCAAAGTACGCTGATATACCTCGATCAAAACTATGCCTTAGTTCATCAGTCTTCTCAATACGGAAATGTTTACCATATGCCCACATTGCTTTGTAATGTCTCACCTGTAACATATAAAGTACATAATTTTAAATTTTTGTCAAGGATTTATAATTTAAAAATGTGAAGAATATGATATTAAAATATTTAGAACACTACGTCCTAAGTTTCTAGTATAGATTAGAAATATATACCTTTCTCATATGTGTCCCAGTGGCAATTTCTAATTCTTCTCTAGAAACAACTGTAGGATCTTTATTATTTTGAAATATAATATTTTCTCTCAACCAACTCCAAGTACATTTATCTGGCCATCTATTTCTATGTTCAAGTGGTAGCTTCCTTGTTTGAGTTGTATTCATAGATCCCACCCTCCTAGATAAATTTAAGTAAGCATTTCTATCAGCTTCATTCTTCTTTGTATTATAACTATCAATCCACTTCTCCATGCATTTTGTGTGATGGGAAACAAAAACATGCATTCTCTCCCATTCATATGGATCTGTAACTCCGAAAAAGTCAACTTTAATTTTTATTGAAATGAGTATATTGGAGATATTAAAAAAATTAAATCAAAAATTATGTACACACCTCGAATTGTTCTCAACTTTGACCTCATCTGAAGCACTTCACCGGTGAGCATATCTTGTTGACATTTACTCCAAAATATTGGTGTATCTAAATGAAATTTTGGCAGATATTGTGTTACACGTACCATTGCTTTGAAAGTAGTATAACCTGTGGCAATAGATCCCTCAGGGCGAGCTCTTTGTCGTACAAAATGCTTTAGTACCTTCAATAAGCGCTCTACAAGCCACATAGACCTTGATGTAACAGGACCACAATATTCAATTTCTCTGACAAGATGTACTAGATAGTGCACTTGTGAATCAAAAAATGTGAGTGGAAGATGCTTCTGAATTGTACACAATAGTATAGGTGCTTGCTTCTTCCAATAGTCTATATCCTCCAGCCTAATCTCTTTTGAAGTTAACCACCTAACATACATCATAATTAAATATATTCAATAACAAGAATTCATTTTTAAGATATATAAATAATTCTTACAATTTTATTAAAAATAAATTTACCTCATATATGCCGATAAGTCAAATATTACATTTCTAATATGTTTGTCAAATCCATTTGGAATAATCGCTGGTAGAATAACCTACAAACAAATTTTTTTCGATTATATATCTAATGTATTTTGATTATTTGAACTCAGATATTGTAATATATACATGTTACCTATACAACTCACTTTAAGAAGGTTATGCCAATCATGTGTCTTCAGTCCTGTCAAGTCTTCATCTTTTCCTCTTGTGAATGCATTTTTGAGTGTTGCAGCAAATCCAGTAGGGAATTTTATCTCCTTAATTGTAGATTTAACTTGTCTTTTCTCCTCATTTGTTAATCTCCAAGGACCGATAGAATATGAATCATCAATAGGATTTGGCCATAGATGAGGCATGACATTATTTTCTTGAAGATCTCTTCTCAATCGTAATCCATCTTCTTTTTTTCCATTGATAAGATACCATAATGATTTTGACACATTGCATCCAATGTGCATGACATCAAGAAGGTGTGCAATCGGTAAATATCTATAGTAAGGAAGTTCATAGAAAATTGAAAACCTCTTCATTCCTCGAGGGAGTTCACCTTGATAAATCATGTAATAAAATAGTGAGATGTAATAAAATTAAAAAATAGAATTATATTTAATACAATTCATATTTTTATGTTCTTACCTTGAGCACTATTGTATGAAATATACCAATCATTTGGTGTCATACACTTTGGAATAGGTAATTTCATTGCTTTATTATTGAATTCACCTCGCCTCCGTGCTCGATATCGATGATTTATGGGCAAGAATTGTCTATATTCATGGAAGATAACCTTTTTGAGGTGATTGGAATGCTTAGCCATTGTTTCACTTCCACATGATGGGCAACCAAATTTTCCTTTTGTTTGAATACCTACAATTATGATTTTGAGAATATTTATGGTTAGAGGTAAATATTTGAGATCCATGTTACTCTTAAATGACAATTACAATAATTAAAAATATTATCTTACCACAACAAACAGATAATCCTGGGGCATCATGAATCGTCCAACACATCATTCCTCGAAACAAAAAGTCCCTTCTACCAATAGGCCTCGAAATATCATGCATTTGAAATCCCTTCCATAACTCTTTAAGTTCTTCAATGACTGGTCGTAAGTATATATCCATATTTTTCACTTGATATTTTCCTACAAGTGAATGAATTCAAAAATTAATTATAATGAAAATATTATAAGATTAATAAAATCATGTAATGATGAAAATAAACTAAAAGGAAATATATATTATATCTAAGGGTATAAGTTAATTCACCTGGAACTATTAAAGTCAGCATTATTTGCTCCTTTTTTATGGCCATCCAAGGTGGGAGATTATTCACAACTGCAACAATTGGCCAAATGGAGTACATTGAGGATTGGATTGAGTATGGATTAAAACCATCCATCGCTATTGAAATCCTTGCATTTCGTGGCTCACTTGCAAAATCTGGCCATTGTTCATCGATTTCTTTCCATGCTTTCCCATCTGCTACAATACGCATTGTTCCATCTATGCTCTTATTGTGAAAATGCCAATCCATGAGGTTTGCAATATCACTACATTGAAATACATGTTCAAGTTGTGGTATTAAAGGGAAATGGCGAAGTACTTTACGAGGAACTTTAATAGATTTAACAACACCTTGATGCTCATATCGACTTTCGCCACACACATGGCAATTTTCTTTATTTTCATTTTCTCCATAGAATAACATGCAATCATTAGGACAAGCATGGTAAACTTTATAATCCATTCCTAAATCATTCAAAGAACTTTTCACTTCCCTATAAGAGCGTGGTAGTTGATTTCCCTCTGGAAGTAGTTTATCAGCTAGAAACCTGAACCATACAATAATGAACAACAAATAATGAATATTTTATGTTAATAAAAACTTATATTGTGAATTATATACTATGAAATAATTAAATCTACCTCAAAAGTGCTGTAAAGCTAGTATCTGACCATCCAAAATAGCCTTCAAATTTAGAAGTAATAAGATTGTCGTTAGCACTGAGATTCGTGCACCTTCATATAACTTTGTACTTGCAAGGGTTTTCATGTTAGATTCTTGATGAGTGAAAATTTCATGCATCATATCTTCAATCCCAGGCTCCAAGATTCCCATTTCATCATCCATCATTTGATTTGGGTCCATTCTCTCCATATTTTCTCTTGGTTCATCACAAGAGGCATCATGACTAGTACCCTGCAAAAATAACTTATATAAATAATTAATTACTAATATTTAAATGCAAAGTAATCAGTATTAAAATTGATATGAATTAGTTATGTGCATATACCATCGGCGCTTCTTGCATAGAACCATGTTTTCCTAAATGTTGAATCTCTATTCTACGCCTCTGTCGTCTACGCCCACCACATTTTGGACAGGTACAATACACGAGCTCCTCGTACCATTCGGAAGTGTAAGGTTCAGGAGCTACACATCCATCACTATCACTAGAGCTCAAAGTCATTTAGAATCCTACATTTTATTAAAAATTAATGTTAATTAACACATTTTTACACTAGAAATTTGTAATATTGTTAAAATAGTTACAAAACCTAAAGTTCACATTAAAAAACATAAAAAATAATAGATAACAAATTAAATAAATTGTACTACACATTGCAATATTAATTTGTGAAATGATTGAGATTTGTTTATATGTTTATATGGACCATGTTTTCATCCTAGTGTGGGTTTAATATTTTTTATTATTGAGAATGTTAGAATTATATAACAAACTCCAAGATTCACAAAATGATGATATATGAATCAGGGTACTATAACATGTATTTAGAGCCAATTGAATGGATTTTTAGATATTATGTAGCCATATATAAGTAAATGGAGTAGTGGGGAATCTATTTAGAGAGAATTGAATATTATTTTTTGGGAATATGTAATCAAAGAGTAGGAGAAGGAACGATGAGCAATAAATCATACTTATCGTTCAACAAATCAACCCATATTTTAAAATATGAATTTCATTTCTATTTCAATGCCACTGTCATTGGTATAACTTGATGATAATATATTTGCGTTTATATGTTATGATGGAACAAGAATAATAGTCAATAAATATGAAATTGAATTTGAAATGTATAAAAAAATAAAATTCATAAAATCAACTTCAAAATACACTAAAATTGAGATAGTAAAACACATATTTACAAATAATTATTTGTTAATTTTTAGAAATATGTAAAAATAAATTATAAAAGAATAATACTAAAGAAGAATTATAATAAAATAAATAAAATTTAATATAAAAATATTTATATATTACACTCATTATAACTAGAAAACATAACTATAAAATTAAAGAAATAATAGAATTATAGAAAGAGGATGTGGCGATAAAAATAAAAATATTCTTAATATTATCAAAATTAAAATAAATATAATAAAAATATAAATTATGATAAATATAATGTGAAAACTTATAATATTTAAGAAGTATATTTTAAAATAAAAAAGACCAATGTTTGTAAAGGTGAAGTATTCAAATTTGACTCCATGTACACTCTATTTTTGTGGCACATATACCTTAATTTTAGACAACACATAACTTAAACTAAATTAATGACATATTCCTAGTTTTGGTGGAGAACACGTAATTATAAAAACTGTAGTTTGTTTTAGGTTTTCCAAAATCATGTTGACTTTTTCAAATGTTTTCATATTCCCATTAAAATGAAAATTACTCCCTCAAAACAAATTTCTTTATGCCGCAGATTTAATGTAAATTTCTAGTTTGAAACTAAAATATTGGGTTTGCATTTGCTTGTTTGGAAAGTTTATACTGCACCAGATATTCAGCACAGAAATTCTTTTACCCTTTCTGGTACGTTATTATGTTTTCTATTTTTTTTTAAATAGACAATAATAAAGATTTCAGGGTTTTATGTTTTTAATGGATCTGAAGCGTGTATTCATAAAATAACCAAATATTGCTGGTTTCATATTTTATAAGTAAGAAATATGATGGAAATGTAAAAAGGCCATTGGCAATGGGTAGTATTTTAATTTTTGTTAGCATTTTAAATTAGTTTTGTGAAATTATTCAAATAAAAAGTCTTGTCCCACGGGATTATAATTCAGGTTAAAAAATAGTATTTATTGTATTTTGATCTAATAATTTTTGTATTATATTTTCATCGAATAAAAATTATTATTCTTGTTTTGTACAATGATTTTGAAATAAAAAAATATAATCTATATGTATTAATGTAAGTAGAATTTAATTTTTTTTTAGAATTTTATATAAAGAATTATTTCTAATATAATTAAAATATAATTATATTTATACTTTGCATATATTTTAAGGTATTATCAAATAAGAAATATATATTTTTTTTATCATGCAGGGGCTACACACGGCTATTATTTTAGAAATCATTTGACTATTTCTATTTTTCTCCAATATTCATTACGAATGGCAGTAAATCAGGTACTATTCAAAAGTTATGAATTTTCATTTATGCGTGCTATATTTTTATTTATTGATATATGTGATTTATTGTCTAAATTATTACATTCTTTTATAGGGGCCAACATTCATTGTTGATTTAGACTATGAGGAGAGGCTAATGCGTCTTAAGAGAAATAATTTGGAGTTGCAAGAGAAAGAATTAGAACTTAAAGAGCGTGAGATGAAGATTAATTCCATGCAAAATGAAATCTCTTTGCGTGCAATTTCAAAAATATTCCTACAAATGATGAATTTAATGGTATCCCAATATCTCCCAAAACTAATCTCCCTAATAGTACAATGACAAATTCCCTTCCTCTAGATCCTCAACAAATCAACGGTAACTCAATTTCTGCTATGAATAATGGCCCTAGTAGTACATTGATAAATTCATCTCCCATAAATCCTCAACAAAATGCTTGTAGTAGCTTTCCTTCTCATAGTGAACAATCAAATGTTCAAAAAGAAAATCTTGTGTCAAATTCTGAGAGCATGCTTAAGGTGAGAGAAGTTACTTCCATAGGTCAAAGGGAAGCCACTCTAAAAGTAGACTACAAAGGTGAGGTACTTAAGATTAAGGGGGCTGGAACTGAATTCTATGCCATCCTAAATAGCCATATAGAGCAAATATTTGGGGATAGTTTGCATAAGACATGGCCAAAGCAACCCAAAGATAAGAAAGAGAAATTATTTTCCTTAATGGTTTCAAGCTATGGGCATATTTTTGATAGGAAATGGTTGTATTCAGAGGCTAGAAAGCGTCTACATGGAAAAAGAAACTATACAAAAAGGCTTTTAAGAAAACAACCAAATCTTCCTAAAGATCCTTTAGTTTCACAACAATCATGGAGTAAATTGCGGAGGGAACGCAATGGATTAAAAAATGGTAAGTATAAACACTTGAAGGATGTAACAAAAGCTAGACTACAACAGAAAAAGGCTAGTCATAAGTTGGGACAAGGCGGTATCAAATCCTTGCGAGCTTCTATGGTAATATTATTCTAAACTCAACTATATTTTCATATTATTATAGTCTTCAAATAATTTTTACAATCAATATATTATATTTTATTATTTCCTAATTTTTTTCTTTGTAATTTACAGGCAGTTGAATTTGGAAGGCTCCCTACAGATGACGAGATTCAATATGCTCTTATGTTTGGTTATGAAAAGTTTAGAAATGACAAGTTAATATCAAGAGATACTGTTGTAAATGATATTCACACCAATTCCACAGATTCGGTAATTTCTCTTTATTTTGAAAAAATAATTCTGACTAAATTTTCATTAGTAAAGCTTTATGATAGATGTATCATATTTTTTGTTATTTTTATCAATATTTATTGATTAATATGATTATACTTTTTCTCAATTTACATTCACAGAGCTTTCCATATACATAACACAAATCTGCCTATTTTTTATACCCCTCTATATTGGAGTGTTGGCTTCCTTTTCTCATGTGCTAAGCTTCACATGGTGATTTCTCTGTGTGGCTAATTGTATGAGTAATTCACATTGCTGGGATTTGATAATTTGAGCACATCTCAACCACTGATGTTAAATACAAAACAACTTTGCTTCCTTCCATTCATTTACTTCAACACATTCCACTCGATTTGCTTTTGTCTAAGCATTGGCTAATTCTACACCAAGTTTTTTCTTGCTTTCCATAATTTATGCACTTGTTGCTAATAATAATGAACAACATTTGCAACAACATCCCCTAAAAGTATATCCTCCTCTGTAGTTCATGAATGGTTTTACCTAGCTTCTCAGCTTCTGCATCCTTTTGGTGATGCATCTATTTAGATTAACTCACCTCTTTTAAGTTGGACTGCTTGTTAATGAGGCTTGTTGTTCTGTTGTTAAAGCTTTATTCTGCAATTTTTTATCTATAATCTTTTGTTTTGCATTATATTGTATGTAAATTAAACCTACCCAAAGAGGAGGCGGCATTAAATAAGAGCTACAAGGTTTAGAATAACTTTAGATAACATGGGTTGAGCTATTCTTTAGCGCCTCCTTTTGTTGTTCATGGTCTTGGTTTTCTAAAATCCTTGGCATTAGCAATTTTTTAAGCACACTTTGCATCATCCTAAATGTAAGTTAATTCCTTCATTGGTCAAGCGACCATCCTCTTTAGTCCTTTTCAGTGCAGCAACAAATGAAGATAATTGCTTAGTAGATTTCCTTGAGAATGATAGCCTCCTCAACAAAATGATTAAGGATTCAACTATGGCATCCACCTCTCATGATTGAATTAGTGACGCTTTTGACTATCTCCTGCTTTTAGAAATATAAAATCTCTCTAGAGTTAATTTCAGGCTCCTTACCAATACTGGAATCTCTGCAGCATTGATGGTAGCAATATCAAGATCAATGGTATAATATATCAAGACCTTCCCTTCAATCTTTCAGTAAAACCCCATCCACCAGAAGGTCCTAGATTACCATTCCAAGCATCATCAAACTTTAATTTCAAGTGTCCATCCTGAGGAGGACATTTCCATCAGCTCCTATGGAATGGTTATTTCCCCTATAGCTATATCTGGTTTTAAATAAGCCTTGTATCATTAGCCAGATAGTATTTCTAATATGCTGAATATATAAAGACTTAGAACAAAAATCAATCTAAGTATGTATTTAGTATTTACTACCAAACTGTAGTAACTTGCTTTAGATAAGGAATGAAAAAGACATTAACTGTCATTCTCCTCCTCTTTTTCCTTTGCTGGAACTGGTTTGAATCACCGTTGTGTGTTTAGGGTCACATGAGAAGTTTGATTTCTCTTCAAGTAGTAGATGGTATTTTTATACAGTTGCATGTCTTTGATATGTTGGGACATTACTTTTTCATCTACGCTTCATTAGCCTGTGAGAATTATTTAAACATCAGCTGAATGTACTAGGAGTTTGTCCTGAATTTTGTTGTAATAGCAACTTTAACTTTGTAAATACTTCTTTACCTTAGGCTATATTGGGATTACTAGGATAAACACTATCCAGTTCAATGAAATTCTTCCTAAGTTTTTTTCCAGCATCTTCCATTCTCACCTCTACTGCTTGGTCTTTGAGGCAGTCTTCAATTTGTGAACCATCGATTCATAAATGCATACCTTGAGCAAAAGAACCCTATAGGGTATTCGTAGAAAGCTTGATTTTAAATTGTCTCTTGTTTCTCATTTACGTGCTTTGATTTTAAAAGAAGGCTTCTTTCTAATCTTATTAACCATCAACACAAGATACAAATTCCATGTCCTAAGCTTTCCCAGACGTAAAAGATGGGTGAAATCTAGGTAAAGATTAGAAAAATAATACCATTTTCTCATGGTTTTGAATAACATGCTGCGAAAAGGGGGATTAAATGCTATGATTTTTTCATAAAATTGACATTTGAAAGATGCAGAATCTGATTTGTCTTATTTTTTATTGCTAGTCAAATTTAAGGTTAAGATTACCGTATGATAAGAAAGTGAACGCAGTCTTTATGGTTTGAAAATAACAACAAAAACAATAAACTCCATAGCCAACTCACCAAAAAATTTGTTTTGGTAAAGAGACATGGCAGATCGTTGTACGTATAGGCACCCAGAGCAAGCTAAATTTTGAATTATTTAGTCGGCCCTTGGGTTTTCTCAGATGTGTGGAGAGTAAGACTCGGCCAGTCAAACTTTGGGCGATGCACAACCAAAATAAATTACAGTAGACTAAAGCTAATCCAATACAACTTGTTCCAAAAAACTATGAAGACATGCCAAAATAAATCCAAAGCAAACGCGCATGAATCAACGCAAACAAGACTCCGCAGATGAAAATGTCGGATTTTCTTTGGCGTTTGGTGATCACACAAATTTAAAGGACGATACAATCGGTTCTATATTTGACGGATCTAGACTAATGAGAGGGCGCCAAACAACATGTAAAATCAAATGAATATTAGAAGTTGAGTCTTGCAGATTTTTCGTTTTTCATCAAATGAGATATTTACACCCTAATATATTTTATCTCCAGAACATTATTGATCTAGATTTTGTTAATAGAAAATTCGCATGCTGCAACATATGGAAATGAAATAGCTATGCGGCGGAAAATTAGACATTTCTTGTTTACTGCAGATTAGGTATCTCTGGTACTCCTGAGGTATTTTTCTGTCAAATTTATTGGCAGCTAAGACCTGGGATATGATACTCTGCATACTACTCAGCTCCACCGGTAATGCTCCAAACATATTGTTATAAATAATATCAAAGGATTCTAGTCTGGGTAATTTAAAAATCCCAGCTGGAATACTCGTCTAGTAGGAATTATCATGGAGAACTAGAAATTCAATACTCTCAACTTGTCCAAATAATGGCTGTATGCTTCCACCAAAATTGTTACCACTCAGATCTAGAAATGACAGATTCTTGCACTGGGTCAAGTTCACCAGTATGTCTCTAGACAAGTTTTCATAGAATCAGAGTGTTGAGCTTCTGTAGCAAACCAAATTGAGGCGGAATTCTGCCAAACAGTTCATTTTGTCAGAGGTCCAGAAGAACTAACTCTCTGCAGTTGTATATTTTTTCAGGAATTGATCCACTCAGTTTATTATCTGACAAATCTATTTTTCAATCTGCAAGTGTCATTAAATTTTTCTTGTGGAATAGGACTGGAGAGATGATTATAACAGAGGAGCACTTCTTACTGCCCTAGGCAGGCCTAGGTCACCTAGGGCTTAATCCATCATTGTTCCCACTACTATTTTTTCTTCTGAATGCAATTGCGGATGGCCCCTCAAAAAATGCCACTGCACCTTAGTTATGTCAATGTCATAATTCTGGCTTTTAACAGAGATTTTAGTTTGTGAAGCTTCAGAAAAACTTCCTATTTATTTTCCACAATTTAGGGAAAAATATTTTTACCATCTTTCTAGCTAATGAATTGTTGATTCAACATTCTTCAGATTTGATTGAATCCTTTATTTCACTACACTTATGTTCCAGTTGTATAAAATCTTCATTCAAATGGCCTCATTTTTTATTAGTATTGGGATTGTCAATACTTCTCTACAGTGAATTATTTGTTTACAGGTCTGGAATTTGACGGACGTATATAGTTTGTTTTCTAGATTTTAGATTATATTTTACAACTGGCAAAAAAAAAAAAAAAAATTGTATTATAGACACTTATTTTATGTTTAAGTTTTTGTAAAATAGTTTTTCGTTTATTTTAGTTGTATAATTTCATTCTTAAAGAAATATATAAGACAATATGTATATACTAATTTTTGTTTTCATTATTAATGCAGGAATTTGAAGAAAGTGAAGGATCTGACATACCTGATGGAATAGAGATTGAAGAACAAGAAAATACTGTAGAATGCAATATTTCAGCCAGTGATCATGCCCAATCCAGAGAATACAATACTGCAATCAATGCTTCTTCCCAGCAAGAACCTGAATAAAAACTTCTACAATTAACCCTCCTTCCCACGAAGAACCAGAATAAAAACTTCTACAAAAAACTCTGTCCAAACTATTTTAAATAAAATAGTTATTTATAGACTATATGAAATATCCAGATTTCATATAATATTTATGAGATAAACATGCAAACTTCAAAAATATTTTTATTTCCTACTTTAAAGATATTTATATCTTTGAAACTATTTTTTTATTAATAAATATTAAAACTGCGACATAGTTCTTTTGCATGTTTTAAAAAAGAGAAACCACTTTTTTAGATATGATTTATTTATTGCTAATTTAATATTAAATAAAATTGCACGGATTGTTTTCAATATTAATATTGAAAAGTTCTATGTTTAGAAAACTTTTATCTCGTAGACACCGTTATAGTTTTTGTATTTAGGATACATGCATTTGAATATTAATTTATATGTGGGCCCATCCATACCATTGGGAACTTTTATTTTTAAATTGTTCTTGTCATCCAGAATTATTTTGCGTGAAGGCATCAAACCTAATGTTTTTGTGAATATTTTTGTTTCAAAAATATCTTGTTTCGGTACCGTGTAATTGGTAGACAGCCCATGTAATTTTTTCTTATAGTAATTTATCTTTGAGTACAAAATTTACGCATAAATTGTCTAATTTTTGTGCCTGTTTAATTTACTTCAAAGTTATTTAATTTAATATATATTTTTTTATTTTTATTTGTAAAATATATTTTTAATTAAATATTAAATTCATATTATTGATATTATAAATTTGAATAAAATAACTAAAATAATCTTATATCATTTTATAAATTTTATAATAATATTTAAAATAAATATTTTATTTAAATAAATATTAATAAGAAAAATGTGAAATAAAATATATAATATTTAAGATTTATAATAATAAAAAGTTAAAATTGTAAAACAATATTATAATGTTTATAATTGTAATTTTGTAAAAATAAAATTGTGAAAATAGTTACAATTTAATAATTAAGAATTTATCTACAACTTAGCTCTAATTATTGTGACATATGCCATGATTTTATAATTGTGCATCGACAACAATATGCAATTTGTAAATATTTACACAAAATTTTAATTGTAGGTATGTAACAATATTAAAATTATGACAAATTCTACAATTATGTTATTGTGAATTTTTACATCTATTTTTATTGTAGTTTTTTTCACAATTTTTGTCACATTTTATGTTTCCACAAAATTATTGTAGGTGGAGTCCACAAATATGGATTCACAATTTATACTAAAATATCCACAATGAAAATGTGAAAAAATTGTGGATACTATACCCTATATCTTGTAGTGTTATATAGATTTGTATATAAATTATTAAAAATATACAAATACATATTGAAAAAGATATAATAGATAAAAATTACAATATTTTGTGCTTTTGAAGGGTAGTATGAAGACATAAATGGCAGGTCAAATTTAACCCCTGTGTAGAGATATCATCGTAAATAATTCATTTTGTTTTTGTGCATAAATTCATAGGCATGTCCTTACAATCAAAATATAAATTTAAAAACAATCACATAGTTAAATTTATTGGTGGAAAGACCAATACTGATGAAGAACCATGCCTAGCATTTAAAGACACGCCCAAGGCTTCCATAATTATTTACAATTCTATCCATTAATTGTTTCTCATGCTCACTCCTTCTTTATCCGCTTATGAATGCATAGTAGTTGTGTAATTGCTAATATCATAGACTATAGTTGAACGGTGGGGCCGGGGGTTAAATATGACGTCTGTTTAGACATTTTTCAGGTTTTTAGCCATAAAAAACAGTCGAAATATATTTTAGAACATGGCAAGGGATGGGAAAAGTTTTTGAACTTGTTAGTATGACGTTCGAGTAAAAAATCAACCGTTTTTAATTTTAAATACATGGGAAATTTATGGGTGTTTCAAGTTATTATTAACTTTTCACCGATTTGTGACATATGGCGTGACTTCAATTATTTCTTGTCAAATCGTCACCACCAATTTTTCACTTTTAGTTTTCCATTTAAGAACTCATGCGGTTGTCACTTCAATCTTATAGTATTATATATTCTAGTAACTAGTTTGCATTCTTTGGCAAAAGTATATTTTATAATACTTTATACACATCTATTTAATAAATGTTTGGCATTTTCCAATAAATTTGTTAGACGCAAAGTTACGAAAAGATTGTCCTCAAATTTCTTTATCTCATACTTGTTTGCATACTCATGGAGATGGGACTCCAATGTCTTTGCAAATTCAATGCCCACCGCATAGGAGACACTGTGAAATATGATAAGTATAGGTATGTATTTGCAGTAAGCATTTGCAATTTTGCAGCATTCAAACTTGTTATGCAGATTTCTCCTAGATCATTCAAGTAAAATTAAAATGTGTAGGTTTTAAGGCTGCGATTTCACCGAGTAAAGCATGATGTATAAGACCAAGAACACATTGATTCAAGGAAACAACTCCAAAGGTAGGAAATTTAATCTCTTAAACAGATTGGGGTTTTGAATTCATTTCAAATTAATTATAATTCACCGACTTCTTATAAATAAAACCACTCCATTAAATTAAAGAAGTTTGTGTTTTCTTATGAATCAAATTTGTTATTTAAATTATATGTGCACCTCCCATCACTAATGACACGAGTTTAGATCCAACGTTTTATATTTGTATAGTTAACCACACGAACATTGAATTTTAATGAGTTGCCCAAGTTTTTAGTTTGTGTTTCAACTCAAAATCTCCATTAAAACATATGGTGCAAGGCAACATTCATTTTTTCGTTTTTCACGATAGATCATCTTCGCCAATCTAGTTAATCATATCATCCATAAACAAATGAGAAATTGCTTTAAACCTTTAGATCAAAGTGTAGTGTAAAGTAAACTAGTGGTCGAAATATTTATAGATATATAGTAACTAGTGATCGAAGTTTTGTAATTAAATACAACAAAGAGGTATAGCTACCACTAAACAACAACCACAAAGCACTTGCTCTTGTCTCTCCGAGCGAGGTTTCTTCCTTCACTTTCATGGTTTCTTTTTAATCATTAAACAACATTCTTCCATTTCATGATATATTTAAACTTTTTCCAAAAGGAAATATCGTCAAACCCTTATTTTTGAGACCTTGTACCGAAAATGCACTGCAAGTATTTCTTATCAACTTTGGTAGTTGTATAAAATAAACTGTGTGTGTGTGTGTGTGTGTGTTTTAATTATAATATCTGGAGATAATTATAAAATATATATTTTTGTGTTTTATTTTGAGACCTGAAAAAATTGTGGGTTATAATATTAAGACAAGTTAGTGTTTCTTAGATATATTAAGACATACTTGAAAATAAAATAGGATTTCATTTATATCAACAATATCTCTATTTTATACAATTTTATTATATGAACATAAATATTTTGATATTTATACGAAAATTATGAAAATCAATAATAAAAATTAAACGTCATGTGCAAGATGATATTAATTAAGAAACCGTCACAAAAAAATTTCTTGACAGGTAAGGGTGACCGTCAAATTTAACCCATGGGTGGGGCTATATGATTCCTCGTAAGAAAGAATCCGGATAAGGTGTGGGACCGGGCACGAATTTGTGCGGTCACCCCCGCTGTCAAAAGGAAATTTCATGACGGTTTCGTGATATAGTTACCTTTCAATTTACGTTTTTAGTAAAATTTTAAATTGTCAAAAATCTTAATTGAAATATTAATTTTAAATTTCGTTATTCAAAATAATAATCATGTACTGTATTGATGTACGTATCTCAAGCTTCTTCTTGGATGTACGTAACAAGATTCCTTAAATTTTCCTACATCAATAAAAATTTGAATTGAAACTTGCATAAAAGTTAAATTGAAACTTGTAGATTGCAATTGGTAATGACAAAATGAAAATAAATACAGTCACAATATCATTGAAATTAGAAACTCATATGTTTTTAGAAAAAGCAAAGATAACATGTGGACTCTACGAGTTTAATAAATTCATTATTCACGAAACTTATTTTAGTTTCTAAATTTAAATTGGGAATTATTAAAAATCATTATCAATATGATTTATAGAATATTTGTAAAATGAATAAAATCCAATCTAATTTCATATATATATATATAGTAATATACCTTATATATTATATTTGACTATTATGAAATTTTACGGTTTTAAATAATATAAACTTGCTGAAATACAGTTTTATTAAAAAATTGCCAAGCTAAATTGACGGGTTTGTTTTTATTAAATTGTAATTTACGGTTAAAACACCAAAAAACGGTCTACAGACCATCAAATTCCAGGCCTGTGTGGGACAGCTCCAATTTTTTAAAAAAGATTCCACGAGTTTTCATCCTCGAAGATATTTCAATACTTTTTATAACTTAATTATAATATTTCCTTTGGAGACCAAATGGAGTGAGCCGTGTGCCAGCTGGCAATGACGTTTTCCGGCGCAGCCACTTTATCTGGTCACAATGTCCTTCCCTTCGGCTTCACTGCATTGCAAAATGAGATTGTAACTTAATCTTATCCATTACAAAATAGCCACGTGTTTTTGCTTTCGCTTACGCGTGTAAGTCTTTGAGCCCACAAATGTTACGCGCTGTCCCCACAATTCAGGTCGTCTATAAATATGCCCCACATTTCAGTCTCTTAATCAATTCGAAAAAGGTTTCGTCTCAGAAATCCCGAGTTCGAATCCCGTTAATTCGTTGCTACCCAAAATGGTAAAAACATCGGCAAATCATAAACCCCACACCACACCCCAAAATAAGTTACACAGAACACCACGACATTTCAAGGGAGTGCGATTGAGAAAAGGGGGGAAATGGGTTTCAGAAGTGAGAATGCCCAATTCCACTGGTAGAATTTGGTTGGGGTCGTATGATTCCCCTCAACAGGCCGCTCGCGCTTACGACTGTGCAGTCTATATTCTCAGAGGACGCAATGCCATCTTCAATTTTCCTCACTCTCTGCCTGAAATCCCGTCGGCCTCTTCGCTCTCTCCCGCACAAATTCAAGCTGCTGCGGCCAAGTTTGCCAGGGAAGAATTGCGGCAGCCGCTGAGGAAGGATTCCGCATTTTCCCGTTCGGAGTCGCAGTCCTTTAAAGATAGCCACCGAATTTGGGAGGAGCAGAATTGTGCACTGTTTGATTTGCTTCTTGAGGAGGTAGAGAGCAAGCAGTCTCTAAATTTTGAGGATTTGCCCGAAGAAAATCTAGAGAGCATTGATTTTGTTCTGTTAATGGAAGAACTTCGAAGACTTATTCAAGATGCTGGAGCCAAGTTTGACAGGGAAGAATTGCGGCAACCGTTAAAGAAGGATGACGCATTTTCCTGTTGGGAATCACAGTCCTCTAAAGATACCCACCAAATTTCGGAGCAGAACTGTGAACTGTTGGATTCGCTTCTTGAAGATGTAGAGAATAACAAATCTCTAAATTTAGAGAATTTTCCTGAAGAAGATTTAGAGGGCGTTGATTTTGTTCTGCTAATGGAAGAACAAGGAGCGCTTTTTCTCCAGCAGACCGAACACTGAGACAATTCGAAGTAACACAGAGCGCGAACATTTTGCGGCAATCAAATAGTACTACCAAAACGTTTAAATTTGCAAACGTGGATAACATTGTGCCGTTAGATTGTGATAAAATATCTTCGTTTCTAACTAATTGTGAACCACACGATTGTATTTCCATTCTCCACTATGGAGGCTTCTCAAGGAGCCCGCCTTCCGAGAGCACTATCAATACTTCATCATTATTTTACATTAATGATAATGATCAATCAAAATAAAGCAACCTTAGTTCCTGCCATTCGGAGGAGTACTATATCAATAATTATTTGCTACCAACCAATTAGTAATAAATTTTTTACATCCTTCTTTAATGTTTAATTTTAAATTTATTTAATAAATCTATTTAAATTGATTTATTGAATTTGTGATTGGTTCATAAGTTTGAAATGACTATTTTTCTCCCTTATTTAATATGCAATACATAAATCCGCTGCCATATTTTCAAAATGATATATAATATCTATTTTTAATATTATACAACTTGCTTTGCAGATAAATAATCTTCTCGGCCTCGGGCTTCACCCTAGTCTCCATCACGATTCACATTGATGCCTCATGCTAGTACATAAAGTCCATATTGCTAGTTTGCTAGTACAATGTGCTATCATGCTATGTAGAAGTTAAACGATGTGATCATGATGAGGCAACCAACTTTCATTGGCTATAAGCCTAGCTGCCTATAACTTATAAATTTATATATATAAATTGGAAACGACTAAGTTTTATAAGTGCACGTCAATTTGACATTCCGTAAAAATATTTGACTATCCATTGGTACAGGGTGAAAATAAAATTACCTATTTCTTATAGTTAAAAACTGCAAAAACGTCTAAACGAGTGTCAAATTTAACCCATGTTTACAAGTCTATCCATTACTTGTTGAACAGACAATATTTTCATGCTAACTCAATCCTTTATCTGCTTATTAATGTTTCTATAACATAGTTTTAGTGCACTGTGCACTTGCTAATATTGTAGTTGATCGGTGGAGTTTGGGGCAATATGATTCCTAATAAGAATTTTTTTTAGGATTAAGTAATGGGATAAGATGTGGGACAACTACAATTTTTTTAAAATATTCCATGAGTTCTTATCCTCTAAGATATTTCAATACTTTTATAACTTAATATTTCCTTTGGAGACCAAATGGAGTGAGTTGTATGTCATCCGAAAAATGTCACCTTTTTTAGCACAACGGGCTAGCAATGATGTTTTCTCGATGCGACTCACTTTAAATTCCCTTCCTTGAACGCATTACAAAATGAGATTGTAACATAAGAATAAGAATATATTTTAACGTTTGTGAAGCTATCAAAGACAACTTATGATATTATAAGTGAATATACTAGCAATCGCGCGCAAGATCATGTGATGGAGACCTCGAAAGGGAATGGAGGGGGTAGTCGATAATTGTGAATTCCATCCCACGTGTGCAAAGGAGTTGTTTGAAAGTTGAAAAAGTGAATACTAGATGAAAGCGTAGAGATATATGAAGTAGTAACAAAATTGCATTACAAATTTCGTCTGATAGCGGAGTACATGAGAGTGTAAGTTGCGAAGAGGAGGGGGAAGATGGAATGGAGAATTTTGAGGTTGTTGGTAGAGCATTGTAGGCTTCACGAGCTTTCTTCCACTTACTTTCTTTTGAGGAGGTTAGAAGAGAGGGAAATTCTAGAGAACTATTCAAACGAGAAGGGAGGAGAGATGTGAAGGTCTTGTATGGAGGAATTCTAGACGGGAAGTGAATGTAAGCTCGGGACATTCTAAAGAGCCAATAACTTTGCATTCATTTGGGAGTTTCTACGTTTGAGGAGTGTTTTGCATTCTTGACCAGGGGGATTCCATCTCTAATGTTTAGCGGAACTACCAAAAATATATTTGGGATTCATCGAACCACGTTTCTGAAGATTGTTGTGAGTGTGACACATTTTGTGAAGTAACCAAAGGTTTGATCCATAAGAGTGTCCAAAATACATCGGGACATCGTTCACCAAAGAGATTTGGCCAAGATCACCAATGAGAATGATGAATCTATTACCAAATGCGATGGTCCTAAAATGCGGGAATGCCTCATGCTGGCCGATAGTCAATCTTGGTAAGGATCTTGGGCCCTATGAAGTAAATTTAGTCAATCAAAATCTAGTGAACATCTTTCGGGGATTGTTGAAGGGAGGATAGAGACAAAACCTTGAGAAGCTTCAACTCCTTATCTGGAATGTGCAATGCGGCATGTATAATTGAAGTTGAAATGTTGAAAGCAACAGCGCTGTTGGAGCAAGAAACCGGGAGGAGATCCTTGTTGAGGGCTAGGTGCGGGCATTACAAAGTGGATAGTATTTATAAGGTAAGATTTACCGTCCATGCGGTACTTTGGATTATCATCTTGAGAGGAGTAGGATGTAAATTTTTCATGTAATGATTGAGAATTTTATCGAAAGCTTTCCTTTGAGAAAGTTGTTGTTACATAAGTGGGAGTAAGTATTTGTAAATGTATCATTGTAGTTATTTTACACATTTGATGAAAGAAATGCCACTTTCTTGCAAAAGAACAAGAATTTCATTCTGGCACCAAGTGTGTCGCGGATCAAAGTCTCGATGGCCTAGCATGTAGAGGGTGTGAAGGACCATGGGATTGGCAGGATGGATTTGGGATAAAATATCCCATTCAACTTATAATGGAGTAGGCCCTAGGATTTCATCCTCACTTTTAGATTCTTTTGAGGAAGACACATCGTTTGTAATAGAGTTGCGGGCGACATGCCACGACGATAAATTTATTTCATCAAATGTCAATTAGAAATGACTTGATCCATGGTGCTTCTAATGTCAGTGGTGATGTTGCGGAAAGATTTTTAGAGGAGGATCTCACTCCAAAAAAAAAATTCAAAGGATGGGGAATCATTCCTAGGGATTGAGTAGAATCTGGGCAACACACTTCCAATGACATCGACTATTCTTTATTTCCATTTGACACCCACAAGTAGCTTATTATAAGTTCAACTTCTAGAAACCTCAATAAGGGGAGCACATTCCATAGCCAGAGGCCGCCTCAGGTATGTGTAAGATAAATTTTGTCGAACATTGTCGACGCATCGGGCGATTCGGAGAGATGTGACATAGGATTTTCATTCCAACGTTAAGGTTAACAAAAGCTCTGCTAGAAAGAACAAGGGAAACATCTACACATGTGACATGTTCTTGGGCACTCGTGTCATGATAGACAACACAATTAGTAATAATTTCATGGAGCGCAACTTTGGTGGTTGATCGAGATTGGAGTTCAAGCAAATCCTTGAGAGCATTTGATGGTAGGATCCGGAATGTTTTTCTACCTTTGAAGCATATTTAGCATTTATATTTGAGTACTACATGTTTGGAGAGCATGAGCAAGAAATTAACATTGGCTCACGTAAATTGCCAACATTATGGGGTTGTGGATGTTCAATATGTCATCATTTCTTATTGGTATGTATTAGACCACTGTGTGCATCATCAGCGACGAGGAATGATTGTCCATGATCTTCCCAAGGTTCTTTGTAGCAGAAATGTAAACCACCTTTCGCATTTCGTAGGCATGTTTGTTCGAGTGCATTTTGTATGTCATTGCAATTGATTCAAATTGTCATCAGGTTATATAAAAAGAGTCGGACACCAATATTTGTGTTGTGTTCAATAAGAATGGATCGTCGTGAAGGGGATGATGAATGTAGTATGATCTGCGAAAGGGGACGGGGGTTCTATGCGGATTTATTTTTTCAAAGTAGTGCACTAACATGGTCCACAACATTCGTGTCTCTCTAATCAATAGTGTTAATATTCGGGGCATCGGGAAGCCAAAGGAAATCAAGAACATGCGCGAGACCCTCGGTGTTACCATTTGTACTGGAAAAAAATGTAAAGGTAAAGGTAAAGGTAAAGTGTATAAGGTAAAGGTATGTGCATAGGAAATGAAGAAAGAGATGTGTCTTACCTTTACCAATAGGATGTTGCCTCTAGGTGTTTTGCAAGACCTCCTCAAGAAATACTATGAATATCTAGTGAAAAAGCGATGAAACACGGTGAGGGTTGGAAGAAACGTTATGGTTCCTCCACCTTTTTTCCTCTCAAGGATCTATAGGGTTAGTTTCAGGCATTACACTATGGAAGTTGGGCCACTTGGTGTCGGTTGCACTTAAAACTTGAAGAACAATGTTGGTGTTCCTAGTTGTTCGATCATGTCTTAAACGTCACCTCTACTTTTTGACCAAAAAGATATTGTTCTGGGAGGCAGTGCTTGAATCTCATAAGATTATCAATGAGGAAGTCATGAGGATTTTCTTTGAATCATTGAAAAAACTCTCTTATAGTTTGGAAAATGTTCTAGATAATATATTTTCTTATGAATACGGAAGTGGCGGTGCAGCTCACGGCGGCGGCATGATGATAGTAATCTAAACAAGAAAGAGAAAATTTCATCCAACATTCTTGAACACCCGATGGGACAAATATCTTAGGTGAGTCTCTTCCATTTTCATTTTCTATATTTCTTCCATTTTCCACTAACATTGCAGGTAGAGGCTTTGATTTTTCTTGTTCATGTTGGCTTTTGGATTGCTTTGATATTGATTTTCACTTTCTTTATTTTGAAGATCAGATAAAAAGGAAAAGTGAAATTCAGGTATTCACCTTCTTATCTTAGTTTCACCTTTTTGCATCACATTTTTCATTGCTTGTGTGGTTGTTCACATCAAATCTCCATATATGGTTTTGAGTTTAAAATGAATATATTTCATTCTTGCTTGAAAATATAGTGTAAGTATGGGTTTAATTGGTTACATTTCACAACTATTCACACACATCCAAACACATTAATCATATTAACACATCGAAACAATCCCATACCGGGTGGACCTAATTGGGATTTTATCACCCAATAGGGAATCCCCAGTGTCATGGCCATGTTATAAATCCTATACAAACTTGGGCCTCATGTACCTTCAAGTATATCGAGGACTCCACATCCAAAACTACCTGAAACCAGCCATAGATTGTCATTTCTTAGGTACCCTCATTATCTACTTTTCTCTTTTCCACATCTTCTAATTAATCATGATGATAAAAAAACTTGTTGTTTGATTTGTTTGCTAACAAATTACATAAAAAAATGTTCACCTATTTCATTCCTATTGTCACCTTTTCTCTAATCAAGACAACGCAACAATCTACTCCATCCAATGATATCCCTTCCTCCAATGATATTTTCCAACAAGATTCTAAACTTGAGACCACACCTTTGATCTCCCAACCTTGTGTTTCCATGGTCTCGCTTCATGAATACCATGTCATCCAAATTGATCCCCATATTGAAACCAATTCTCATATCTCTCATCATTCTGTTTCCCCTCGATCGGTCACACCTCCATCCCCTGATCCTTTAGAAACTCTTGGGACTCCTTCTAGCCCCATTTATGACTTCATGTTTTGTAGATCTCCCACGATCTATCAATCCTATCAATCCACTCAATTGGTAGATCTTATTCCACCCCCATCACTCATATCAACACTATCCCTACTTCATCCGATATTATCACTAGAATTCCTATCCAACCATCCCAATCTACTAACATTCATACTTCTCATGTGCCTCAACAATCAAATATTTCCATCCAATGTCAATCATCCTATCACGTTCCTAATTTCCAACATCACACGTTCCCCCAACAAACTCAATCTCCACCCCTTAATTATATCCCCTCTTATCAAACATTCCCTTCAACTTTAACATACCCCAAGCTTCTTTACATCCTTATCCATCCACTTCTCATGTTGTGCAACCACAACCATCTACCTCTTACATGGTGCCTTCACACGAAACTTTTAGACCATCTTTTAATTATACCCCTTAGGGTAATCTTACAGTTTGATTTTTGATAAGTTGATGACAGCTCACCTTATCACACTTCCTCCCATCCAACCTATTGATGACTCAAACCCCAAATATACTTGGTATCATGAGGGTCACTATTGTAAATATCATCGAGTCATGGGTCATGACATAAAAAAGTGTCATTCCTTTAAAGATAGAGTTCCATAACATATAAATTAGGGGATCAACAAATGAGACAGTTATTTCTCATCTCTTAGCCAACACATTGACATATTTAAACCCCACTTTCCTAATCCACCATCAAAAAATAAATTTACACCTTCCACATCTTACAAATTTAACCCTTATGCATTCAATACTATACATCAAACGCCTTCATCCTTACCTATCTCATCTACGTTATCATCTACCCCTACCTTAGACATTATGCCTATGAATTATTCAATATCTACCCCCATATCTACATCAACCATATCCATGACTACGGACATATCACATTAACTTCTACCACTTGTTCTCGCATCTACATCTATTCCTACCTTTACCACATCCACATAGAATTTGACCATACCTACCATTTCATCCACATCTATCATGACCCAACCTATCATATCTAACCCCTTATCCACATCTACATCAAACACACCTATCACTACATCACTTACATCCCTAAACGTCCCAATTATACCCACTTCCCTGTCGATCCCAACTACCTCTATATCTACCACATCAACAAATTCACTTACGCCTACCTTGAAATCTTCATCACATATACCTACATATTTTCCCATGGCCACATCACCTATTTTATCCCAATATTATACATTTAATCCTTTGATATCTACCATTTCCACATCTATACCCGCTACCACACAAATCACATCTTCTTAATTTGCAAACATATCAATGATACCTATTGAAAAATTTATGAAACAAGCACCCCCACCTAAGACAAACATAAAGGGTATTCATCTCCTCTAAAAAACCAATTGTTTCCACATTAACCAATCCAAAACCTACACAATCCACATCTCACATAGACCTCATTAATCACATCATACAAACACCTCTTTCTCCATCAATATCCACCCCTACACCACAATCTTCATATCCTCCAATTGATATTATTTTCATCCTGCCAAGGGTAAACCTTCTCGATCAAAACCTAAGACTCTTGGTAAGCATCCCCAAAGGTCTCTTATGCATCCTCATAAGAAGTTAGATCTTACCTCTCCTCAGCAATCTAATGTCACAACATCCATCCTAGGAGCACCCCCATCTATTTTAGGGCTAGGTCCTTCATCTAAGACATCTCCCAACAATCAATCCAAATCCAAACAATCTAACCCTCCTCCCAAATTTGGTTCATCTTCTAAGACATCTAACTTACCCCTCCAATATACATCCACTCCTTCCCTAAATCAAAGTCAAAATATCCTATCAAAACCCACAAGAGTTATCTATTAGTGCAGAATCACACGGACACCCCGATGCCTGCAACCAGATGGGTTGAGACTTTCAGTGTGATTACACAACATGGAGCATATCTCAAGGTGTGGGACCTTGCGAGTTGAGAGAGCTCTCTGGATTAAGTTTGGTTCCTATTCCTCTGTTCAGGTACATACAAATATATTAGCAGAGGATCTATTTTAATCTACTCTATCTTTCCAAGGAGACAAGGATAAGGAGATGCAAGAAAATAAACCTAAGCTAATGAGGTGATGCATTAAAGGAATGTTAGACACTTGTTTTGCATTTTAACACAGACCAAGAAATGCAATACAAACACTATGCACATGACCAAGTTGCAATAAGAGATCAGAAATACAAAAATGAAAACATGAGAGGGTTGAGAAACATCCACAGACATATATATTATTGCTCAAGAGTCGATACATATATATCGCAAAGGGGCTAAGAGGTAAAAATTACATTACTGACTGAAGAGGGTTAGAAAAGCTCCACAAATCATACGTGAACAAAAGAAGAAGGGAGGGTAAAAATAGAAACATCCAACCCTTTACAATGAGCCTCGACCCTTATTTTATAGATTCGAAACGAGGGGAAGAAGGAGAGAGAGGCGGGAAAAACTGGTTCGAAGCTCAACCACCATGATCAATGCCTCCTACAAATCTGTGCCAAATCTATCGTTTCTACATCAATTACTTGTTTGGCACCTCGAAGGAGGAGGAACGGCAGATCAGATAAAATCCGATCTGGTTGTTGGGAAAATAGATCCTGTATTAATGGCACGAAGATGTTTCTTCATTTTATTCCCACCTAACCTCTCCAAAATTAAAGTTTCAGATCTCCATGGCATGTAGACGAGGCTGAGATCTTTCCAATGGTGCCATATTTGTTAGATTTCGAGCACCGAGTCAAAATATATTCCCATTTGAAATTTGAATCGGGTCCGTATAAAATGGTAGGAACCAGCTACCAAAACGGGCCCCCTTTTTTAAACCGGACAAGTGGAGGGCTGGCACATGTTTGAGGGCTGCCTTTGTATTTTTCTTTTGAACTTGCATCGAACTGACACATGGCTTCTTCCGCGGCTTTCTCAGTTTCTTCATGTTTTGGCTAAGTCCTTTTGCTCGGCGGGGTCATATATTTGATCGGCAACACACGGAGGCCTGACACTTGTTTGGAAACCCTTCGCCAATTTTACTCTTGGATTAGCATCATGCTAACACTTAGCACCCTCCACTGTCTCGCTCGCTTTGACTATTCACCCCGACCTGTCCCTTTATGAAACCGACACATGGAGGCTTCATAGACTCTTGGACTTTTCAACAGCCACTCCTACTTTTTTTGGGGCCACTGAATACATGTCGGTGGCACTCGTTTGGGAATCACCTTTTGGGCCGCGCCTTGAAATTGCATTGATGCAACACGTGAAGCCATCTGCAGACTCTCTATACTTAGTTGATTTTGGGCCCTCTCTGTCCCAATTTTAACTTGGACTATGTGGCGAGCCCGCGCTAATTTGGGTCTCCACTTTTGGATCTACCCTTGGGGATACAATACAACCCAGGACAAAATAAGATTGTACTTAAAACTCAATCTTATCCTCTTGAAAATAGCCACATGGTTTTTTTAACGCGAATTATACGCGCGTTGCACCACAATTCGATTATCTATAAAAATATGCCCCACATCACCATTTCATCTGGATTATTGTCCTTTCTGAGAATATGGTCAAAATATGGTCAAAGCATAAACCCCACACCATGCCACAACATTGTTTACATAGAACATGGTGACAATTTAAGGAGTGCGAATGAGAAACGGGGAAATGGGTTTCAAAAGTGATAATGCCCAATTCCACTGGTAGAATTTGGTTGGGGTCATATGATTCCCCTCAATAGGCCACTTGTGCTTATGACTACACAGATCTATTGTCTCGAGAGGACGCAATGCCAACTTCAAATTTCCCCACTTTGTCCCAGAAATTCATTCGGCCTCTTCTTCACTGTCTCTTGCACAAATTCAAGCCAATGCAGCCAAGTTTGCAAGGGAAAAATTATAGCAGCCGCTAATGAACAATGTTTCATTTTCTCATCCACAATCACAGAGCCACCAAATTATTTTCTCGTCCGCAATCACAGAGCCACTCAATTATATATTTTTGTGGATTGTAGTTTTTTCTACTAAAACAAGCATTGTGGTTGGGATTCAAAACGAAACCTTTTGGATTTTCACCAATTTTTAGTTTGGAAAATAAAATCTAACTTTCACTCATATGACCAATTCCTTGAGGGGCTCAATTATTGTTGATTGTTTGTGCATCACTTATTTTCCAACAATTACTTGAGCTTACAATTGGAAAAGGAGGCTACAAAGTTCTTAAAGAAGCAATCATTATAATTCGGTTTTAAACACACAACTTGTTGTAGTTTCCCCACTATTTTTTTCCCTCTTCAAGTGCATATTGCACTCATGTGAAAAATGCAAGTGAGATCAAGATGATAAAGTAGAGCACATATAGAAAATATTAATTCGGAAGGAACAATCTAGGCCATGGAAAATGGATTTGGGACATGCAAGTATTTAATTACCACCTTTTAATTTTCGTATTTCCATTTATGTCTTTGACTTATCTATCAAATTAAATGTCATCTAATCGAAAACATGGAGGTTTGGAATATTTCTTATAACAATGAAGCCATTTCTAATCAGTATAGAATTCTTGAAGCAATCTTCATCCACCAATGACAAAATATGTTGCAATTTACGATATTTTCTGCTTTCTGATGGATTCCCCATATTCACTTCAATACAAATGTAAAGAGATGCAAGTTTTCACCGTCACAAGATCAAGCATGTATGTGTTTTCTATTTACGTATTGTCTTTCTGATTCCTCTCAACAAGAAAATAAATGTATAAAGTATTATTATGTTGATTGATTATAGAGGTTTTATAGTTGGAAACTCCATTTTAATGGCCAAATTATAAATGTTTTATAGTTGGAAACTCCATTTTAGTGTATATATTGAGTTGGGTTGGAATTTTAAGAGAAGGTAACATATGAACATCACCAACATGGGCATTGACAATACAATGGACTTTATGCATGGCTGGTTTATATTTTCCTATAATTTGTAATAGTTGTATACAAAGGGAGAAGACATTTTGTAGTATTAAAGCTGAAATATTCTAAGCATACTTCTATATTCAACATTTTTTTGTAAATTAATTGGTTGATTGAATATGGTATTTTATTCTTCAACATTTCTTATTGGCAATTCTTCAATAAACATGCAGAAGAAAATAAAGATGATTGAAGCTACTAGTAATCATCAATGTAATGGATATTGAATGCTCATGAAACTAAAGGGTCTACGAGTGCAAATGTTCAGCCATCTAATCATCAACATTTTTAACAAGACAACATGTTGAAAGGAGATGGCACATACCCAAGACACAAGAGATTGAAATTCTGTTGGCATAGATTTATCAGTTGGATTTCTTCCAATAATTAGCTCCAACAGAACAATGCCAAATGCGTAAAAGTCACTTTTCTCTGTTACTTTACCTGCAGATGAAATAGCTCATAAGGCACATAGAGAAAAATCAAAGAAAGGAAGACTAATATTGCGAAAGGAATACTGCATAGAAATAGTTCACAATAGACTGTGCCTAAAGAATCTCCAATCTAGAAATAGTATAGTATAACTTAAGCAAAATATAGACAAACAAAAAATGAAGCATTTGAAAGCTTTTCAATGTAATAAGAAATGATGACTAATTTCAACTATTTTAAAAAATAGAAGAGGAAACCGAAAATGTGTAGAGGATTACTATGTTGGTTGGTATACCCATATCTCACGATATTGTCATACCCATGGTAGGAGATTAAAAATAGATGACAAAAGTTTTAAAATAAATAGAGGAGGAAACGAGAAAAAAATAGGTAAAGGCCTATTATGTTGGTTACCATACCCAAATCGAATCTTTGTCATACCCATGGCAGGATATTTAAAGGTCACGAGGAAAAAATGTTTACGCTAAACTCTACATTTCAAGTTAATTCATGCACACTGTTTTGACAATATGAATAGAGAACATCGTTACAGACATCTGAATTCATACCCATTACATAAAATTCATATTATCCAGTCACATCATTTAAGTGGCTCTGTGTTTTGGCATGTTATTAACAAAAATATACGTAGTGGTGGGTTGCGTGATTTATTTAAACATTTTCATTGATTTTATCTTAAACAATGTCTGTGTATGCAAGAGGTTGTGCTTGTTTTGTTGCGGTGGGAGTTTGTCATCATGGTTTTTCTGCAAGTAATTTTTTAATGGGAGGTTTATTTGGAATATTGTAGAAAATTTGTGGTAAAAGGATTTTTTGTTGTCATCCTTTTACCACAAATTTTCTACAATATTTTTGTGGTTACAAGGTATTTCAAGTTTTAAATTGTGGTATTGTAATTGTGTCTCACCCACATTTTTACATGTTTTTGTAGTTCATCAACAATTTATTAGATTGTTGTTTGTCTACAATTTACGAAATTTGTAAATCACCTACAATTTTTATTATTGTATATTGTCTACAATTTTTCAAATTTGTAATATTTCAAAAAAAAATATTTTCGATAATTTTCTACAATTTCTCTACAAATGCGGCTTGTTTATGTGTCCACATTGTAGATATTGCATATTTTACAAATATATACATTATTTGTGGTAATTTCAACAATATTTTCTACAATTCATGTTACCACATAAAAATTGTAGGTGGAAGCTACAATTTGATTTCCATAATAATAATTTTGTGAAATATCTATTTAAAAATGTAGAAATCTTACATTTAATTTTTCCTATTCCACATCCCGTACCTAATTTTATATGAATATTGTTTATATTTTACACAAACAATTAAAATATTAAAATAAATTTTTATTATATTTATATGTATTTACATTGTATGATAATATGTCAATCTAATTTTAAAATATTAAAATAATTAAATCTAAGCAACACTTAAAATATTATTAGACAAAAACTACACTTTATTTTGAAAAATATTGTTAACAATTCAAATTAAACTATTTGTTACTTAAATAGAAAATTAAAAAATTTCATTATAAAAATTCTTAAGCAAAGATGAAAAATATTATTATATTTTTTTATTAAAATATATATAATTATATTAATATATATATTTAAATTAATAAATCTCTTAACTTATAGTTTACATGAAAAATTATTATAAATACAAAATAGTTTTACGGAAATAAATTTCATACAAATATAAAATATTTTTATTTATATTAATAAATATTTAAAAGCTTGCATGCACATATTACAAACGACCTTTAAATTCATCAATTTATATGAAATTCATTTAACTTAATTTGTAAATACTAATTTCCAAAGTAAATTGTGGTTTGTGGGAGAACTTTCTCCATGTTGCTGAATTGTGGTTTGGTAAGATTTTTATTCCATTTGTTAATATTTGGTTGCTTAATTTTTATAATTCATTGAGTCTTCATTCTCTGTTCAGTTGTTTATATCCTTTGATCTTCAATTTCTTTAAATTTCTTCTAAAAGAAAACAAAATTTATTTTAGTATAATATTTGATAAACACTGTGTATCATCTTGCACACTGCATTTCTATATAGTTTTTATGAAAGAGGAGTGAAAGAATAATATAAATTTGTGAAACTTATTTTCCAAAATAATTTTACGGTTTTGATTGTATAAAAAAATCAATTAGAAACCTTCAATAAAAGCGTGACTAATTAAAAAGATGCTCTAATTGGAGTAATACTTAAGCCGAATGATGCTAATAGACAAACAAAGAATAGAGAACAGATATACAAAGGGAACTAGATGTAATTATTAATATATCTGATGGCCTTGCATGTGATAATACCATCAAAAAATTACAAATATTTCAGACATTTCAAAATGATTTTCATGCATAGTATAAACGACAAATGGTCCTGAATGCGCAAAAGTCTGACTAGCTCTGTGAGTTGGGTGGGGCATCCATAACCTGCGTAAAAAATTCTCCATCGCCATTAACATCAGTTAATTGACATTAAATTGTGTTTCCTACTTGAATAATCTAATAACATTGTGCCATAGATTACATTTTTCAGTCCTACGATCGATGATCTAGCCTTCAGCGATGAAAAAAACAAGCCGCAGTGCCGAGTATATATGAAAGCTACTATCAAAAAAATAAAGTTGCATGTGTTTTGATAATATTTTGTGATTTTAACACGGTGTATTAGGAAATCTGTTAATGGTTTAAGGATCTAAAATTACACACCTTTCGATTGAGTTATAATGGGCGGATAATATTTATTTTAGTTTGATCTGTGAACTATGGATTCCACCAATGCATGGTGTTGAATATCCCATATATTTCTCAACATGCGATTAAGTTGTTAAAGTCCTAGTCAACATTAGCATTTCTTATATCTCACGTGACTTATATCCCACGTGGCTTATTCCAATAACATAGGACTTGGCACAATTAACCTCCTATTTTTTAGTTAAATATTTAATTGCATTTGATGAGGAAGTTGTTTTATAAATATTAGTAGCCATCGAAAAATTATAATATACTTGAGAGTAAGTCATTATTTAGTAGTTAAGATTTAATGGTTCTACGAGTTATCTTTAGTGATAAATTCATAATTACTATTAATATATTTTGATAGAATTATTAATATAATTGTGGATATTTTAAAATCGTTCATAAATATTTAGTAGTTGTTAATTAATATAATTTAGTAGATTTATTTAATTTTCAATAATATCTTCGATAAAGGTATTATTAACACATTTTATCGAAAATTCATTGCTCTTTTATATATGTTATCGGTTTTTATTTATAAAATAACAACTAACAACCCTTTCTACACTCAATCATTGTTGTATATATGTATGTTAAAAAGATGTAAAAACATATAAATATATTTCATATAAGACATTTTAAATTGTATATTTACTACTTTAATTGATACTTTAATCTACTAGTATACAAGGCTTTATTGTATAAACAATGCTAATTAAATATAATTTTATCTTATTTAGAGCATTGTGAACTTTGCATGTTCCTTATAGACAATACATAAGAAATAATTTAATTCTTAATCGATACCTTGTCACATGCACTTTTACACTACTAGATCTAGGTTAATTTATCCACATTGTTATCTACAAAAATATAATTTTGTAGAAAATATGTGAATTTTCAACATTAAACAGATAGCTTAGATAAATAAAATGTAGATTTTACACAATTTCATAAAATTCATATTTTATTTTTTAAGTATCCACATTATTGAAATTTTATTGTAGAAAAATCACATTTTCTCATTTTTTGAAAAATATTTCCACAGTTTCATAAAAAACAAATTTAAAATTGTGAAATATCCACATCCTTCAAATTTTATTTTGAATAAATCATGATTGCTCCTCAAATTTTAAATAATAATAGACATTTGAAAATAGAATTATAGATATTGTGTACCACAACATAAATATTAATATCCTCAATTGAATTTTCACACAATTTGTAAGGTTTAAATAGAAATTATATATACACTAAAATTATTACAAAAACATTTGTTAAAATTCAACAAATTTCATTATATTGGTTGTATATTATTTTAAAAATGTAAAATATATATTTAGTAATTTCAAAAAAGAAATCTACTTGTGGAACTAAATTTTATTTTGAATAATAAATATTCGTAAATTTATTTATCTATAAAGTTATTCATAAAAAATAAATTGTTGTAGAAATATTGTGAATTTTCAACAAAAAAATATGGAGAGTTTTAATAAATATGATATAGATATTCCACAATTTCATAATAAAAAACTTAAATTTGTGGATTTTTGACATTCAATTTTTATTGTGGATAAGTCACATTTTGGCATTGTGATAGTAATTTTTTATATACTTAAAATTATATTGTTTATAATCTATGACCCAAAACCATTCAAATTATAGAAAATTCACATCAATGTTAGTTTTTAACATTAATGGATTCTATACATCCCCCCATTAATAATTGTGGATTATCCACACTATTCATCCTTATTAAAGGAGATATTATTATAATATAAAGAATCTATGTTATTTTATTTTTTTAATACATATTTTTCATATATAATTATCTATAGAATATTTTGCGGATTAAGAATTAATATGAATTATTTTGCCACCAATACCATTGTTTTAATTTCATAATGATAGTTATCAATAAATATTTGTAACTAAAAAGGATATAATATAAATCAACCTCGCATTATGGACCATTGATAAGTAAAATTCTAACGGTTGAGATATTGATCCGTGCACTTGATCCATGCCAATAAAAAGTGAAAATTTAAATTTCCACCTTTTAAGGCATTGATCCATGTGGAAGGCGTGAAAACCTAAAATGTCTCAAATAAAAACAAATAGGAAGGAGTTATTTACTATGAATATTTTTATGGGTGAAAGATAGCGGTAAATGAATCAAAAGGTAATTCAAGTTTTTCCTTTTAATCTTTTCTTCCATTTTTATTACGATCTGAATCAAATTTTCAAAGATCTATGGCTAGATAGAGTATTTGGAAATACTAATTTTTGCATCTAAATATATTTTGCAGATTCAAATTCTTACTTGAGATCTACAGATTGACGCTCCACAGCCATATCTTCCTCTGAATATTCAATCAGATTTACTGATTTTTAAACTATTTTTATACAATATTTCCATTGAATACAGGGTTTTCATTGATTAGAAAAATAAAGTAAGTATGAGTATGATGTAAAGCTGGAGACTGGTTCAATTATGTATAGATTTTATGTATTAAATTTCATGGGTTGAGTGAAGGTTTGATGTGAAAATTTCAATTTTGGTCTTGCACTATTGAAATTGATTGATAAATCCACCCGATTAGCAAATTTCATGGAAAACTTATTTCTTCCTTCAACGAATGATAATAGATCTAAACAGTGATAAATATATGTAAACCTGAGAGATTTTATTTTGAATCATCTCTAATACGTATCACTTTTTTAGGATCTAGGTGTAAAATAATTATTAATCACTAGATAAGGAAAAGGGAATCCAGGGAAATAAATTTAATTTTAAAATTTGTTCTTTAATCAATGACGTAAATAGTTTAAAATAAATTTAGAATGGTAACACCTATAGAAAAATATTTCATAATGAATAAAAGTTTCAGAAAAAATGAACAAAAAAAGCAAAAGGATCTCTTGGACTCTAAAAAAGAATGAGCCTGGAGCGTGGAGCACATGGAGGATGAGATTTCGAGGTGTAGGCAAAACGTGAAAAGTTCAAACAAGAAAAAAACTCCCCAGAATTAAAAATGAATCAATTATAAAAAAGTAATATGATCATGTATTAAGGAAAAAGACGGGGAAAAAACTTCTCTAACAAAACTCACATATCTTTAAAATGATATTATAAAAATCTTTAAAAATATCTTTTTTATATTTACGGCCAATCTTTTTTAAATATTAAAAAAATTATTATTATTCTTTACAGATATTTGTATTTAATGCAGTTTAATGTTTTAAAAATAATTTCTAAAGTTTTTTCTTAATTATAGATTTTTAAATTTTTATAATGTAGAGATTATTTTATCTCTAATTAGAGATAATATTTGCTTCTTGTTATCCATTAGTATTTGAAATACAATATTAAATATCTTCTTATGATATTTTAAATTTATGTTAATATTAACATACAATATAAAAATAAGGATGCATAAATATAAATACGTCAAAAAATTAGTATAAAATTTTAAAGAATTGTGTGAAAAGTTTACCAAAAAAATTTTAAAAAATGTTGAAATAGTCATAATTTCAAAGTTGTGAGTGCACCACATTTTTACAACTTGTGAAATTGTCACATTTGTTTTCTAATTGTAGACATGTAACAATATCATTATTGTGAAAAATACCACAATTAAATTTTTGTGATTTTTTCACTTTTGTTTTAAATGTGGATTTTATCACAAGTTTTGTCACATTTATTAATTTCACAAAAAAATTGTGGGTGGAGTCCACAAATTTGGATTCACAATTTTGAATAAGATATCCACAAATAAATTGTAGAAAATTTGTGGATAAAGTACGATACATTTTATCACATGTTATTTATATTCTTGTAGATACCTTTGTCACGAAATTATAAACTAACACTCATATCAATGATTTTTCATTTTCTAATTACATTCTAAATATATTCATATATTTGTATATCATCCTTAAATTTAAATTAGAACCATATTGATCACATTGGTATGCACCCAAAATTTGTCGACAACATTTTATTCAATCAACCCACATTCGGAACCACGTGATAATTGGGATAGTGATTTGGACTTATTATGTCTTACATGTTGGAGTTAAATTTTAAATGATATAAAGAAATATTTATTACAAGGCAATGGTCTCATAGAGAGGTTCCTTTTATTTTTTCGAGAGCTAAAAATGTGGAGCGATTTACAAACTACCAATATCCTTCCAAATGTTATAGAAACTTACAAGAATTTAAACATGTCCCGAAAATTGTTAAAATAATAACATAAAATTTAGTGGAAGTGTGCCTACAAAAATTCAAGTTTTCTACCATAGAATATCTAATGTATACTATTTCTACCACAAGAGTAAGGATTTATTGATATCCTTTGGAGTCCAATGTAGGAGCATAAAATTGAACTTGTAAAAATTAGAAATTATTGTCAAAGGAATAGTTCACAATAGCTATACAGAGCCTATACATTGATTTCTCATGTGGGTTTTTCTATAATGTCTTATTTTGTTATTTTAGATAATTGAAAATGATTTTCTCTTATTCAACGAGTAACTTATCCTACAAAATTCTTGTTTTCATACATTTGAAAAATAAATAAATATATATTTTTTTCTACTATACTTTATGGCCAAGATATTAGCATTTTTTAATAATTGAGTCTTTTCATTAGGTCAATGAAAAAAATTAAACGATATTCAAACCCACATCAAATTAAAGTGTAAGAATAATATGTTAACAATTGAAAGACATGTTAAAATCTTACAATAATACCTTGAGCAGCCATTGTATTCAACATCTTTGTGTACTAACCGAATATATAAATACCACAAATATCTTAAAATGATGTATCTAAAACATTCACATATATCTATCTCAAAGTGCATATTTCAAATATAATGTATATGATTTCATTCTTTAAAATTACCATATTTATAAAAAATAATATTTTTAAAAATATATTTTATTAATTGATGATAAATAACCCTTGCATGTAGGTTTGTCAATTGATCATACTCATAAAAAACTTTTCAAGAAAATAAAAGGGATTCAAAATCCTTTAAGTTCGTAAGATATCATTATTTAAAACAACATTTGTAATTAATTTGAAATTTAGAAAAATGTGAAAAAGTGAAAAAGTGATTAACGTGCTTTAGTTATATTAAATAGAAATATATAATTTATTCATTTTAAATTATATTAAATTTTGTAACACAATTTCCTAAAATAAATATTATTAACTAGTTATTAATACCAAACAAAATTATGTTGTAATTCAGTGTAACAAAATATTATTTATCGAATGTAAAAAAATATTATTTGAAAAAAATTAAAACAATAAATATATTTTTATTTAATGTGACATTTATTTAAAAATTAAATATTAGATTAGCCCTTTTGAAATATTGAAATTTTAAATTATATACAATATAAAAATTCTACACTATTCTCATTTTATATTAGTCTTATAAATTTGTTAAACATAAATAAATTAACAATTTCACACTAATTAAGTTTTATGTTACTTTTATTTACATATTTCAAAATTATAATTTTTTAATAGGTGTCAATTGTTTGCATTTATAAATTTAAATTGGTTTTCTTCAAATATATTGACATTAAATAATATTTGTAATAAGTCAAATATATGTCAAATTATAATATATGCATATTTTTTTAGATAGGGTAAAAGTGGTTTGGTTTTTTAGGGGACCACAAAACCCCTGAGTACAGAGGGAAAGAGGATGAAACAATGACGTACAAATGGGGATGCCTCTACCTGCAGCCATACATACACAAGAAAATAGAACAAGACACTACAACTCCATCAACGACAACAAAGCCCTCAAGGGAAGTTCGAAAAGATAAAACACATACCACCAAGGCAAAACCCGAGAGGGTGTAACAAGGAATTAAGAGCCACCACCGAGGTGGTGGCTACGAAGCACATGCTCTGAATTCGTAAAAGACTTCTTCAATAGGACCCTAGTCCACCCGTCCCCAGTGAATGGGCCCGAACCAAGGTCCACCATAATATCGCCATCTTTCCATAATGTTTCAAAAGGAGTCGAAAAACCCTCACCCCTCCGTCTTCCAAACAACGTCCACAATGATAGACCCCTGCCCCTTTTTGCAAAAAATTGTCAAGCGTGACAACATCCATATTGCCTCTTGATTCAAAAAATCCCTTGTTACGTTGGCCCACATCTACCCTTTCACCTAACCATCTATCCTCCGTCATTTCAAAACCACCAAAACAACTTGCTGACACCTTTTCTGGAACGGCTCCAAAAGCAATTAATGGACTATTTGAATTTGAAATGGGTGGAATTTCCAACCTTCTAGTGAATCTTTACCATGGTGACACGTGGGCCTGCATCCTTTCCACGTCAATAGACCTCTAAGGTAGGGATGAGGACAACTGCAACTCCAACAAACAGACGACTATTTCTCCATCTTCAACCCCCTTTGTTTCGTCCTCGCTCCTTTCTTTCTCAGATTGTTTTCCATATATCTAGGAGCTTGTTTTACTAATATCTAGTTTAGGCTGTGAGCCTATAAAAGCATCGACATCCTCAAGAACACCATTGACTTCAGGATTCTTCACTTCAAATCCAAAATCTTTGAACTGGGTGACAGGGCACTCCGAAAAATAGGATTGAGTGTTGCATAGACAATAACGATGCCTCATACCCTGTTCTCCTACATTTCTTGCAAAAAGCTTGGGATGGTTCGACAATATTTTCTAAACATTATTTTGTTGTTTTAAGGAAGATTCTACTAGGCACCCGAAGCACCAACAGTATGTTGATACATAGCCTAGTGAAGACAAAACGTGAACAAGCCCTAATCACAAGGTCCATAAACTATGAGCACGCCATTCTTTGCAGATCCTGAGAGATCCGTTTAGACATTGGAGCATATTTTCAATAATGTGACATTTCCATAATATTATAACATATAATAATAACTCTATTAAAATATTTAAATGTGGTGTTTCTATACTAATGTAGTAAATCCACACTATTTAATATTACATATTAACACTAATAATATTGATTACTCTTGTTAATCTATATTATGATAAAATTATAGCTTTGGTAATGTGGTATTTCTATGGTAATTTTTATAATTTATATTATGATTTTTTAAATAGTAAAAGAAAATTAATTTTCGAATGCAAGTATTTTCAAAGTATTTAATCAAATTTCAAAATTAATATAAATTAATCTTTTTTTATTAGATTAGGTAAAAACAGATTTTGAAGGGGTCACGAAAACCAAGAGATAAATAAATTAATCTTAATGTTGTCAAAACAACCTTATCATACTCAATAATTTTATGAAAAATTTTATTTTATTTTATTTTTTAAAAAATAATATATTAAAAAGGTGTCACTCCTACACATTTATAAATTTAAAGTGGTTTTGTTTAATATGTCATAAATGCAAGTGTGGTATATAATATTTTTAGGAAGTGTTGGTCAAATTTTAAATTTAAACTTATTCTTATCTACATGTAAGTCTAGCATTTGCGAGCAATTTGTAAAAGTTTGAATCTATTTTGATTAAATATAATTCTCTAATAAAGAATTCAAATTATTAGATTTTAAAGATACCTTAATTTTAAATACCTATAGTTAAAATATTGTAAAAATCTTAAATTTTGATATGTTTTATATGAATACCATCTAAAGTGCAGTTGTAATATTATTATATTATGACTCATATTTTAATTTTTTTAAAAATTAGGATAAGATTGTGGTTTTTATTGAAAAAGTGTTGTAGATGTGAATTAGCTACAAATTATTAACACTTACATAAAATTGTGGAAAATCCATGAGTCTTTAAAAATGGTAAACTTGAATAAGATTGTAGATTTTCAATGAGAAAGTGTTGTATATGTGAATTAGCTAAAAATGATTGAGACTTAGATAAAATCTGTGGAACATCCACAATATATAAAAATGGAAAATTTGAAATATCATAGAAGTGCTACATATATTTTATAATAAATCAATTAATAATTCTCTAAAGAAAATTATTTATATTAATAAGAATAGTAAAAAAACTAGAATTTTAATGATACATTATTATTTATAAAAGAATGGGTTATATTTCAATAATTATTTATAATTACAAAAATATTAAAAAATATTGTAAAGATAAAAATATTATTATTCTTATTGTACAATAGAATAAACATATTTTAATAAAGTTACATTTCCATAATATTTTAATTTTAATTTTCTTTCAAAATTATTTAATATTTAATTTTACTATTAATATGCTTTTATGATCAATTTTAGTTCTATTTTCTAAAAATTGTGGAATTTCTATGAAAAATGGCTAGATATGTGATTTTTCTACAAATTATTATCACTATATGTAAATTGTAGAATATGCACAATACTTAGAAATGACCAAATGAAATTTTCATAGAAGTGCTACAAGTATTCTACAATTCTTCTAAATTGTGGCAATATTGTGGAATAATTGTGGTAAAAAAGGCTTGTTTGTTGTAGTGGGATGAAATAAATAGATATTACAAATGAGGTGTAAAGGTAATTTTGAGTTGGTCGGGAAGGGTTATAAGCTAAATAAGGCCCTTAGAACCTTGTCATCATGTGTAAATTGGTATGTACGAGAAAATAGGTTTGTGAGGATGATATTCTTCCTAATTTCTAGGTTTAGGTTATTGTTGAGTCACTTTAGGAGTTAGCTTAGGAAGCTAGACTTGGAAAATATCTATCTAGTCATAGGGGATTTCAATGCAATTGAGAATGGAGAGAAGCATTCGAGTGAACCAATCAAGAAAAAACCATGAAGAACATATAAGAGAGGTAGATAATGAATAATAAAGATGTTGAGGGGTGTTACAGGTCAAAATTTGTGTGAAATTTACTTGAATTATGGTTTTGCATAGACTATACGTTGTGCATCCTGCTCAGATCGAGACCTTGAAAGTAGACAGTCCACCAAAGGAGAATTTTTGAGATTTGTGAATGCATGAATAGCTGAGGTAAGGTAAGGGAAGCACCATCAAATTTTTATAGCTCTTGAAACTTTGTGATTTTTCCTGTAACTCAAGTTTTTAGCTCTCTGGCCATAATTAGGGAATCCCATAAATTTAGTTCCAACCAACCAAATGCCATGAAGTTTTGTAAGCATCTCTGCCCATGCAATTTCTAGGAGTGTATAAAATTTTAGGTATCAAGTCGCACGCGTGGAGGAGAAATACATTGGTTTGCAGGGCAAGACTGTAATAGTGTACAGGATGAAGAGAGAATGAGTTGTATGAGTGGTCAAATCTTGGAATCAAGTTATGAGACTTGGTATATATCATGTTGTCAACATCTCAGAGGTGGATCCATCAGCAGAAAGGTGATATCATGAAGGTAAGTACCATTGTCATGAAAAAACACTAAATAGACCTAATTTGCACACCACATTACAGAGGAAGTACAATTCTGTAGAAAGTAACAACAGATGAAGTTTAGTCATGAGTTAGAGATTGATAAAGGGTCTCATAATCATTAACTAGGATGTGGGGTTGTTTCAAGAAAAAGTGAGATACAATAGGGTTTGTATATTGAGAGGGCTAGAAGGCTATTAGGCCTTAACAAGAGAACTATGTTGCAACCCAAAGGTATGACTAAACTAAGGGCTTAAATACCTTGTCCTAGGTCAGATATGATGTTTCAAGAGTGAGGGGTTTGATTCATGACCCTATGTATGGTTTTCAGCACTTAGAGCAGGAGGCCTATCTAGGTCTGTTCTCATATTGATAAGGGTAGGCATGCATAGTGATTGTGCAAAGGATACAATGTGTGTGGAATGAACTCAAGAGGACATGAAGGGTGTTAAAGAGATGATGGAGGTGTATGAACATGGAACTATGATCAATGACCAAGGTATAGCTATCTCATTGTTTTCTTTTCATATGGATATTAATCCTAACATGAGTATATCTATAGAAACTATATACCTATTGTTTGTTTGAGCACATGATATAAGACTAGTCAAATAGAGTATTGAAGGAGATCCTCAGTTGCAGGGGAGGAATAAGTCAACATAATGTAAGCTTATAGCTCTTGAAGGGAAGGAAAGGCATTCTAGAAGGTAAGCTTCCATCAAGGAAGATTATAATGAAGGTTAATAAAATCTCTTGCACCAATATTTGGATGTATCTATATAAGGTTGCTTAAAATATTTTACATATAAGGAGAAAACATGGAGAGAATCTTTCAGGGGTGGAACACGAATTTGATGAAATAAGTATTGAGTAACATGAGTCAATTTAGTCAAAAATAGAATCGATCTTAAGAATAACATTGTACTACATTTTTTTAGCCATATGGAGGGTTTTCTCAATTAACATTGTTAAATTATCCATCAATTCTAGGGCGCAAATAACTAGGCCTTACAAAATTGAAAGAAATAGAAAATCTTGAAAAAAAATGGGGAGAAAATGTGTTTTTCATTTTTATTTTGTTTTTTACTGTGTCAAGATTTTTTATTGAAAAGAACATTTGTATTGATAAAACATGTAATTATAACACATATCGTACAAAAGATGGGTGGACACAATCACACCCCAAAATTCCAATCAAATCGATCCAGAAGACCTTGAGAAAGAGCCCAATCCATACATTATAAAAGTGCAGACCTCAATAAAAGGGGACGAATAAAACAATGAACCGAAAAACAAGGACGAGCCAAATACCTAGGCCACGACAGCGAACATAATGGCCGGAGGTGAAGGAGGAGGACCGTCTAGATTATCATCCTAGCCAGAGCTAGGGTGATTCATATCAAGGATGGGCTTCCATCCAGTTTCTTCTAGTTGTTTTTGTTGCTATTTCTTTGAATTATCAGGCTATCGAGAAGGAGAGATGCCAAGAGAAAGTTGTAGGAATTCATTCTAGTGTAGGGAAAACCACCTAGAGCCACCAAGGCAGATGAAAATCCCACCCTGAGTGGGAGAGGAGGGATTAGACCGAGGGGACCATCGTCGCCAAGGAGAAGAGCTCCTCCCACTTCGGGAGCGACGTCTGTGAAATCCTCATCCATGGTGAGGAGGGGGAGAGTTGCATGACTGAGACGGTGAGTGACGATGAACAAGAGCATCAGGTAGAACAAGACTGACCATGTAGGGAGCACTGGACCCAATGGTTGAGCAAGCACCGAGAGGTGTTCAACCTCCAGCTGAACCTTCTCAGCCTGGTTCTGAATCTAGAGCAACGCAAAGGAGAGAATAGCCACTTTATTAGTAACAACAAAAATTCTATCCATAGGAGCATTGTTAAATATGGCATTATTTCTATCTTTCCATAGATCAAATAAACTATCTTCCCCAAAAGAACCATCTTCCATCTAAAACTTTATGGGGAAAGGGGTTGACAAAGGGAATGAATCCATTTCTAGGTCGATTGAGCATACAGCAAAACCAAAAAAATTGCTTGATAGTCTAAGGATGGTGGCAAATTAGGAAAGTGGGATTCACACCCAGATGTCGAAACTGATTCCTTGCAGGAAGTCCTTGGTGTGAAATGCACACAGAAAGTGGGCTTTTTGGGCTCAACAAGAATTGACTAAACCATTTCAAATCATCATTTCCCCAACTACGTTTGGGAGGTAATGTTCTTGCATCGATTGAGTGAGTCAACATTCAATGTCTGTGACGTGAGAAGGGAGTAGCCCAAACAGGGTTTGTAATGGTGGAGCAGAGAAGTAGAAGGCCAATTCCAGTCGCGCCACCATGGGACACCTGATGTGACACCAATTTTGTGCAAGAAATCCTCAAGTATGTGAGAAATGATATTCGTAATTGACTTAGGATCTTGGTGTTGAAGGTTAAAATTATTAGCTAATGATCCCCAAAAAAGCCAAGATCTTGAATGCTTACAAAATAAATCCCCCCGCCACTTTGATGTTTTTTCGAAAATATGAATAGCTTTAGCCTAAGGGGTTGGAGCTAGAGGGGCTTTGTGGAAAGTGAAAATGGATGACCACCAGAGAGAACACGAATTGATAAATAGGTTAGATCTGAAGCCATCCCCTTTCCAAATAAGGCGTAGTTTAATTAATTCCCAATATTTCCAGATACTCTTTGCTATAAAATTGCCTTTGATTTTCACAGAAACCAGGAAAAGGAGAAGGGATTGGAGGTTAAGGCCTTTCTAAGCTCATCTTCTAAGAGGAAAGCCTTGAAAATACAATATCGAGTAGAATCTTCCAAGCTTCATTCCCTTCCAAACTGTGGAATAACCATTTGACACAAAGAACTCTCCCTTGAAGCTTGATGTCAAGCAAGCCAAGGCCACCTACTTCTTTGGGTTTACAACAAGTGTCTCATGCCATGCGATTAAAACCCTTATGGCTTTCAGAGTTAGCCTAGAGAAATTCTCTTTGCAACTATTCAAGTTTGGAGTAAGAAGCATTAGAGGGAGCCCAACAGGAATAGTAGTATACGTGGGTGGCGGCAAGAATCTTAGAGCAGATTTGGAATTTACATGCTAGAGAGAGAGATTTGGTAATCTAGTAGGATATTTTGCACTCAACTCGTTGGATCTTATCACTCCATAATTTTGTAGATGTGGCTTGGAATGCGAGGGGAACTCGAAATAATTTGAATTGAACTCCCAACTAAATCTAACTCTATTGCAGATCCGCAATCCATGGAGGGGTAGGGGATTGTGATTGCCTATAACATTGAGTTTTTTCCCACTGAATGGACAGACCCGAGACCAAACAAAATGTATCTAGACATTCCAAAGCGGCGTGAACTGATTTCTCTTCTTCAAGGAGAGTGAGGAAAGAGTCATCAGCAAAATGGTCATTGATGAGTTGTTGATCAGTTTTTGGTAGAGCAATCCCCTTAAGGAGGCCTTGGGAAGCACTTTGGGCAACAAATATCTAAAGCATTCAACAACCAACACGTAAATAGAAGGGTCTAGACTCATATAGGGCACCCTTGTCAGATGGACCTGAACAGACCAAACTTGGAAGCTTGTGCTCTATTAATCGTGATACAAGCTCCAACATTATTGAAGATCATCTGCATAGTGTGGGAAAACCTCGGACCAAACCCAAGAGCCTGAAGCATTTCCAAAATGAAGGACCACTCAATTTGTAGATGTAGGCTTTGGTATAATCAATTTTGATACATAAGGTTGTCTCGTTGGACCGTCGAACCCATTCCATCCCTTCCCAAATGGCAATGATATTACATCAAGGATGTATCTGTGTTTGATGAACCTCATTTTCTCGTTGTGGAAAAGAAGAGGAAGAAGGTTCACAATTTGTTCAGAAAAATGCCTTAGCAGTGATCTTATAGGAATCATTGAGTAGGTTGATGGGCCGCCAATTAGAAATTTCTTCAAGGTCTCCCGAATTGGGGATAAACTTGATGTTACCTTGATTGATCAATTCACTTAGGGAGTTAGAAGCAAGAGCCTCGAGGTAGACATTGTAGAGGTCAGATCCCAAAGTATCCCACATGGTTTGATAAAACTTAGAGGGGAAGCCATCAATGCCTGGAGCTTTTTCAGAAGCCATTTGAAAAACATTTTCCTTAAGCTCTAATAGAGATAGCAGGCGATCACATGTAACACATTGAGTGTGGGAGACTTTACACGACACAACTTGGCGTCAAGATTTTCGATAGGACGACATTTATTTCTTGGATAAGATGAAGCCACTAATAGAAATTTGGAAAGAAAAAAATGAGAATTAAATACCTACAGTCCCACTCATATTCCATGACTCATATTATTTATATCGAAATAATATATGCTATCTATGCTCCATTCTATCATCTCAATTTCACTCACATTAATCAAATAACTACTAAATTGACTAAAATTAAAAATAATGAAAATCCAATAAATTCCAAATTAAAAACATTAAAAAACAAAAAAACATTTGTCATTGATATGGTGGGACTCTCTCATGTCTAACCACCCTAAATCCAACTTGTAAACAAAAGAATGATAGGGAAAAGAAAAGGGGTGAATATGGTGGTTCACTTGTACCAGTAAGAAAGACTTTATAACGATTAACGGATAGGGTGTGGACCTGTAAAGGCAGCCTCAATTGTTTTAAAAATTTAAAAGATTGCACATTTCCCATGCCTCAAAAGGATATTTCAATTTATAAATTAATATTTCCATTAGCCACAAAACTGACTTTTTATGCGAGCTTCTCCTTTTCGGCACAGCCAGCTGGAAATGACTCTTTCCTGCGTACCCCACTTTATCTCGTCACAATGCAACTGGACAAAACAAGATTGTACTTAAAACTCAATCTTATCCTCTTCAAAATAGGTAGGGGAGAGATACCATTTGTGGTGCGGGGCCCAAATCTTGAGATAGTACTCGACAAAATAAATCACTTTTCAAAGAATGTTTCCACACCAAAAGTGACTCTTAAAATATTCCATTCTAACATATGACAGTACTATTATTTAAACATTGCCTCCTTTGAAATTATCCAACCTCATCCTATTCATTGATATACCTTGAAATTCACAATAATATATATCCAATTGTACAAGTTTCAACTACTTTTTGCAACAACAAAAATTCATAAATTCAACCTCTAAGCTTTAAGAGACTCATTAATACGCAGCATACTCTAACCACTCATTTAATATTATAAAAAGTTTACATGGACAATATATTTAAAACAACCACTTCGGCCAGTCACTTCACAAGACTTTGTACACCAAACTGCAATAATAGTATGCCCCTTCATTGATAAAGGAGTGTTCAATTGCCAGTGTCCACCTGCATAAAAATCAATCACATAATGGTCAGACTCACCTTCTCTAGCATTTAAAAACTCAATACCAAGGAAGAAATAACTTGTACAAAAGATTTAGTTGAAGTACTGATTTTTTTATATTTAGAAATAAGTCAAAAAAAAACTATCCATTGGATTAAATTTCAAATCATTCTAGTCCATTCGATTTAAATTCATGTTTGGATCCATGTCTACAAAAATTAACCAATCAAATTTCAAGATCATGTTATAAAAGGTCAGTGACCTATTACAACTCCAATGGTTCCCTTAGATTTACCTTGCATATTCATAGTAGAAGTGGCATACAACTCAAGTAAGGAGATTATGCTGAAATCAATAAATTTTCTGGTTTTATGCTATTTTGACAGTGATTTTTTTGTTTTTACAGTTCATAGATGTATTCATTTTACTAAATTTGAAATATTCTGCAAAAACTTTATTTTTCTAGATTTAAATTTCTGCAAAATACTAAGTGATGCATATGTATTTCAGAGTTTAATTGAAGGCAGATATATAAGGTGAAGGAGCTATAAGAGATAAAGGTTTTGCAAAAGTAAAAGGTGAGATAAACTATTCCTTTCCGTCTGCTTCAAATCTTTAATGAAGACATTTGCATCTATGAACTGTAAAAACAAAAAAAAGTGTTCAATGATGTAAAAATATGAGGAGAATTTTTTTGAATTACATTGCTCACCATACAATGTCACAAGGGCTCCAAGAAAAGAAAACTCAAAAACACATTTGACACTTACATAATTCATTGACTCACATAGACACATGAAAACACCATATACATATCAATGCCACACTTTCCCCAATGAACGAATACTAGAAATGACCCAAACACAAGAAAAGGACTCAAAGATTGGAAAAACCATAACACATAATATCCTTAGTTGCATCTTAGTTACGATTAACATTCCAAGAACATTATTGTGCAAGGATAATTTTCTCTTTTTTCCAACCTACAGATTCTTAAGTTCATTCCACATTTAATTTATAGTTCGACCATTTCAAGTTGGCTCTTTATCCTTAACAAAAATTTCCATAACTTACATAATTATTTGGCATATTTCAAATTACATAAAAAGTACTTAATTCTCTTGTTCTTATGTTAAGAATATGCTTCTCAAACGTTTATTCAATGGTTAGATTTTACCCTTTCTACAAAAGTGAATTTGGCATGATGCCGAGAAAGAAATCTTAGGACTTAAGGGAGATTTATATTCAAGACACATGTTCCCACAAACATTCTTTGACCACGGTATCTTTATTTCCCTATCATAGTTAATACAGTTCAAATAACTTGTTGAATCCATTCAACATTTCCACATCAAGAAATTTTAGTTAGATTCATATATATCTTTTGTTTTCTTGAAGTTTGATCTCACCAAGGAAATCCATATTATTTTTAACACATGAAAATGTCTAATTGAGTTACATGGACTCCAAGAGTGACATTATACCTAACTTCAAATCTCATTTTACTCTTATATGCTTTACTCTTACATTGCAAGCTTATGGTCTCATTTTTAGCATTGTTTTATAACATTTGTAAACAAAATAAAACATACTTTTTCACTAATGGGTTCACTACTACAAGGAGTATAACCTAGCATGAGACATCCCATTTCTTTGCTCTTATAAACTATAGTAATAAACACATGCTGAAACCAAGACATCCACTTGTGTCATTTAAATCCCACCATGAGATCAATCATAGGAATATCACCTACTACCTTTGTTCGATTTGAGCCACTCACTAGGGTACAAAGGGAAAGTAGGCATAAGGGATAACGAGACCATATTTTTTTTAAAACTTCTCTTAAGTCAATATATTTTAAATACAATTGCATTTTCTAAGATTTATGAACAATTTCCACCTGTAAGTTGAACCCTTAATCAACCAAGGTTTGGTTTACTTCCAATCGTACATAAGGGTCAAATCCCCAACTAAATATGAGTATAACGTGAGAGGACAAATATTTATGATAAACAAACTTCAAGAAGGACCAAGGTAACCCATTTATCTCCGAGGAACTAAAGAGATAATTAACAAGAGTTTAATTCATAAAATAAATATTTCATCCTCTCCATTTGTGTCAGTCTGGGGGTCCCATAAGGAATTCATTTGATGAATTTTTTTTTTCTAGATCTCACTTTTCAAGACTTATTAGTCCACTAGGATACTAAGGGATTAATAGTTCTACTTACTCCATAAATGGTAAGGTTAAACCACATAGTCGTTGCTTCGAACAAGTACTTTTAAGGTGAGTTTCAAGGTGGTCTTTACCACTCAACATGGTGTTAAATCTGAAGAGAAGACATTCTCCTTACCCCACGCAAGGTTACCAAATCTAGAAGGGACCCACATACACTGGATAAAATTAGACCATGTCATTCCTAAAAGATATGTTCATGACAATGTTGCTAAACATATCGACTATGAAGCTAAACTCGAACTATGGGTCTTATTTACCTAAACTAGGAGGTTCCATCGAGTGCAAAGTTTAAGTTCAATCTACGCTTTCAATTTCTTCTATGGTCGGAAGGACCACACATGAAGACATGTTACGCACAGATCTTATATTAGGGTTGAGTGTTTTGATTAAACAGTTTTTACATTTACGAAGTAAGAATACAACCTAGTAATTAATTAATCATTTATTGAACATTGAAAATGCATTACAATATATTAACTTAAAATTCATTTACTATATATATATATATATATATATATATATATATATCAAACCCTTTTACCATACAAAACTATAAATCAAATTGAACTTGTGATTAATGCACATTTCCTAAGATATCCCTAAAAATAATATCTCATACATATTAGTAAAATTCAAATATAAATTTTCTGTAACAAAAGACTACATTATACATATATTCATTTTACAATGACATATATAAATTACAATAAGCAATAATGAATCACACATCGCCTTTTTCCATCTTTCTTGCATCCTGCAAAACCATGTGAGCATGAAATCAGCGATAAATCGTTGGCATGGAATCCACCCTAATATAACATAATTAATGTTTTTTCGTTCCCCATTTACATATAATAATAATTTTAATTTACATTCAAAAGAAAAGGTTTAGAAACATGAATTCATTTCATTTCATTTCACTTCATTTCGTAACCAAGGAGAGAGAAAGAGAAAGGAGAGAGAGAAACACCATTTTTTCAAAAGTTCTATTTCACATGACAAGTTACACTATAGATTTTTTAAACAATTATTTACATGTGTCAAAAGTTTCCACGGTGGTTTGGAAACCCGACAGGGGTCCTACAACTTCCTTTTTACATTTTCCTAAAAGCTACAAAAAGGTTCAAAACAAGCTCGGAGGCTAAGAAACCACTTTCAAACATTGTCTTTTGATGAGAAAACACACCACAATTAAATTTCTACGTGCCCACTTATATACCAAGAGTTCATAGGAACTGACATAATTTACAACTAGTGAACACTTTACAATTAGCGGCTAGTTTTTCGGGCCATCGGTCATAAATGAGCTAGTTGTTAATGATCAAAAGTGATCTCAAGGGCTCAGAAAACCACGTCCAAAACTGACGTTTGATGGATGAACGCACAATGAGGAACTTCCTACAAGTTCCCTATATAAGGAGAATTCATCAGAGTCGATGAGACTGAGAACTAGAAAATAGTTTTCAAATGGTGACATGTTTTCTCGGAGCCATAAGTCCTAATTGGTCTAGTCGACCTCGTCACAACCGCGACCCAGGAGGCCTACAAATGCCTTTGCCAAACTAACCTGGAATGTGATTTTTTCAACCGAAGTTTTCAGGTAATTGTCTAGTAAAAGTACTAGAGGTTTGCAAAGGCGGATAATAATTTCTCTATCCAAGTTTCAAATGGAAGTTGAAAATGAAAGCAAAATTTTTAGATTTATGAAACTTCCCTCTCATTTGCAAAAACTTTAACGAGGCTCCTATAGGGCCATCAAAAAGGTAAAAAATGCTCATTCAGATTCGATCCAAAGATTGAAGTGACACCTCACATAACAAGGTACACGTAGGAAACTTAACATATCCTTTCCAGAGTTACGAAGGTTACTTTGCAAGTCTCAAAAATCACAAATTATCTATTTAAATAAGGGAGAGATCAAATCATTTTTAGGGAACTCAACTTCAACCTGTCAATAGGAAAGGGTACTGTAGTAATCTATTTTGGTTGCATGACATTTTCTAGATCATCATGAAGTGAGGGTTCAAGTTTATTATCTACCAAGAAATATTGGATCCTGTAAGTTACGATATACGGTTTTACTATTTTAAAACAAGTTTATTTTATACAGTATAATATACGAAAATCCTTTAATTTTAAAACTTCATTTCATTGCAAAAAGGAAAACTAAAGAATAGAAATTATGAGAGATGAGGAGAGATGAACCATGCCTGGGAATGATGACCAAAGCGGGTATGAGGGATCCGGGTGGTTTACATTCACGATCCATCGAGACCACCATTGTTGTGAAATCATGTCAGATTGTCCCGTGAAGACCCAAACTATTTTCCATGCATCCATGCCTCATTAGAACACCATTTTGTGTTTTTCAAGTAGTCGTCTTGATCCATGAAACTATATTGGCATTAAGCAATATGTTAATCCAAACATGAGCCATCCAAATGCTTTCTTTTTGCATACATGTTTATTAGGAAATTCGCAACTACAACACCCAATACAAAAGTAAAAACTGGATTTCAAATTTGTTTTTTCTTTTCTCGTAGATATCTTACTCTGTTTATATTTCCATTCTCGCGTAGAGATAGGGAGGATATAAGAAGGTTTGTGGTGTTTGGATTTACATTAGCCAATACATTTTCTAGCAGTTTTAAAAGCCTTTTACACAATCCTATTCATGCATAACATGTAATAAATAATGTCCACGCACTATAGATGCTTCAGGCATTTGTTAAATAGTTCACATGCTTCAACATTCTACAGGCATATATGTCGTGGCACTTGAACCTAAAACATCTAACAAAAGTTACATCCCTTCTCCATTTGTTGCAATGGATATTTATGCCCTGAACTATGCACCTATTTTGGAACGTGTTGGATTATACTGGCAAGGGTGACTGGTTAAGGAAGTGGATTTGACTTTACACATGCCAATGCGTATTTAACAAGCCCAATTTGTGCCCGCCTACAATTCTTGTTGCCCAAGCACGTGCAGATGTGCTAGCATCCTAAAAACAACTCATCCCTTCTTTGGTGGACGTCAAGACCTTTTGCACGACTCTCATTTGGTGTGAAATATGATAGGAGGATGTCGGTGCAAGAGTTTACTGGTTTTGGGAATTTCTCAAAAAATAGATGAATCTGAGTAAGTGCCCATACCCTGTCAATTTGACCAAAAGATGTTCCCCCTCCCTTGTTGTAACTATCTAATTATTGCTAATTCTGCAACGCTTGACACGGTTTTAAAGGGGTTCATATCTCTAGATCTCAAAAAAACAATCATGTATTATTTTGCAAGGAAAATGACAGTTTTGAAATGTCCCTCAGTGGTCTTACCTGCCTGCTGGACCTCCCGCCACACTCCATCAACCTCCACTTTCCCACGTGCCTTGACAGCTTTTCCCATGCCTTCACACCACCTCCCATCCACTCATGTCAGCTCTATTAATTTCCCCCATATTTTATTTAAAAGCATATCTTTTGTCGGGCATTACATACTAAATGGTGCTCAAAAAATGGTGGGGGGCACGAAAGTCACTCTATTATGTTTTTTTAACAAAAGAGGATCACCTGTTGGTATTTTAGTTATTTTACCCACTTAAACTTATTTGTTTTCAATAAAATTTAGTATCTCAAAAACTAGACTCAAAACTCTATGATTATTATTTCTAGAACATCTTCCAATTTTGAGTGTAACTATTTCAAAAAACTTGTACAAGTTGAAGTTTTTTATTTTTTAGAAAAAATGCGTCCACTTAAGACCAACTTTTAGCCCCCCAACTTGGTGCACTTACCCAGGCTCAAATGTATTGAATAGGCAATGACCTACGTTATACTTGAATGCAGTGTCTCTAAACAGGTTATGTTTTGTCAACATATTGTCAATGTGAACAGATTTCTTTTTCATGAGGACATAATTCTCAATAGAAATCCAACTAGTAGCCATATTTTTCTTTTGTCAATCATTTTTTTCCAGTCTAGTTACGTAGAAAACAAAAACAGTCAAAGAAAAACTTCAACAACATCAAGGAGAATTCTAAACAATGGCATCCTAACATCCCATGTCATAGGTCCACAACCTTCACGCAAGAGGGAAATCAGAAAGTTGGTAGCATGGAAAGCACTATAACATAACACATTCTCATGAAAATAAAATCCAACATTTGATACTAACAAAGTATGTCTATTGGGTCTAAATTTGAAAGCCCAGATTGTGACAACAGAGGAGGGGTTTTGCACACCGATGTTTGCTAAACTATTATTTTAAATAAATATGTTGCCCCCATGCAAAAATAATGCACATATCAACATTGCTCTGTAGACACACATGATAACATAATTGTTGGTTCAGAGAGAAATAGATCCATTGATCATAGTTGCATATATTCAGTACTATTTTTTTTTAAGATAAAACCATTGGGAGTCACCTTACAAGCGATATCAAACCACAAGTCCAAGCACGTCAACAATGTCTTTTGTAATGAATTACTTCAGTATGTTGCCTCCTATGAAAAAGGAATGCACATATCAATATTCCTCCTACCGAGACCCATTAAAAAAATTGAAGAGCACAAATGGTTGATATATAGTTGTTGTAATTTACATATCCCAACAACAAACTCTTTTTTTCAGCCATCTATATTATTTTCTAGACACAAATATCCATAAGTTTTCGATATCCTAGTTTTTCATAATACACAACACAAGTTAATCATAGTGTCAAATGGAGTGATTACATAAAAACAGGAGAGGTGATAGCCTTTTTCGCTAGTAGAAATTGTCCTCTTCCTTCAATTTTTTCAACTTTACATACTCGACAAGTATTTACCGATTCTGCAAGTAATCATTAAAATTTAAAGTGGGCAAGTTTTTTTGACATATACTCACGGAGTCACGAGTCTGTCAGTCCCAAGTTTTGGTGATTTTACCAAGAATACTCGGCTATAATCACCAATATTCATAGTGAGCACTCTCCAATACTCATTCAATACATTATGTAACTGTATTTTGTATTAAATTTATGTTTTTATAGAAATTTAAGTGTCTTTTAAGTTTCCAAGTATTGCAATGTATTTGCCAAGTCGAATTTTTTTCACTTGCCAAGTACGAGTATGTGAACTATGGGCCAAACACGTCAAACCCCAGCAAAAGAATTTGGAGCTTCCCCAATTTTTATTTACATGCCCTTCTTCAAGTGATATAAGGACTTTTTTTTTACTACAATTAGCTCCATTAGTAGTTTGGAGGTTGGTAAATGTTTGACATATTATGCTTGGTTCATAACTCGAAATGTACTATATGCGGAAGAACTTAGAATATAACTACAATCAAGCCAAAGGAAAGAAATTTCTTGGAACTTGAGTAAAAGGTAACTTGTAATTTTGTAGCGAGCTACGATTACTTTTTTTAGTTGTTGTTAGAGAAATTGGTTGCTTTGCCTCAATCGAAAGATAAAAATCAAACAATAACTAAGGAATGATCGTGAAGTTTCAAAGAGATAAAACAGAATTCTAGTTATATTGAACTATCCCTTGTTCATATGATTGAGAATTTTTTCAAGGAAACCAAGGTAGATGAAGAAGAATGTCATATCAATGCACAATGCGAGATGCTAATTGCAGTTGGCTATTAGTTAAAACCAAAGCTAAATTCTGTTAAATATTATAAATGTATAATCCACTGCTAAATTCTACACATAATTCACTACTAAATTATGCACATGAAAGCTAATCGGATCCAATGAAATGATGATGAATAGCCACTCTAAACTGTGCAAATGCATTTTTTCAACATCATTTAAAGAATCAAACTATGGAAACAACAATATAGTGTGAAAAAATTATGAGCAAAAAGTTAGGAAATGGTTAGGAAAAATGCCTCACCCAAAGGAGGTGAGAAAAAATAATAAAAGCAAATACTACGTTGGAATAAAATCTAATGATAGGATGTAGCTACTCAGATAGAAAAAAATAGTGGGTACCTTTCCAAAGACCTTGTTTTGGTATTTTGGTTTTGTCCATGTATAGAGGAAGATAAAACAACATTCAAAGGAAAAGGAGTTGCAACAACAACCCAAAACCAAAAGCATTGCGATACCACCACCTCCCTCATCTTCCATATAGGGAATGGTAATGAAACCCTTTCCCTCGCCATTCTCTCACCGAATCGAACACCCATAAATCAAGATAAATGACTAAACACAAGGAAATTTTGCTTTATTGAAGACAAGAAAAAGTTTGAATTAAAATTATGTACCTCTTCAAAAAAAATTGATCAAGATTTTTTTTTTCTTCAACAATCACTATGAACTATTGTGGAATCTTGAAGCCCCTAAATAAACTACTTTGAAAACTGAGCTCTTTAGAGCACTTTTATGTTGAATTTCCTACCATTTTTTATGAACTTGAATGTCTTCTCATTGAAAGAGTGACCTAGCATGGATTCAGTTTAAATGAATGAGCTAAACCAAATCGATTTCAGTTATGTGCCCATATGTGTGTCACGTGTGTATATGTAAGGAAGATAAAAATAATTCAATTTTTTGGGGAAGGGAATTTGTTGTAGGAACCACAACTCACAAATCAATCCTCGTTTTCCAACACCATAAACTTATACAATTCCTATTATTACCCATATTCTCATCGAATGAAGCCATTTCTAACTGTATAGAATTCTTCAAGAAATCTTCATCCACCAATGACAAAATATGTTGCAATGTCTGATATTTTCTGCTATAATGGATTCCCCATATTCAGCTCAATATAAATGTAAAGAGATGGAAGTTTTCATTGCAGTCATTATCAAGCATGCATGTGTTTTCTATTTCTGTATTGTCTTTTTGATTCCTCTCAGCAAGAAAATAAATGTATAAATCATAATTATGCTACTTCAATTATAGAGGTTTTATAGTTGGAAACTCCATTTTAGTGTATATATTGAGTTGGGTTGGAATTGTAAGAGAAGGTAGCATATGAACATCACCAACATGGGCATTGACAATACAATGGACTTTATGCATGGCTAGTTTATATTTGCCTGTAATTTGTAATAGTTGTATACAAAGGGACGAGACTTTTTGCAATATTAAAGTTGAAATATTCTAAACATACTTCTATATTCAACATTTTTTTGTAAATTAATTGATTGATTGAATATCGTATTTTATTCTTGAACATTTCTTATTGGAAATTCTTCAATAAACATGCAGAAGAAAATAAAGATGATTTAAGCTACCAGTAATCGTCAATGTAATGGACATTGAATGCTCACAAAACTAAAGGGTCTACGAGTGCAAATTTTTAGTCATCTAATCATCAACATTTTTAACAAGACAACACGCTGAAAGGAGATGGCACATACCCAAGACACAAGAGATTAAAATTTACATTGGCATAGATTTATCCGTTGGATTTCTATAAAAAAATAGCTCCAACAGAACAATGCCAAATGCGTAAAAGTCACTTTTCTCAGTTACTTTACCTGCAGATGAAATAAATTATAAGGCACATAGAAGAGCAAATCAAAGAAAGGAAGATTAATATGCAAAAAGGAATACCTGCATAGAAATAGTTCACAATAGATTGTGCCTAAAGAATCTCTAATCTAGAAATAGTCTAGTATAACTTAAGCAAAATATAGACAAACAAAAAATGAAGCATTTGAAAGCTTTTCAATGTAATAAGAAATGATGACTAATTTCAACTATTTTAAAAAATAGAAGAGGAAACTGAAAAGATGTAGAGGATTACTATGTTGGTTGGTATACCCATATCTGATATTGTCATACCCATGGTAGGAGATTAAAAATAGAAGAGGAAAGTTTTAAAATAAATAGAGGAGGAAACTGAAAAAATAAGTAAAGGCATATTATGTTGGTTACCATACCCATATCCGATAATCATCATACCCATGGCAGGAGATTTAAAGGTCACAAAGAAAAATGTTTACGCAAAACTCTACATTTCAAGTTAATGTTTTGACAATATGAACAGAGAACATCATTACAGGACATTTGAACTCATACCCATTAAATAAAATTCATATTATCTAGTCATATCTTTTAAATGGCTCTGTGTTTTGGCAGGTTATTAACAAAAATATACGTAGTGGTGAGTTGCCTGATTTATTTAAACATTTTCATTGATTTTATCTTAAACAGTGTCTATGTATGCAAGAGGTTGTGCTTGTTTTGTTGCGGTGGGAGTTTGTCATCATGGTTTTTGTTTGCAAGTAATTTTTTAATGGGAGGTTTATTTGGGTGGGTTGGAGGGAAATGCATTTATGGGCGCAGATGGTGGTTCATGAAAGTGCACATTTTGTTTCAACCTTTTCTTGTCCATTGTCAGTTAGGGGTTTAGAATGCATGGAGAATTATTCATCAAGGTTTCTTTTCGATGAATCGTTGTAGGATGAAAATGCTCATGCAAATGTTCTGGAACTCTGCAAAAATTTTATAGTTCTTTAAGGAAAAGAAAACATGTTCATGTGGTTGAGCTTCTCAAGGAAATAGAGTAAAATGTTCTCAACAATAATGGGTTCAATTTGGTATTACTAGTGTTACCTTGTTGAATCAAGGGTAAGCTTCATGCATAAATACCATGTAAGAGCATAGATATGCAATGGCCCTGACAGTCAATCCAGTATAACATTTGTGAAAGGCTATTCCCTGGTAGGATAATGGCTATCATTTTATCCAACATGAAAGGTTCCATTAAGACTAAGGGTTCAAAAATTGCCTAAGCCTAGCAAAGGGGAAAGAGGAAGAAAGAGAAGTCTTTCCTTTGTAAAGGGAAAAGAGGGTGTAGAAAACAAGGGATAATAGAGAACCAAATTCTTGAAGAAACCCTCCAAATGAAAGGATACTAACCTCAACACAGTCCTCCAAACACAACGCATCATCCTTCAAGAGCAAACCCAACAAAGGGAAAAATAAGAGAACATAGAAGCTTTCCCTTTGTAGCTTCATCCACAGGAAGAAACCAAACCACATAACAAAATGACAAACAAAGAGGGCTGAACCAACTCCATCACAAATCATGGGAGAATCTGATCTTGTGGAGAAGAGATGTTTTTTGTGATTTTGGACGTAAAATACTTGTAAATTTCTGATCTAACCGTCACACACAACTTGTATATTTAAAACGTGACCGTCATTTTTTATATAGATTTGTATAAATATTATAAAAAAATATGTAAATTTATATTATAAAAATATAATAAATATAGAATAATTAGTAAAAATAACATTATTTTGTATATTTGAAGGGCGGTCTTGAAAAATTACTGTCACCTGAAATTGTTTGTGACAGCATAGGTGGGCGTCGAATTTAACCCCCGTATGTGAGCTTCTCCTTTTTCGGCACAACCAGCTAGAAATGAGTCTTTCCGCGTACTTCCACTTTATCTCTTCAAATCAGGGTTTAATTTGATGGTCACCTATGCCTACGCTATCAAACAATTTTTAGGTACGGCAAATTTTAAATTTTGCCCTTCAAAAATACAAAATAGTGTTATTTTTTTATGTTAATAAAATATATAAAATATTATTTTATATATATTTAACTATTTCAAATATATTTTTGTATAATTTACCTATAAATCTATATTAAAAATAACGGGGAAATGGGTTTCGAAGTGAGAATGCCCAATTCCACCGGTAGAATTTGGTTGAGGGTCGATGATTCCCTCAAGAGGCCGCTCGTGCTTATGATCACAAGTAGCCTATTTTCTCGAGGACGTAATACCAACTTCAATTTTCCCCACTTTGTTCCCGAAATTCATCGGCCTCTTCACTCTCTGCACAAATTCAAGCCACCGCGGCCAAGTTTGCAAGGGAAGAATTATGGGAGTCACTAATGAACAATGTTGCGCGCAATCACAGAGCCGCAAAAATTATTTTGGAGGAGCACAACCGTGCACCGTGATTCGCTTCGACGGAGGAAGTAGAAAAGAACCAGTCTCTAAGTTTGGAGGACTTTCATGAAGAAGATGCAGAGGGCGTTAATTCTAATCACTAAAGGAAGAAACAAGAAGACATATTCAGGCCAGCTGGAGCCAAGCTTTACACGGAAGAATTACAACAACCGTTAACGAAGGATGGCCCAGCTTTCTGTTTGGAATCACTTTGTCCTCCAAAGATAGCCACCAAATTTTGGAGGAGCAGACTTGTGCGCTATCAGTATTCACTTCTTGAAGATGTAGAGAGTTTCTGAAGAGGATTTAGAGGGCATTGATTTTGTTCTCGCTAATGGAAGAACAAGGAGCTATTTTTCTTCATCGGACCGAACGGTGGCGGGAATTCATGACAAATACACTTCAAATTTAATTTATATTTTATTCGTTGTTCTTGTATGATCAAAATGTTTTAAATTGCAAAACGTGGATAACATTCAAACCGCCAATTGTGAATTAAATATCTTCCTTTCTAACTAATTATGAACCACACAATTGTATTCAAATATCTTTGAAAAAAAAATCCCTTGTACGATAATTACACGTGGAAAATATATTCATTTCTAGTCGGTTGTGAACCACAAAATTGCCTTAGAGAGACATCCTTTACTAAGCTCAACAAGAGATGTGAGTTTTTAGCTTTTGAATCTAAGTACATAAAAACACTTTGAAGACAAAGATGATACACGACTTCAATTTGTTACTAGTTTTTCTAACACTTGTTGAAGGTTGAGATAAAATGTTTTATGTTCACACGAGTGATCCTAGTTGTATTTTTTTTCCCATAATTTTCATCACATTTTTTGATGTTATTCATAATTTACCTTCTTTTTCTCTGATTTTTTTGTTCATTGTTCTTGATGTTTATTCAGTGGTTGTAAAACCTTGGGATATAAATGACTTGCTTGGTTGGCAAAATGCTCATTTCCATTTTAATGCAAGTCTCATTCTTAGACATATCCCTTTTACATTTTACTCCACGCATACCTCATCTTCTTTGTCTTGCTTAAAACTCTTAAAATCCTGCTAAGAATAACTAATGTGAATATTTGTCTCCATTTTGTGCCTATTTCTCAAACTCTAATGGTGTATGTTTTATGCTTTATAGACTTGTTTCTATCTTTCTTAAAACTCTTTTAACTCTACACTAAGAATATATAATGTGAAGAGTGTTCCCCAGTCTTTGCCTATTTCATAGACTTTAACTGTGCATATTTTATGTTTTATGGACTGGACTTATCGTTTCCGTGTTTTAGTGTCATTGATTATAGTTTGTCTAGAACTAGTCATTCTGAAATTTAAATTATGAATTTTCTTATGCAGTATAAAATGGCCTTTGATTTATCGTCCAAAACCAACTATTCTGAAATATACATTTTCTTATGTTTTATAGAACAATTTTTCATTTACCTTGTTTAGTTTTTGTTGTAGATTGCTTGCAGTGCAGTCCAAAACGAACTATTATGAAGTGTATATTTTTTTTATTTCAAAGGAGATTAAAGAAGGTTTTTGTGAGATAACTTGTTATTTTCATAACAATTTGACTCGCAATTCATTTTGACTCTATTTTTCTTTAATTGCAGTGTACATGTTTCAAAATCCATCAACACAAGTTGTAGAGGCAGGGGTTGAATTTGACGGTCATTAAGACGTTTTTGTGATTTTAGACGTAAAATACTTGTAAATATCTAATATAACCGTCACACGTGACTTGCATATTTAACGCCTGACTATCAATTTTTATATAGATTTGTATATAAATTATTAAAAATATACAATACATATTGAAAAAGATATAATAAATATAGAATAATTAATAAAAATTACACTATTTTATGCTTTTGAAGGGTAGTATGAAGACATAAATGGCAGATCAAATTTAACCCCCGTGTAGAGATATCATCGTAAATAAATTATTTTGTTTTTGTGCATAAATTCATAGGCATGTCCTTACATCAAAATATAAATTTAAAAACAATCACATAGTTAAATTTATTGGTGGAAAGACCAATACAATGAAGAAGAACCATGCCCAAAGATTTAAAGACACGCCCACGACTTCCATAATTGTTTACAATTCTATCCATTAATTGTTTCTCATGCTCACTCCCTTCTTTATCCGCTTATGAATGCATAGTAGTTGTGTAATTGATAATATCATAGACTATAGTTGAACGGTGGGGCCGGGGGTTAAATATGACGTCCGTTTAGACATATTTTAGGTTTTTAGCCATAAAAACAATTGAAATATATTTTAGAACGTGGCAGGATGGGAAAAGTTTTTTACAACTTGTCGGTATGATGTTCGAGTAAAAATCAACCGTTTTAATTTTAAATACATGGGAAATTTATGGGTGTTTCAAGTTATTATTAACTTTTCACTGACTGTGACATATGGCGCGACTTCAATTCTTTCTTGTCAAATCGTCACTACCAATTTTTCACTTGCAGTTTGCCATTTAAGAACTCGGCGGTTGTCACTTCAATCTTATAGTATTATATACTCTAGTAACTAGTTTGCATTGCTGGCAGAAAGTATATTTTATAATACTTTATACACATCTATAATAAATGTTTGGCATTTTCCAATAAATTTGTTAGACGCAAAAGATACGAAAATATTGTCCTCAAATTTCTTTATCTCATACTATTTGCATACTCATGGAGATGGGACTCCAATGTCTTTGCAAATTCAATGCCCACCGCATAGGAGACACTATGAAATATGATAAGTATAGGTATGTATTTCTAGTGAGCATTTGTAAATTTCCAGCATTTAAACTTGACGCGGATTTCTCATAGATCATTCAAGTAAAATTACAATGTGTAGGTTTTAAGGCTGTGATTTCACTGAGTAGCATGACTGTATAAGACTGAAGAACACAGTGATTCAAGGAAACAACTCCAAAGGTAGGAAATTTAATCTCTTAAACAGATTGGGGGTTTTGAATTCATTTCAAATTAATTATAATTCACCGGCTTCTTATAAATAAAACCACTCCATTAAATTAAAGAAGTTTGTGTTTTATTATGAATCAAATTTGTTATTTAAATTATATGTGCACCTCCCATCACTAATGACATGAGTTTAGATCCAACATTTGATATTTGTATAGTTAACCACACGAACATTGAATTTTAATGAGTTGCCCAAGTTTTTAGTTTTTGTTTCAACTCAAAATCTCCATTAAAACTTATGGTGTAAAGGCAACATTCATTTTTTCGTTTGTCTGATAGATCATCTTCACCAATCTAGTTAATCATATCATCCATAAACAAATAAGAAATTTCGTAAACCTTTAGATCAAAGTGTAGTGTAAAGTAGTAACTAGTGGTGAAATATTTATAGATATATAGTAACTAGTGATCAAGTTTTGTAACTAAATACAACAAAGAGGTATAGCTACCACTAAACAACAAACACAAAGCACTTTCTCTTGTCTGTTTGAGCGAGTTTTCTTCCTTCACTTTCATGGTTTCTTTTTAACCATTAAACAACATTCTTCCATTTCATGATATATTTAAACTTTTTCCGTAAGGAAATATCGTCAAAACCTTATTTTTGAGACCTTGTACCGAAAATACACCGCAAGTATTTCTTATAAACTTTGGTAGTTGTATAAAATAAATTGTGTGTGTGTGTGTGTGTTTGTGTGTATTTTAATTATAATATCTAGAGATAATTATAAAATATATAGTTTTGTGTTTTATTTGGAGGGAATGTGCTTTGTTTGTTATTTTATTAAATTAGTATTTGTAATTTTTTTTTATAAAACTCATATTTTCTAAATCTAAATAAAAATATTGTCATCAAACACAAACCATTTCCATGAAAACATACGGCAATGGTACCTTGGAAACTTGCAACAAAGGTATTTACACACACAATCCTTTAGCTCTGGATACTAAGAGAGAACAAATAATAGATAAGATCCTCTCGAAATTCATCCTGAGGAAAACATTACAGTCAAATGTCAGAAGAAAAAAAGAAACTAATAGATTGATTTAAATTTGAAGAGGATAAGTATTAATAAATTTGGGGAAAGGAATAAACTAACCACAATTTCTTACCAGCTATGCTCTGAGATAGATAAATAATGAAGGAGGAACCATAATGACAACTTTTGTCAACTGTGTGTGCAGCTCCATAAATTTTCAAGCTCCTTAATCTTCCAAATTCTCGAATCAAAAATTCTCAAATGGCCACACACAAGTGGAGCAATAACAAATGTTTCTAAACAACCTCATAAAAAATACAGAAATCAACTCTCCATTATGCTTTAAACATACGTCCATCATCCATGCTCTCACTTGTCAACTATGCTTCAAAGATCTAATTTTTAACCGGTTGGGTGATTAGATATTTCAATGGTTTATAAATTCAAAAACCAAACTTTAATGTTGGTCATTGGATATTAAATATAAGACAACCAAATGAATTAAAGTGGAAAGACCTTAAAATATTTTCAAATCTTACAAAACAACAAATATTTAATATGCACGATGCATAAATATGTTGCCATATTTTCAAAATGATATATAATATCTATTTTTTAATATTATACAACTTGCACAAAAATAATCCTCTCGGCCTCAGGCCTCACCCTTGTCTCCATCATGATTCACATTGATGCCTCATGCTAATACATAAAGTCCATATTGCTAATTTTATAGTACAATGTGCTATCATGCTACGTAAAAGTTAAATGATGTGATCACGATGAGGCAGCCAACTTTCATTGGCTATAAGCCTAGTACGCCTATAACTTATAAATATATATATATATATATATATATATATATATATATAAAATTGAAACGACTAAGTTTGATAAGTTCACATCAATTTGACATTCCGTAAAAATATCGACTATCCCTTGAGTACAGGTGAAAATAAAATTACCTATTTCTTATAGTTAAAAACTGCAAAAACGTCTAAACGAGTGTCAAATTTAACCCATGTTTATAAGTCTATCCATAACTTGTTGAACAGACAATATTTTCATGCTAACTCAATCCTTTATCTACTTATTAATGTTTCTATAACATATTTGTAGTGAACTGTGCACTTGCTAATATCATAGTTGATTGGTGGAGTTTGGGGCAATATGATTCCTATCAAGAATTTTTTTAGGATTAAGTAACGGGATAAGGTGTGGGACAACTACAATTTTTGTAAAATATTCCATGAGTTCTTATCCTCTAAGATATTTCAATACTTTTTATAACTTAATATTTCCTTTGGAGACCAAATGGAGTGAGTTGTATGTCATCCGAAAATGTCACCTTTTTTAGCACAACGGGCTAGCAATTATGTTTTCTGATGCAGCTCACTTTAAATTCCCTTCCCTTCAAAGCATTGCAAAATGAGATTGTAACATAAGAATAAGAATATATTTTAACATTTGTGAAGCTATCAAAGACAAATTATGGTATTATAAGTGAATATACTATAAATCGCGCGCAAGATCATGCGATGGGGACCTCAAAAGGGAATGGAGGGGGTAGTCGATAATTGTGAATTCCATCCCACATGTGTAAAGGAGTTTTTGAAAGTTGAAAAAGTGAATATTGGATGAAACTGTAGAGATATATGAAGTACTAACAAAATTGCATTGCAAATTTTGATACAATAGCGGAGTACATGAGAGTGTAAGTTGCAAAGAGGAGGGGGAAGATGGAATGGAGAATTTTGAGGTTGTTGGTAGAGCACTGTAGACTTCATCAGCTTTCTTCCTCTTACTTTCTTTTGAGGAGGTTAAAGAGAGGGAAATTCTACAGAACTGTTCAAACAAGAAGGGAGGAGAGATGTGAAGGTCTTGTATGGAGGGAACTCTAGACATGGCAGTGAATGTAAGCTCGAGACGTTCTAAAGAGCCAATAACTGCATTCATTTGGGAGTTTGTATGTTTGAGGAGTGTTTTCCATTCTTCAACCAGGGGGATTCCATCTCTAATGTTTAGCAGGAACTACCAAAAATATATTTGGGATTCATCTAAACCACGTTGCCTAAAGATTGTAGTGAGTGTGACACATTTTGTGAAGCTGAACCAAAGGTTTGATCCATAAGAGTGTCCAAAATACATCAGGACATCGTTCACCGAAGATATTTGGCCAAGATCGCCAATGAGAATGATGAATCTATTACCAAATGCGATGGTCCTAAAATGCGGTAATGCCTCATGCAGCCGATAGTCAATCTTGGCAAGGATCTTGGGCCCTATGAAGTAAATTTAGTCAATAAAAATGTAGTGAACATCTTTCAGGGATTGTTGAAGGGAGGATAGAGACAAAACCTTGAGAAGCTTCAACTCCTTAACTGGAATGTGCAATGCGGCATGTATAGTTGAAGCTGAAATGTTGAAAGCAACAACACCTGTTGGAGCAAGAACCAGGAGGGGAGATCCTTGTTGAGGGCTAGGTGAAGGCATTACAGAGTGGATAGTGTTTATAAGGTAAGATTTACCAGTCCATGCAGTACTTTGGATTATCATCTTCAGAGGAGTAGGATGTAAGTTTTTCATGTAATGATTGAGAATTTTACCGAAAGCTTTCCTTTGAGAAATTTTTTGTTACATAAGTGGGAGTAAGTATTTATAAAGGTATCATTGTAGTTATTTTACACATTTCAATGAAAGAAATGCCACTTTCTTGCAAAAGAACAGGAATTTCGTTCTGCTGCCAAGGGTGTTGCAGATCAAAGTCTCGATGGCCTAGCATGTAGAGGGTGTGAAGGACCATGGGATTGGCAGGATGGAGTTGGGATAAAATATCCCATTAAGCTTATAATGGAGTAGGCCCTAGGATTTCATCCTCACTTTTAGATTCTTTTGAGGAAGACGCATCATTTGTAGTAGAGTTGCGGGCGACATGCCAAGGGTGATAAATTTATTTCATCAAATGTCAATTAGAAATGACTTGATCCATGGTGCTTCTAATGTTAGTGGTGATGTTGTGAAAAGATTTTTAGAGGAGGATCTCACTCCAGCAAAAATTTCAAAGGATGGGGAATCATTCCTAGGGATTGAGTGGAATTTGGGCAACACATTTACAATGACATTGACTATTCTTTATTTCCATTTGACACCCACAAGTAGCTTGTTATAAGTTCAATTTATAGAAACCTCAGGTATGTGTAAGAGAAATTTTGTCGGAACATTGTCAGCATCAGGCGATTCAGAGATGTGACGCAGGATTTTCATTCCAATGTTAAGGTTAACAAAAGCTCTGCTAGAAAGAACAAGGGGAAACATCTACAACATGTGACATGTTTCTTAGGCACTCGTGTCATGATAGACAACACAATCAGTAAGAATTTTATGGAACGCAACTTTGGCTGGTTGATCAGGATTGGAGTTCAAGAAAATCCTTGAGAGCATTTGATGGTAGGATCTGGAACGTTTTTCTACCTTGGAAGCATATTTAGCAATATATTTGAGTACTACATGTTTGGAGAGCACGTGCGGAAAATAAACATTGGCTCTGTAAATTGCCAACATTATGGGGTTGTGGATGTTCAATATGTCATCATTTCTTATTGGTATGTATTAGACCCTGTGTGCATCATCACTGACAAGGAATGATTGTCCACGATCTTCCCAAGGTTCTTTGTAGCGGAAATGTAAACCACCTTTCGTATTTCGTAGGCATGTTTGTTCAGTGCATTTTGTATGTCATTGCAATCGATTCAAAATTTCATCAAGGTCATAAAAAGGGTCGGACACCAATATTTGTGTTGTGTTCAATAAGCATGGATTGTCGTGAAGGGGCCGATGAATGTAGTCTGACCTGCAAGAAAGGGGACGGGGGTTCCATGTGGAAACAAATTTTTCAAAGTAGTGCCTAACATGGTCCACAACATTCGTGTCTCTCCAATCGATAGTGTTAATATTCGGGCATCTGGAAGCCAAAGGAAATCGTGAACATGTGCAGACCCTCAGTGTTACCATTTGTACCTGGAAAAAAGGTACATAAAAGGTAAAGGTATGTGCAATAGGAAATGAAGAAAGAGAGGTGTCTTACCTTTACCAATAGTCTGTTGCCCCTAGGTGTTTTTTCAAGACCTCCTCATGAAATAATATGAATATCTAGTGAAAAAATGATGAAACACGGTGAGGGTTGGAAGAAACATTATGGTTCCTCCACCTTTTTGGCTCTCAAGGATCTGTAGGGTTAGTTTGGGCATTACACTATGGAATTTGGGCCACTTGGTGTCGGTTGCACTTAAAAGTTGAAAAACAATGTTAGTGTTCCTAGCTGTTTGATCATGTCTTAAACGTCACCTCTACTTTTTGACCAAAAAGATATTGTTCCGCGGAGAGAGGTACTGAATCTCATAAGATTATCTGTGAGGAAGTCATGAGGATTTTCTTTGAATCATTGAAAAACTCTCTTATAGTTTGGGAAATGTTCTAGATAATATCTTTTCTTATGAATACGGAAGTGGCGGTCTGGCTACGACGACACATGATGATACTAATCTAAACAAGAAAGAGAAAATTTCATCCAACATTCTGGAACACCCGATGGGACAAATATCTTAGGTGAGTCTCTTCCATTTTCATTTTCCATATTCCATTTTCCATATTTCTTCCATTTTCCACTAACATTGCAGGTAGAGGCTTTGATTTTTCTTGTTCGTGTTGGCTTTTGGGTTGCTTTGATATTGATTTTCACTTTCTTTATTTTGAAGATTAGATAAAACGGAAAAGTGAAATTCGGTATTCACCTCCTTACCTTAGTTTCACCTTTTGCATCACATTTTCATTGCTTGTGTGGTTGTTCACATCGAATCTCCATATATGGTTTTGAGTTTAAAATGAATATATTTCATTCTTGCTTTAAAATATAGTGTAAGTATGGGTTTAATTGGTTGCATTTCACACCTATTCACACACATCCAAACACATTAATCATATTCACACATCGAAACAATCCCATACTAAGTGGACCTAATTGGGATTTTATCACCTAATAGGGAATCCACCACGGTGTTATGGCCACGTTATAAATCCTATACAAAGTTTGGCCTCATGTAACTTCAAGTATATCGAGGACTCCACATCAAAAATACCTGAAACCAGCCATAGACTGTCATTTCTTAGGTACCCTCATTATCTACTTTTCTCTTTTCCACATCTTCTAATTAATCATGATGATAAAAAAATTTGGTTGATTTGTTTGCTAACAAATTACATAAACAAATGTTCACCTATTTCATTCCTATTGTCACCTTTTCTCTAATCAAGACAACACAACAATATACTCTATCCAATGATATCCCTTCCTCCAATGATATTTTCCAACAAGATTCTAAACTTGATACCACACCTTTGATCTCCCAACCTTGTGTTTCCATGGTCTCGCTTCATGAATACCATGTCATCCAAATTGATCCCCATATTGAAACCAATTCTCATATCTCTCATCATTCTATTTCCCCTCGATCGGTCACACCTCTATCCCCGATCCTTTAGAAACTCTTGGGCCTCCTTCTAGCCCCATTTATGACTTCTTATTTTGTAGATCTCCCACGATCTATCAATCCACTCAATTGGTGGATCCTATTCCACCCCCATCACCTCATATCAACACTATCCCTACTTCATCTGATATTATCACTAGAATTCCTATCCAACCATCCCAATCTACTAACATTCATACTTCTCATGTGCCTCAACAATCAAATATTTCCATCCAATCCCAACCATCCTATCACGTTCCTAATTTCCAACATCACACGTTCCCCTAACCAACTCAATCTCCACCCCTTAATTATATCCCCTCTTATCAAACATTCCCTTCAACTTTAACATACCCCCAAGCTTCTTTACATCCTTATCCATCCACTTCTCATGTTGTGCAGCCACAACCATCTACCTCTTACGTGGTGCCTTCACACGAAACTTTTAGACCATCTTCTAATTATACCCCCTTGGGGGAATCTTACAGTTTGATCTTCGATAAGTTGATGATAGTTCACCTTATCACACTTCCTCCCATCCAACCTATTGATGACTCACACCCCAAATCTACTTGGTATCATGAGGGTCACTATTGTAAATATCATCGAGTCATGGGTCATGACATCAAAAAGTGTCATTCTTTTAAAGATCGTGTTCAACAACATATAAATTAGGGGATCAACAAATAGGAAATTATTTCTCATCTCTAAGCCAACCCATTGACATATTTAAACACCGCTTTCCTAATCCACCATCAAAAAATAAATTTACACCTTCCACATCTTACAAATTTAACCCTTATGCATTCAATACTATACATCAAACGCCTTCATCCTTACCTATCTCATCTACCTTATCATCTACCCCTACCTTAGACATTGTGCCTATGAATTATTCAATATCTACCCCCATATCTACATCAACCATATCCACGACTACCAGACCTATCACATTAACTTCTACCACTTGTTCTACATCTACATCTATTCCTACCTTTACGAGATCCGCATATAATTTGACCATACCTACCATTTCATCCACATCTATCATGACCCAACCTATCATATCTAACTCCTTATCCACATCTACATCAAACACACCTATCACTACATCACTTACATCCCTAAACGTCCCAATTATACCCACCTCCCTATCGATCCCAACTACCTCTATATCTACCACATCAACAAATTCACTTACGTCTACCTTGAAATCTTCATCACATATACCTACATCTTTTCCCATGGCCACATCACCTATTTTATCCCAATATTATACATTTAATCCTTCAACATCTACCATTTCCACATCTATACCGCTACCACACCAATCACATCTTCTCAATTTGTAAACATATCAATGATACCCCTTGAAACATTTATGAAACAAGCACCCCCACCTAAGAAAAACACAAAGGGTATTCATCTCCTCTACAAAACCAATTGTTTCCACATTAACCAATCCAAAACCTACACAATCCACATCTCACATAGACCTCATTAATCACATCATACAAACACCTTTTTCTCCATCAATATCCACCCCTACACCACAATCTTCAGATCCTCCAATTGAGATTATTTTCATCCTGCCAAGGGTAAACCTTCTTGATAAAAACTTAAGACTCTTGGTAAGCATCCCCAAAGGTCTCTTATGCATCCTCATAAGAAGTTATATCTTACCTCTCCTTAGCAATCCAACGTCACAACATCCATCCTAGGAGTACCCCCATCTATTTTAGGTCCAGGGCCTTCATCTAAGACATCTCCCAACAATCAATCCAAATCCAAAAATCTAACCCTCCTCCCAAAGTTGGTTCATCTTATAAGACATCTAACTTACCCCTCCAATCTACATCCACTCCTTCCCCTAAATCCAAGTCAAAATATCCTATCAAAACCCACAAGATTTATCTATTAGTGCGAATCACATCACCCCCGAATGCCCGCTGACCAGATGGGTTAATACTTTCAGTGTGATTACACAACATGGAGCATATCTCAAGGTGTGGGACCTTGCGTAAGTTGAGAGAGCTCTCTCGGATTAAGTCTGGTTCCTATTCCTCTGCTCTGGTACATACAAATATATTGCGCAGAGGATCTATTTTAATCTACTCTATCTTTCCAGGAGACACGGATAAGGAGATGCAAGAAAATAAACCTAAGATAATGAGGTGATGCATTACAGGAATGTTAGACACTTGTTTTGCATTTTAACACATACCAAGAAATGCAAAACAAACACTATGCACATGACAAAGCTGTAATAAGAGATCATAAATACAAAAATGAAAACATGAGAGGGTTGACAAACATCCACATACATATATATTATTGCTCAAGAGTCGATACAAGATATTACAGTGGCCAAGAGGAAAAAAATTGCATTATAGCCCAAAGGAGAGGTTAGAAAAGCTCCTTAAATCCTTCTGTGAAAAAAATAAGAAGGGAGGGAAAAAAATTGAAATGTCCAACCCTTTACAATGAGCCTCGACCCTTATTTTATAGATTCGACACGAGAGGAAGAAGGAGAGAGAGTGGGAAAAAACTAGTTCAAATCTCAACCACTATCATCAATGCCTCCTGCAAATCTACCCCAAATCTATCATTTCTGCATCAATTACTTGTTTGGCACCTCGAAGGAGGAGGAACAACGGATAAGATAAAATCCAATCGTCGTTGGGCAAATATATTGTGTATTAATGGCACGAAGATGTTTCTTCATTTTTCCCCACCTAACCTCTCCAAAATTAAAGTTTTAGATCTCCATGGCATAGACGAGGCCGAGATCTTTCCAACGGTGCCATATTTGTTGGATTTCGAGCACTGAGTCAAAATATATGCTCATTTGAAATTTGAATTGAGTCCGTACAAAATGGTAGGAACCAACTACCAAAACCGGGCCCCTTTTTAAACCGGACATGTGGAGAGCTAGCGCATGTTTGAGGGCTGCCTTTGTATTTTATTTTGAAGTTGTATCGGGATGACACATGGCTTCTTCTGCGGCTTTCTCAGTTTCTTCATGTTTTGGCTAAGTCTTTTTCTCGGCGAGGTCATATATTTGACCGGCTACATGTGAGGCCTCGACACTTGTTTGGAAACCCTCCCCCAATTTTACTCTTGGATTAGCATCATGCGCCGACACTTAGCACCCTCTCTTGGCCTATCTCTCGCTTTGACTATTCAGCCCCGACCTGTCCCTTTATGAAACCTAGGACACGTGGAGGCTTCGTGAGACTCTTGGACTTTTCAACGCCACCCCTACTTTTTTCGGGCCCCGAATACATGTCGAGCCGGTGCTCGTTTGTGAATCACCTTTTGGGCCGCACATTGAAATTGCACCGATGCAGCATGTGAAGCCATCTGTAGGCTCTCTATACTTAGCCGATTTTGGGCCCACTCTGTCCCACTTTTAACTTGGACTATGTGGTGAGCTGCGCTAATTTGGGTCTCCACTTTTGGATCTACCCAGGGGATACGCGAGTCGACACTGCAATTTGGGCTAGCACCTTTATACTTAGTCCCTTTTTGAGGCCCACCCTATCTTCCTTTTGAATTTTAGTTATTTACTCTACCCCTCTTTGGGCTTGGGACACGTGGGGGTCCAACGCTTGTTTGAGTCTGCCCTTTTGGATTCAATCTTTGGAGACGTGTCGTTGGCAGCATCCGCTGTCTCCTCCATACTTATTTATTTTTGGGGCTTTTTCTGAGTCATTTGAAACTGACGACTTTGAGCCTTCCCTGTTTATTTTCCTTTGAGCTTCTTGCTTCTTTGACACTATTTTCTCCTTCCTCGACACTACTATTCCATTTTAGAGCCGCCTAGAATAAATTTGTAGGATTTGAAGCATGGGTTCACTCAACAGAGCCATTTCTTGAATCTCTTCTTACACGGCATCGTTTGATCTTTCGCAGGCCCTGCCACTCCATTGTAGAGTCCCTCTGCAACCTATTTGTAGGATGTGAACGTGATTTCTCTGGTTTCTTCTGTGTAGGGTCGTGGCTGATCATTTTTTTGTCAGAGGTCAAAAATAGTGATAACATTATCTTCCTCCCAACACTTCAATCGGGTCCTACGTAGATACCCTTCAACATTTAATTTAAATATCTACCATCACGCTTCCTCTTATTAAATATTTTTATCCCCATAGTAAGAAACCATTGAATTTTCTAAGTCTCCTCATTCATCCACAACATCCCTTATCATATCTCCTCCACATATCATTCCTCCTAAAGAGGGTCCTCCCTTGTTCAACGATATTTTTTTTCTTTCCAATCACTCCTATGAACCCCAACCATCTATCCAATCCAAATCCAAAGTTATCATCGACATTCCTTCTAACAATCCCATCCAATCTCCTTTGACATCCACTAGCCCATCTACATCTAAGTTGCCCAATGTAATATAGTTTCTTTCATTGGGGGAGCATCTTCCCCTTATTATTTATCCTCTCGCATCTTTTTCCTCATCCACACATCTTATCCACATCAATTCATCCCCTATCCATCCAAACAACTCACTTGATTTGTGGTCTGCAATGTGTAATTCTCTCACGAAGTCAACCATCGAAACAATAATACCAAGTGGGAATGTGTCTTTGCTTAACTTTAATTATTCATCCAATCATTGAGCTCTATGTGTGTGCCTTGCATATTCATAAACAATTTCCTCTCTGAATTTGGCCGTATATTCTGATATAGGTAATTGTTTTGTAATAAACTCACACCTATGAGATTCTTTTCCATATTTTAATTGATATGCCACTGATTTATATTTGCTGAAACTAACCAATTCTTTTCCTATTAAATATGTAATCTCCTCATTTATACAAATTTTCAGATGTGGCAAGCCAACACATACATTGCACGTTCCATCCAAACATGCTTTGTTATAAAAAAATTGTCTAGTTGATTTTTCACAAAATATTATCGGAATAAATTTCCTTGAAGATTTTGGTGGGAAATTTAATCCACACTCCTACAACATGATGTCAGTATGCTTAACACAATATATTTGAAAAAAACATCATAATGCATTGAAAATTCAACATGATGCCTGCAACAACAAGTGGTATGTGAGTGATTGATTTTCACATAAAAGAGTTTGCTCATTTCAAATAATATTTGGTTAATGTTAATTTGTAGATTTTCATTCTTAAACTTAGAGAACAATTGTGTTTGAGTCAGATCTAAGAAATGTTTTGCACACGATTCACGATTACGATAACCTATTCTTCTTTTTATTGTATCTCTTCTATTCAGTGACACCCTTATGTTCTCATTCCAAAATTTTATAATTAATTCTTTTAGAATATCAGATGTATTCTTGTCTTTCCGTGGAAGTCTACTAGAGAAATCCCAATAGTCAGTGTTATTGACTGACTCAAGACGTTTACGTCTCTCTATTGCTTTCATTAGTGTTTTTATGTTTAGCTTCAAAGCACTACTTGTTTTTCTAATCAGGCATTTATTAACTATTTTATCACTTACTATACAATTAGTAAGTGCACACCGTGTAGCATTACTATCTTTGGTGTGTCTTTTGCCACCTACAATTTGGTATGCTTTATGTATGTTTTCAACAATTAACGCATTTTGATCAACAACATTAGATGTTATTAACCCTTGGCTCTTCATTATAGGTCTCATCTTAATTAATTTCATCAATGTAACAAATAATTGACATCTTTGTGTGTCATTTAAATTATCAAAGTAATTATCCCAAATTCCACTAGATTTTCTTCTTGCATTTCTTTTAGACATTTTGTTAGGCATTGGTTTTATAATGTTTTCATCAATTTCAATTAAGTGAATTGGTTTTCTTTGCAAAATGGAAGGAGGTGTTCTTAGAGATGAAGATTCATTTACAAGGTTACTTTCTTCATTCAATGTTTTCATACAAATTTTGGGGTTAACATTTGGATTCTCAGGTAAAGGTTCAACAATTGGATTCTTATCAATTTCTTCATCCATACCAACATTATCATTCAATTCAATATCATTATTCATTGCAAAATCATTATTATCTAAATTTTCATTATGTATTTCACCCCCATGTTTTCTAATACATTAGCTACATTTGATATAAGCAGATGTACCTTGCCATGCACTTCTGAATTTTTACATTCTCTTCAATTTCTTTATTCTCATCTCTTTCAATTTCTCTAGTGTCTTGTTCTTAACTTTCCTCTTTTCCTTAGCTCAATTTTATTGCCCATGATTAGAAAAATTCAACTAGTGGGGTAGGGGACAAGATGAACTACTCAAAAATCATGTAAGAATGTACAGAAAAATTGCAAACCAAACATAATGTATGTAGAATTACCGTGAAAGAGATGAAAGGGACATTAGGGGACCACAATGTATAAAAAAATCATAACGTATACGTGTTATGATTTTTCCCTTTTCCAACCCATGCATCAAGGCTTGGGATCCGGTTTGGAACCCCGAGCACGAGGTATGGACCTACACAACACAACAAACCAAGAGTGTTTCGTAGGAAAATACAAAAAAACCAACTTCCGCCATGATAAATCAACATCAAATGATCAATTCGTTTAAAAAAATTATACCACGATGTAAAACAAAGTTTCTTCTTTGCATAAATATTATTTTCCAATTTTCTAACAAATATAAGGTTTCCATATTATTTATTTTCTAACTATGCCTTTTTATAGCTATTTTTTGAAGTTTAAACATGTCTATCTTTTGTTGTGTATCATTTTTTTGACTCATCGAAATTTCATAAAAAAAATTTAGGCACAAACTAGGACTAATTCTATACATATTAAAAAAACTAATTTTTGATATTTTTGAGGTAGTTAGGAGGGCACGGTCGGAGTTCCGTTATTTTTCAAAACATAAAATTTATGTACTAGAAAAATCATTAAAAAAATATACTCGCTAAAAAAATCTAAAAAAATCTAACACAAACTAGATGCTCCTAGATATCTTTCTACCAAAGGATTTTCAAAAATACTATGTAATGCCCACATTTTATGCACAAAAAAGAAGTTTTAACAGTAAAAATACGAGGATAATTTATTTTTGAATTACATTTCTCACCATACAATGTCACAAGGGATCCAAGAAAAGAAAACTCAAAAACACATATGACACTTACATAAGTCATCAACTCACATAGACACATGAAAACACCATATACATGTTGATGCCATACTTTCACCAATGAATGAATACTATAAATGACCCAACCACAAGAATAGGACTCAAAGATTGGCAAACCCACAACACATCATTTCCTTAATTGCATCTTAGTTACGATTAACATTCCAAGAACATTATTGTGCAAGGATAATTTTCTCCTTTTCCACCTCTGATTCTTAAGTTCATTCCACATTTAACTTATAGTTTGACCATTTGAATATCACCTACTACCTTTGTTTGATTTTGATCCACTCACTAGGTACAAAGGGCAAGTAGGCATAAGGGATAACGCGACCATCTTTTTTTTAACATTTCTCTTAAGTCAATATATTTTAAATACAATTTCATTTTCTAAGATTTATGAACAATTTCCACCTGTAAGTTGAACCCTTAATCAGCCAAGGTTTGGTTTACTTCCAATCATACCTAAGGGTCAACTCCCAAACTAAATATGAGTATAAGGTGAGAGGAAGAAAATTACGCTAAACGAACTTAGAGAAGGACCAAGGTAACCCATTTATCTAGTGAGGAACTAAAGAGACCATTAACAAGAGTTTAAGTCATAGAACAAATATTTCACTCTCTCCATTTGTGTCGTCTGGGGGTCCCACAAGGAATTCATTCGATGACAAGAATTTTTTTCTAGATCTAACTTTTTAAGACTTATTACTCCACTAGGATATAAGGGGTTAATAGTTCTACTTACTCCATAAAAGGTAAGGTTACACCGCATAGTCGTTTCTTCGAACAAGGAATTTTAAGGTGACTTCCAGGGTGGTATTCACCACTCAACATGGTGTCGGATTTGAAGAGAAGACATTCTCCTTGCCCCATGCATGGTTACCAAACCTAGAAGGGAACCACATACTCTGGATAAAAACTGACCATGTCATTCCTAAAAGATGGGTTCATGACAATGTCACTAAACATACCGACTATGATGCTAAACTCAAACTATGGGTCTTATTTACCTAAACTAGGAGGTTCCATTGAGTGTAAAGTTTAAGTTCATTCTACAGTTTCAATTTCTTCTATGGTCAGAAGGATCACACATGAAGACATGTTACGCACAGATCTTATATTAGGGTTGAGTGTTTCTATTGAAACTCTTTATTACATTTACAAGGTAAGAATACAACCTAGTAATTAATTAATCGTTTATTGAACACTAAAAATGCATTACAATATATTAACTTCAAATTCATTTACTATATATATATCAAACCCTTTTACCATACACAACTATAAATCAAATTGAACTTGTGACTAATGCACATTTCCTAAGATATATTATTATCACCAAATCAATGCACCCTTACTGTTTATACAAGTGCATATATTTGAACTCACAAGTGTGATTGGATAACATGGGTACTATCTCCAAGTTGTGGGACTTGTTACTTGAGATAGACCTCCAGAGAAAGTTGGTTCTTGCTACTAAACTACCTGCCACAATCTACTCTAATGCAAGGGGAAATAACTATTCTAATCTAAATTTCCAAGAGACCAGGGAGAGAGAATGCATGAAATGAAAGCCTACACTAAAGCGGTGATACACCAGAAAAGGAGGGTGTGAGAGTAGTCTTCAAATGTGTGAAATACAGAAGCAAAGTGCACACTAGAAGAGGTGATGATAGTTCTCCATAATCTAGCAAAACGCATTCACAACAATATTTCAAACATACACAATGATAATGGATCCCTGCATGAACATAATAATAGACACAATATTCTTGTAATCAAGGTTGAAGGGGCAAGAAGAATGCAAGAAAACACAACAGGGGAAGATATATCCACAAACTTATATTTTATTGCTTCATGATATGCACAGTTCAATCTATTACAAGATAAGGGCCTGGATCACCATGCAAGGAGTCCACAACAAGGGCCTGTAACACATCAGCTTCACAAAGCAATTTTGTGGAGCTTATGCTTCAAAAAACTACCTCCTTTTTACAATGAGCCCAACACTCCAATTTATAGAAAAAATGAGAAGAGAAAGAGAAGGGAAAATGGAAATCCCAAAATATGTCCTTCAACCACTTGTAAGAGGAATTAAATGGAGTAAAATGATTATATATTACTTGCAAAAGGCTCCCATACTGTCCCAGGTGCTGCAGCAGAGAAAGAATGATGACCATGCCTCTTAATTACACTCCCAACCACCAAATAAAACACTGTTATGAACCCAGCCACGTTTTCTTAAAAATATTGATCAATCCTTTCATCAAATCTGGAATTTCTTGATTTTTGTGTGTCATGGAGTCTCGAGCCATGATTCCAATGGTACCAATTTTGTGCGATTTTGTTGAGAAATGCAAAAGTTATGGCCTTCGAGTGTGGGCGGCTATTTTGGATCTGGCGGGATTTTCTGTCATTTGTGGGAATGAGCATTAATCGATCTGGGCCGAATATTTTTCTTTTAATTAAATATATCTACCCTCATTAAAAATAAGAGCTCGTTCCAAAATTCCAATTTTGAGAAAATCGAGCTCGAGTCAAAGTTATGGCCGTTTGAAGTTTCACACGGTCAAACGTTGACTTTTCTTCTTTGCCTTGAAAGCCAGGATTTTGCGTCCCCCATGTACTTTTGTCCGAATTGTCCCGTGGACCACGGGACACATTCTCCCGCATCGGCCGATTCGGGCTTCCTTGTCTCTCTTTTGCGGCCTTTTCACCTTTTCACGTCCCTCGCGTCCCCGCACGTGCCTTTGTCCCCGTATCCGGATAAAAATCCCCAAACTGCCCGAAATGGACCGTCTTTCGGAAAATCGGCCGATTCGCGTCCCTCGCGTACTTTTGTCCTAGCTGTCCCAAACCGCGAAACAAAAACTTGACGATTTTCCCTGCTTTCGGCTGTTTGACTTCGCGTCCCTCACGTCCCAGCGTCCCAACTCCTGCCATGGACCGCTGGACAAAAATGTCTGACTTAGCCGATTTTCTTTGTATTTTGGCCCCACGCTTGTGCACGAACCTCGAATGACCCAAACCCTTGGACCCAAAATGCCTTAACACATTCTTATTGCAACCTTATTTTTGCATTTCTTCTTGGGTGGGGAGTTAGAAAAAGGCCGAGGGACCCCAAAAAAATGATTTTGGGCCTCAAATCAATCTACTTGCTCGGGACTGAATAATTCGATGCATGTTATCAAAATTACCCTGGGGTGAATTTTGGATAACATATCCTACAAATAGCATCTCATACATATTACAAAATTTCAAATATAACTTTTACGTAATAAAAGACTACATTATACATATATTGATTTTACAATGACCTATATAAATTATAATAATAAATAATGAGATAGACATTGCCTTTTTGCCATCTTTCTTACATCCTGCAAAACCAGATGAGCATGAAATCAGCGATAAATCGCTGGCATGGAATCCACCCTAATCTAACATAATTAATGTTTTTCAGTTCCCCATTTACATATAATAATAATTATAATTTACATTCGAAAGAAAAGGTTTAGAAACATGAATTCATTTCATTTCATTTCACTTCATTTCATAACCAAGGAGAGAGAGAAACACCATTTTGTCAAAAGTTCTATTTCACACAACAAGTTACACTATGGAGTTTTCAAACAGTTATTTACATGTGTCAAAAGTTTCCACGGTGGTTTGGAAACCCGACAAGGGTCCTACAACTTCCTTTTTACATTTTCCTGCTAGCTACAAAAATGTTCAAAACAAGCTCAGAGGCTAAGAAACCACTTTCAAACATTGTCTTCCGATGAGAAAACACACCATGGTCAAATTTCTGCATGCCCACTTATATACCAAGAGCTCATCAGTAACCCGACACAATTTAGAACTAGCGAACGCTTTACAATTAGCGGTTATTTTTTTAGGGTCATCGGTCATAAATGAGCTAGTTGTTAATGACCAAAAGTGATCTCGGTGGAGGATTTGATTTTTCTTGTTCGTGTTGGTGTTTGGATTGCTTGAATATTTCTTTTCACTTGCTTTATTTTGAAGATCGATAAAAGGAAAAGTAAAATCTAGGCATTCCCCTTCTTGTCTTTGTTTCTCCTTTTTGCATCACATTTTTCATTTCTTGTGTGGTTGTTCTCATCGAATCTCCATATATGGTTTGGGGTTTAAAACAAACCTCTTTCATTATTTCTTGAAAACCTAGTATAATTATGGGTTTAATTGGTTGCATTTCACACCTATTCACACACACCCAAACGCACTAATAAAATTCACACATCGAAACAATCCCATATAAGGTGGACATAATTGTGATTTGATCACCCAATAGGAAGTTGTCGCGGTGTTATGTCTGCATTATAAATCTTATACGAGTTTGGCCTCATGTACTTTTGAGTATATCAAGGACTCCACATCCAAAAATGCTTAAAACTAGCCATAGATTGTCATTTCATAGGTACCCTCATCATCTACTTTTCTCTTTTCCACATCTTCTAATTAATCATGATGATAAAAAACTTGTTTCTTGATTTTTTGGTTAATAAATTACATAAACAATTGTTAAGCTAATTCATTCCTATTGTCACTCTTTCTCAAATCAAGACAACGCAACACTACTCCATCCAATGATATCCCTTCCTCCAGTTATCTTTTCCAACAAGATTCTAAACTTGAGACCACGCCTTTGATCTCCCAACCTTGTGTTTCCATGGTATCACTTCATGAGGACCATGTCATCCAAATCAACCCCCATATTGAAACAAATTCTCCTATATCTCATCATTCTATTTCCCTCGACCAGTCACACCTCCATCTCTTGCTCCTTTAGAAACTCTTGGGACTCCTTCTAGCCCCATTTATGACTTCCTATTTTGTAGATCTCCCACGACCTCTCAATCCTATTCCACCCCTATCACCTCATATCACCACTATCCCTACTTCATCAGCTTATTATCACTACTGATTCCTATCCAACCATCTCAATCTACTAAAAATCCTACTTCTCATGTGACTCAACAATAAAATATTTCCATCCAATGCCAATCATCCTATCACATTCATACTTTCCAACATCACATGTTCCCCCAACCAACTCAATCTCCACCCCTTAATTATATCCCCTCTTATCAAACATTCCCTTCAACTTTAACATACCCTCAAGCTTCTTTATATCCTTATCCATCCACTTCTCATGTTGTGTAGCCTCGAACCATCTACCTCTTACATGGTGCCATCACACGAAACTTATAGACCATCTTTTAATTATACCCCCTTGGGGGAATCTTACAGATTTGATCTTCGATAAGTTGATGACGGTTCACCTTATCACACTTCCTCCCATCTGATCTATTGATGACTCACACCCCAAATCTACTTGGTATCATGAGGTTCACTATTGTAAATATCATCAAGTCATGGGTCATGACATCAAAAAGTGTAATTCCTTTAAAGATAGAGTTCCACAACATATAAATCGGGGATGTCTAAATAGGCAATTATTTCTCATCTCTTAGCCAACCCCTTGACATCTTCAAACACCCCTTTCTTAATCCACCATCAAAAATCTATTTCCACCTTCCACATCTTACAAATTTAACCCTTATGCATTCAATACTATACATCAAACGCCTATAACCTTACCTATCTCATCTACCTTATCATTTACCCCTACCTTAGACATTGTGCCTATGAATTCTTCAATATCTACCCCTACATCTACATCAACCATATCCATGACTACCACACCTATCACATTAACTTCTACCACTTGTTCTATATCTACATCTATTCCTACATTTACCACATCCACATCGACTTTGACTATACCTACCACTTCATCCACATCTATCATGACCCACCTATCATATCTAACCCATTATCCACATCTACATCAAACACACCTATCAACTTATCACTTACATCCCAAAATGTCCCAATTATTCCCACCTCCCTATTGATCCCAACTACCTCTATATCTACCACATCAACAAATTAACTTACGTCTACCTTGACATCTTCATCACATATACCTACATCTTTTCCCATGGCCACATCACCTATTTTATCCCAATCTTCTACACTTAATCCTTTAATATCTACCATTTCCACATCTATACCCACTACCACACCAATCACATCTTCTCGATTTGCAAACATATTTATGAAACAATCACCCCACCTAGGAAAAACATAAAGGGTATTTGTGTCTCCTCTAAAAAAAATTGTTTCTACATTAACCAATCCAAAACCTACACAATCCACATCTCACATAGACCTCATTAATTGCATCATACAAAACCTTTTTCTTCATTAATATCCACCCCTACACTACAATATTAAGATCCTCCAGTAGAGATTATTGTCATCCCTGCTAAGGGTAAACCTTCTTGATCAAAACCTAAGACTCTTGGTAAGCATCCCCAAAGGTATTTTATGCATCCTCATAAGAAGTTAGAGCTTACCTCTCCTCAGCAATCCAACGTCACAACATCCATCCTAGGAGTATCCCCATCTATTTTAGGTCCAAGCCCTTCATCTAAGACATCTCCTAATAATCAATCCAAATCCAAAAAAATCTAACCCTCCTCCTAAATTTGGTTCATCTTCTAAGACATAACTTACCCATTGATCTACATGAATTCTTCCCTAAATCCAAGTAAAAATATCCTATCAAAACCCACAAGATTTATCTTCCTCCCAACACTTCAATCAGGTCCTACACAGATACCCTTCAACATTTAATTCAAATATCTTCCATCATGCTTCCTCCTATTAAATATTTTGATCCTCATAGTAAGAAACCATCATGGTTTGATCCCAATCTCATTTGCACCTATCATCGTACCCGGGTCATGACACTAAGCATTGTAAGGCCCTCCAAACCATCATATATGATCTTATTGAGGATAATGAATCTCTCATCCAAGGGGATCTTCCTTCTCCATCCACCACAACTAATCCAATTCCTATTTCTACATCCCCATCCATCAAATTTTCTAAGTCTCCTCCTTCATCCACATCATCCCTTATCATCTCTCCTCCACATATCATTCCTCCTAAAGAGGATCCTCCCTTGTTCATCGATATTTTTTTTTCTTTCCACTCACACCCATGATCCCCAACCATCTATCCAATCCAAATCCAAAGTTATCATCGACATTACTTCTAGTTATCCCATCCAATCTCCTTTGACATCCACTAGCTCATCTACATCTAAGTTGCCCAATGTAATATAGTCTCTTTCACTGGGAGAATCTTCCCCTTGTTATTGATCCTCTCACATATTTTCCTCATCCACACATCTTATCCACATCAATTCATCCCCTATCCATCCAAACAACTCCCTTGATGTTGGGGGACTTCACTTTAGGATTGGTGTACCATCAGGTTAATTCCTCTTCATTCTTGACATTGTCTTATTTACCTCATTCAATCTTATCAAACCCATCTCATCCAACCTCATCCAATTTATTTTCTCATCTTATCCAGCCAATCTACCATCTCGTTCTCATCCTAAATCCACCTTTGTGGCCATATTTATGCCCCTATTGGGGTGCCATATTTTCATCCTAATTCCACCTTTGTGGTCATATTTGTGCCTCTCTTGGGGCACCATATTTTCATCCGAAGTCCACCTTTGTGGCCATATTTGCAGTGTCCTTGGGGGAACCATTTTCTCATCCTAAGTTCACCTATATGGTCATATTTGTGCCTCTTTTGGGGCACCATATTCTCATCATAAGTATACATTTGTGGCCATATTTGTGTCCCACTTGGGGGCACAATATCCTCATTTTAAGCCCAATCTTATGGCCATTTTATCATCTCCTAATACACATATCTCTCGCTTCCTCATTTTTGAGTGTTTCATATATTTTATCATATCCATCTCATCTAATCTAATCTTATCTAATCTATCTTTTCTAAATATTCTTATCTTGTCACCCTAGTCCAAAGTCCACCTTTGTGGCCATATTCTTGCTTCCCTTGCTAGCCATTTTTACTCATCCAAAGTCCACCTTTGTGGCTATGTTTGTCCCTTCTCGAGGCACCATATTTTCATCCTAATCCCACTTTTGTGGCCATCTATTCGTCTCGTTAGGGAATGCATATTTTCTTTGCTTCCTCAAGGGTAGTGCATAGCTTTTATCTTTTCTCATCTATCTCATTGTATCCCATATTTTGTGAGCTTTCATTCTATCCTATCACGACTTTAATGTAGATGACCTCATCCTCAAAATAAAATAAGAATGTTACTACTCTTGAAAGGAGCCAACATGGAATGTTTTCCCCCAATTGGATTGGACCTTACATTATCACGCATAAGTACGGGTTGGAGCCTATCACTTGGCCTCCCTTGATGGTAAACCATAAGTGGAACCACTTAATGCATTGCACTTTCAACCATTCTACTATTAACATACCTACTAGTGAGCACTTAGTCATATCCTTAGATTATTCCTCCATCATTAGCCTCTTCCATCTATCATTGTAATGGTTTGGAATTATGTGGTCTACCATCACTTTCCTAGACATGACCTTAAATATGGGCACCATGGCTCTTTCCATAGCATTTTCCTTATGGATAGGTTATCCCTTCTTGGTGAGAACTCTGCGATCATTACATCCATCACCCTCTTGTTTACCTCTTCAAACCATGCTAAGGGTCCTAAAGGTGTCACTTGTACATCCGTTATCCCCTCCTAAGTGTTCTACCTAGCTATTCCCAGCTCTTCCCATGTAAAATTAAAAATTCATGGATTCTCCCATCAAAATTCAAAGTTATTAATAACATATTTCTCCCTCGAAAGACATTGTTCATGTCAAAAAAATATAAAATCAAATCAAATAAATAGAATGACCCCTCGAAAGGATGGCTATCATGTATATCATTCTTGCCATTGAAATCATATATGTATAAAGTAGACCATACCCTCGTAGGATGAGTACTCTCTTGTATCATGGCAATGAAGGATTCCCGCATTGATCTACCTTATATTACATTAGCGTCCTAAGAAACCTTCCTGCATTGATCAGTTTTCTCTCTTTTCCCTCCTCCCAGAGTTGGCGCATATGACCTAGGAAAGTCCACTTCTGGAGAACTCTCTTCCCACGAACAAGTTACATCTAAAACCCTTAATGAAATTTAATTAATCCTTAATCATATTTATTTATCACATCCCATTTATTATCCCTAAACCTATTTATTAACATTTTTATCCTCTCTAAGCACCATATTTATCATCCCTATGTTCTCACGTACCCCCATTTAATATTTTCCTACCATTTATCCTCCTTAAATGTCTCTTTTATATTCTCTAGGCCACCATTTAATGATTTCACCTATCTATGGCCTTTATTTAGTAAGTTACATCCTCTCGAACCACCTTTTAGCCATCCCTAGGTTCTTAACCATATTCACTTAATAATTTCATTAAATTATTATGTCTTTATTTAATAATTTTACCTCCCACCTACCTTTATTTAATGCTTTCCTATCTCCCTCCTTCATCCATCCTCCCTATAAATACAACCATACCCCCTCCTTCTTCGGGTAGATCAAGAGAGGAAGTTTTGAGAGCTTAAGTCTACTTGTGGATTTGTTGTGTTTATTTCTCCTCAAAATGCCTTGTCATCATCAACCTATCCCTGTCTCTATAGACCCATCCCACTTTTATATCATTTTTCATTATCCGAGCCTCTTGTCATCAATTTTTTTCTCGCATCCACCTAACTCTCGAGATCCCATTATTCGGTTTCTGCCATCTCGAATATGTTTTCTTAGCCCTTAGTCACCACTGCCCGATTTTCCATGGTTGCCATCAACCGGACAAAATTTCATACCATTTAGCTTTCCATCTCCTTATTTTCTTGCATCCTTTCATCTAGATCTAGATCTAGTCTGTCTTCTTGAAGTATCTATCTTTAGTTCATATCTATTTGCATACACATATCACTCCAAATCCAACTATAGAAAAACTTGCAGTCTGTTTTGGTGTAGTTTCTTCCAATCTAGCCTCGGTCGTCATTGATTGGACCTCTACATCTGGGTCGCCGTCGATCCATCCAAGTATATTTTATTTTATGTCAATTTAGATCAGATCTACTTCTATTATCTTAGATCCATATTTTCAGTTTTTGTTATCTCAAATTCTGTATTTTATATCAAATCCATATCCATTTACTTTATCTATCTTTATCAAATATGGGGGTTTACATCCACATAATGAAGTTAATGCTTCTTGGAACCGAATTCATCAGGAAACCCCCTCATCTACCATCTAATCCATTTTCCTTCTCGTTACCTTTGTTGTGCAGATCCGTCAAGCTTGCGGCAAAGAATCTACTTTGTGCCCATCTCTTTCTACCATATTATTCCAAGGTAGCATAAACCCTTTCATATTTTTGAGTTTTTTTATTTTCTTTAGTATCTAGTTCATTAATTTGAGCAGGGGAAAGAAAAATTCATCCAACAAATATATATATATATATATATATACGTGTGTGTGGGGGATTTTTTTATCAAATAGGTAGCATGACCAACGCATTTTATCATCATCCACATTAATTGCACTATGAGAGGAATTATAATTTCATGAGAGGCTGCTTTATAATGGAAAAGGCTCTTGCATGTTTTATATCAAATCCATATCTATTTACTTTATCTATCTTTATCAAATATGGGGGTTGACATCTGCATAAGGAAGTTAATTCTTCTTGGAACCGAATTCATCGGGAAACCCCTCATCTACCATCTAATCCATTTTCCTTCTCGTTACCTTTGTTGTGCGGATCCGTAAAGCTTACGCAGGAATCTACTTTATTGCTGTCTATTTGCTACCATCTTATTCCAAGGTACCATAAACCTTTTCATTTTTTTGATTTGTTTTATTTTATTTAGTATATAGTTCACTAATCTGAATAGGAAAGAGAAAATTCATCCAACAAATATATGTGTGTTTGTGTGTGTGGGGATTTTTATCATATATAGTAGCATGACCATGAATTTTATCCTTAATGGTGACCTCAATATTACCCATAGTTTTCTTTATGGAAACATCAATTTCCCATAGTGATAAACTTCAACACAATGCGAAGCATTATAGGTACAAGAATATCAAAAAAATACATATGTGTTGTTATTTACATTATTATAATTCTGATATATGAATTTATTGTGTTCATACTTTATAAACAATGCATCACTTTTCAACCACCTCCATTCAATGATTCAAAAACAATATCACATTAAATATTATATTAAACTAAATCAATTAATACATAATGAAAAACAATGTAACTTTAAATTTACATTCCTCCTAGTGTACTTTACAATTTATTTGCAAATGTTGAGTTCTACTAACAATTGCATGTGAAAAATGTGAAAGGGGGTGCATCAAAGAAGTTGAACGTGAGGGAGTAAAACATTGAAGGGGGGAGAGGGGCGATGAAGAAGGATTTTGAGGGAGGAGAAGTAAAATGGTGGGGATAATGTTTGGGGGGGTCATTATTCGAAACTCTTTTGTCTTATGACCAGGCACATGTGAACCACATGCCATTTTTTTAATCGTCTGAAAAAAAACTGGGGTGAGGTGTGCAGGTCATTGAGGAAACATACTTTGGATGATGAATACTTCCGAGGAAAACTTGTAAATTTTTTAATCCAAAACTTTTGATATGTTAGATACGAAAATTTTACATTTAAGACTATGTCCTGTCCTCTGATTTCATGCATATTTGCGATTAGAGATTCACTTTAGTGATTAAGGTAGTGATTAGGGTTTCCCCTCAACAAAAATCCTGATGATGTGATCTATCAATGAATACCAGGAAAAAATCTTGACCTTCTATTTCCCCTTATGTGTGACAAGCGCATCCAAACAAACTCCAATTTGGAAACGCCTATTAGCATAAGTAATGTTTAAGGCATTGGAAAAAGAGGAAAAAATTTTTTTGTGCACCTAGGACCTCCTTGAATTCTCTGGCTCATCCAATGTTATAAATAGGAAACATTTCAATTTCAAGATTATAATTTGGTCAATCGATTGTCAGAGCTTGCTTGCATCATTTGGAAAAATGACTATCAATGTAATTACTTGTTAACATAACAATTTCAACAACAATATCATGTAATAATGTTTATGGATAATTCATTGATGACCTATATTTTTGTGTGTATATAAGTGATGGTGTTTATTTTCACTAACTTCATTTTTGCATAATTGTTCGTAAAGGGTTACTTATTACAAACATAGGCATAACTATGACACTTTTTAATAATCTAGCTTTGATAATTTGGTCTAGTTTTATAAAAACAAATTGTGAGAGGCGACAAATTTGGGAAGATATTTGGACATATCTCTATAAGGTTTTCTTAAAATATTTAAATATCAAGGATAAAACATGGAGAGAATCTTTTTGGGGTGGTATACAAATATGATGAAATAAGTATTGAGTAACATGAGTCAATTTAGTCAAATATATAAATGAGCTTAAGAACAATGTTGCACTACATCTTTGTTTAGCCATATGGAGGGTTCGCTCAATTAGCATTGCAAACTTGTCCATCAATTCTAGGGTGCCACCAATGGGCCTTACAAAATTGAAAGAAATACTTTTTTGAGAGAATATGGGGGAAAATTGGGTTTTTATTTTTAATTTTATGTTTTACTTTTGCATCAAGATTTTCTATTGGGTGACATTTAATTTCTTGGATAAGATGAATACATTAATGGAAAGTTGGAAAGAAAAAGGTGGGAATTAAATACCTACATGTGCCACTCATGTTCCATGACTCAGATTGTTCATACCCAATAATATATATTATCTATGGTCCATGTTATCATCTCAATCTAGTTCATTATTCACATCAATACAATTTATTACTTAAATACACCAAAATTATAATTCGTAAATCCAATAAATCCCTAGTTAAAAACATAAATAAATGAAACGTTATGTCATTGATTTTCTCTAGGACAAAAACAAAAGAAAGAGAGAAAAAAGGTATGGTAGTTGATTAAGGTACCTAGTAAGAAACACTCTATAATGATTAACTCAATAGAGTGTGGGGGCAACTACAAATTCTGTCAAAAAATAAAATATTGCACGCATTCCCATGCCTCAAAAAGGATATTCCAATAAATTTTATAAATTAATATTTCCATCACCACAAAAACTCGAGTTATCTCAGTGCGACCAATCTGTAGTGGTTTCTTTGGAGTAATAAATGCATAGTGAAATGGTGGAAAAATTAAATGGAAGTGGGAAAATTGTTTAGGATGACATTTCTAAACATTAGATATTGTTTGTTTCATACAGTATGTGGACATTGCATCAATGTATCACGCTCATTTACGAATTAGGTTTTGACATGTTTATGGGTAGGTGGGTGCCAATATATGTGTTATGTAATGTAAATTATTTCATTTCGAAGAATGGTAAATATATTTACACATTACTGAAATTGTTGATATACATATATGAAGACATATCCTTTCTAGTTGGATTCCTTGATTCTCTAATTAAATTTAATTCTCTTGAAAATTTACAAGTAAATTCTTGGAAGTTTCTAAAGCACATTTCTAGAACACATTTATACACTTTAAAATAGTTGAGGATGGCTCCATTTTGATAATTAAAGTTCGTATATCAAATCCCATTCCTTGAAATGAGCTCATAAAAATCTATATACATGATTTGGGATATTGATCTATAATATTATGACCCGGGGCTATATAATTTGTAAATTGTAATTCGTTGTGTGGGAAGACCATGGACTTTGTTAAATTAGGATTTTGCATAGTGGGATTGTATTTATATGATTTATTTGAGAAAGGTTCTAGTTTTTTTAAATATGAAAATAATAAAAGTGTATTTGTGTATTTTGCGAAAATGGTTGGACCATGAATATTAATGGTTAATGGTTATTATATGATTTGACACTTTATCCATATCTTATTGATTATAGATTTTTGTCCTCCCATTTTTCCCACCTTTTCAAATCTAAATTCATGAAAATTAGAGCCCTGCCATGGAAGAAATTCATGTTTTAAACTCCTCATGACTCTTGTTTTCATTTCCCACGGGTTTTTAATCATTTTCCTCAGTTTGCTGCCGTTAAAACATTTTACCTATTTTCAGTAGGTGGGAAATGATTTTGGTTCTCCTTTGATGGGTTGGAATGCGTGGGGACTTGCATCTTTTGTTTCTAACCTTTTTCGAGAGAAAGAAATCCTTCATCGGGAGCAGAAATGGCATTTTCTGTTTCCTACAACTTTCTACGTTCTGTTCCCCATCAAATTCTTGCTCGGGAAGGTGAGGCTATGCATTTGTTTCCCATTGGATGCGGCCAGGTGGGTTTCTTTGTGAACTTATGAATTTTGGTGATTTTGGAAAAAATGTCGATTTTCCCCGCATCCCCGTCAGGTCCCGATTGGCTAGAGTAGTTTTGGTGGAGGTTCGGGCCGGTGGATCCATTTTATTTTCTAAGGCATTGTGGCAAAAGGAAAATTTCTAAGTTGAATAGTGGTGCAAGGGGACATGGACTTTGGAGGAAAGTTGGAATTTTCCTTAAATAGATAAAAAGCAAGGCACATCCCCGCAACCAATCAGGTGGCTCCATGTGTCAATAGATCAGAGAGGGACACATGGCTATTTCTCAATTCATAAGCACTTCGGCGGACCGGTGGGAGACTTTGAGAATTTTAGCCTTGTTTCCACAAAAGGCGAAGAGTTCTAAAATGGCCTGTGGCCCCGCCTGAGCGAAAGGAAAATTTCTAAGTTGAGGCCCACACCAATCACATGGTGACACGTGGCCTACATTGAAAATTCAATGGCGAGGACATGGACTTTCGGGGAAAATATGGAATTTCCCCTTTCTCAAAATAGATAAAGTCTAAAGCAGAAGCGCATCCCCGCAATCAATCACATGGTGCCACGTGTCCACGTTGAAAAGTCAAAGTGGGCCGGTAGAGGTTTTTGAGAATTTGAGCCTTTTTGTTAAAAGAGTTCAAATGGCAGTTTTGACCTACATTTCCTTAGCCACTCAGATGATGCCACATGTCCGGCCTTTGGCGAGCTTGTGGCGGGTGGAGCAAATCGAGAAAATGCGCTTTTTCTCCCAAATGTTAGGAAATGCAAAATTTCTCCCCAGGGTCATCCTTGCTTGGATCTTGCCACGTGTAGGGCCCAAATTTGAAGGTAAAAGGGGGAAATGATAGCCAAATGCCCTCTTCTAGTTTTTATCACCATTAACAAACCAGAGCTCTGCAAAACATGAAAAATGGATCATTCCTCATTCTTTTCTCTGTATTCCTTGTCGTTTCTCCATGAGATGCATTTCTAGGTTGGTTTTGAAGCCGAATTGATAAGTTTGAAGGGATGTAAAGTTTAATCATCAGAAAGCATTTTATCGGCATACGTGATAAAATGGGATAAAACTTATCAATAAGCACTTGAGTGCTATGAAAGTGGTTAAAAGGTGGAAATGGCAGAACCATGTGAAGGAGAAAATCATGAGATGTCCCCTACTAAAATAATCATGCTCAAACTGACGAGATATTCACCTTTTGGAACCTCCTGTTTTCATGAGTGTTTGTTTCATGTCACTTTCCAAAAGAGGATCTGCAACAAACATTATCCCTTTCGGATATTCTTTTCTTGGGGAAAAAGTATGGATGTAAACAAATTGTTATAAATATATGGCTTTGGCCATGGGAAAAGGGGATTCTGGTTTTTCTGGGAAAGTTGTAAATTCTGAAGTAATTCAATACGAAGTTCTTTCTTTCTTATTTTCCTTTGTTGTACCTTTCTCTCTCCTTGCTCGATTCAATGGATCTTTTATTTTGCATTCAATAGAAACTTTGTGTTCGGTTTGTGTGAATCTTTAGAACTTTGTGTCTGCAGATTTGTGTAGGTGGTGAAGTAATTGATCCTTTCTATAGTTTCTTGGTTCAATGTGAGTAGGGAGATACTCTACTATCTATATTTCCCAAAAGCATTGTTGTTTTCTTCCTTCTCCCATCTCTATATTCTTCCATTCCTTCTGATTGATAATATTTTAAGTATGAAAACATTCCAGAATATCAGGTCCTAACATTGAGAGTTGTATATCTATACATTTGTTTTTCTGCTTTCAATAAGGGAACCTCTCCCATTAAAGAGGAGGGACTTGTTGTCCCCTGACTGTGGTTTCAACCCATGTTCCATTCTGAAACCCAACAAGATTACACATCATTAACACGTGATTTACATATATTTTATAAAATATAATTTGTTTTATGTGTAAATCATGGTATCAATTAGTACGCTTTATTATTGTATTATGGAATATGAATCTAATTGTTTTATTTTAGTGTAAAAATATATAAGTATTGTAAATGTAAAATTAAGTAAATTGTTATTGATTATTTATGAAAATGGTGTCATTAATATTTATAGAATTTATAATATGTTTAGAAACTTTATAATGGTGTCTTTAGCGGTGACATTTCATAAGAGTTATAAAGAAAATGCACCATTTCATGTCCTATGGGGAAAAAGTGTTTTAATTTTTCCTAACACAAAGAATTAGTTGATATCATTAAAGTTTTTCTCTTCCCCTGATATTCTCATGGTATAATTTAATATCTTCAATATTAAACATCTCACATGCACATTTAGAGAGCCTCTCGAGAAATATTTTAAGAGCACTTAAACGGTCACTAAATGGTGCTTGGGCTCTGCCTACTACAATGAAAAATGTGGGAGGCCCTGCCCCTTTAGAAAGGAGAAGAAGACAATGATGTGCCATATGTATTCTAAACCATATGTTATTTTGAGTTTATGTTGGATTCAATTCTTTAAAATGTGGAGATGAACTAGTCATTAAATTTAGAGAGGTTTCTAAAGAGGATTTAGAGGCGTTGATTTTTTCCTGCTAATGGAAGAACAAGGAGCTCTTTTTCTTGATTGAGCAGACCGAACGCTAGCTATGAAATTCACAGTACACACGAACGCTAAAAACTTAGTGCTCAAATACACTTCAAATTTAATTTATATTTTATTCGTTGTTCTTGTACGATCATAATGTTTTAAATTACAAATGTGGATAACATTCAAACCGACCAATTGTGAATTATATCTTCCTTTCTAATTAATTGTGAACCACAAAATTGTATTCAAATAATTTTTTTCCTTGAACGATAGTTAGAAATGTGGATACCACTTAACCGCACAATATATTCATTTCTAATCAGTTATGAACCACAAAATTGTTGTGGTTCGAGTATTTGTGTTTGTTTCATTGGAGGATGAGGCAAATTGTATCTGCATTTTTTTTGTTTACTTTTTTGCAACTCTTTGTGTGGCGATGTTCATGCAATCTTGTTATTTTAGGAGCAAAAGATTCTATGTTACAAGTTATGTAGGTGTCGACAAAGTGTGAAATGGAGGAGTTTTTTTTTCCATAAACAGACTCATCTTTTGTCCATATTAACCAATGGCTATGGGCATTGCCTTAGCTTTGAAATTAAGTAACCCAAAAATAGTCAACAATGTCTCCAAAGAATGTATTATCGTTACACAACAATTGTTTGAGTGTATTTAGTCGATGTTTATAGTAAGCGAGTACATGTGATTGGATCCTGTTTGATGAAAACATTTTTGTTGTTATGATCATCAGGAAGTGGTTTTCCAATAGGAGAACATTGCATGTGATGGTCATATAGGTTTGACAGAGCAAGTGAAAAAGGCTTCCAACAATGCTCAACGACTTGGAAAGGTCAAAAAAAATGTTGGAGGTCCTAGTTGTTGCATCATGGCAAAAATATTTTTCTTTACTTGTTGCATGTAGTCTGGTGAAATTCATATTTTTTTAAGTCAATGTATCCAATATCGATTTCAATATTTTTTTTAGGTTGGGCTTGTATTTGACATCTTTCACCAAGAGTTTTCTTCCCCTCAATTGTCCTTTTCGAATCTAAACCCAAATGCATGCTCGCACTTGGGAAGTAATGATCTTAATTGCTTTGAAAAACAAGTTAGTGATATGATATGCAAATCTCCGATCAGTATTCAAGACCTCCCATTGTGCAATTGTGTGAAAATAAATATACTTCATAGCAATTGGATGACGATGTTCACCAAAAACATTTGTGGGAAAGTTCATTTCCTCTGAAAATCTATCATGGAATATACTAAGCGGACGTTGACCCTCTGCTGGAGCAATCTGCATTAACTTATCTTGGAGGTCAACTATGCATTTTTCATTTGTAAATCCATGGACCAAAGTATCACTGATATATTTGTTGTCGTTGTCTTCATCCATAGTGATGTTGTTTGAAATTATTTCATTTTCTGAATCATCATCAACAATTGATGGACGGAAACGAATCCATTCTTTATTTACATGTACTTTTTCCATCTGATACAAAGTTGTTGTAATGTTTTCATGATGGCATTAGGACCTACATTGCCTGAATGAAAGGAATATTTGTATTGCAAATGACATTTGAGTTCAACAGTAGTAGTTTTTGTTTCCTCTATGCGTCTTGGCAATGATTTTTGTATTATATCCACATCTGAAGGCACATTTATTATGACTCCTTTCAAGGTGAATCGTGGTTTTTGTGTGTATAATTCCTTATTTGTGCAAACGTTATTCTCATAAAAACTATCCACTCTTCAAGGTCAATAAGTACTGCTACAAGTGGAAGCACAAAGTTCAATTCTATGTGAACGGGCGATGCATGTTTTGACAAGGTTCCATTTCTTAAGCATCTATAGTAATTGAGACATATTTTTTTTTCTTTTTTATTTGTTCGTCTTTAGTTAAATTAAAATATATTTTTTTACTGGATCTCTAAACATAGTCATGTTGGATTTAAATTTCAATTGATTGCAGATTAGACAACCATGTATTGGTGTATCGTTAATTTTTTGAAAATTTGTATACAAATATTATATTTCGATTTCTTGTTTCCATCTTTGCGAATTTCAATTTTAACACGACGAAGCAAAATTCTAGAGCACTTACGTACTTTATTTTTCTGGTTGGTGGATTCTTTTGAATTTTGCGAGGATCTTGTTGTTTTTTTTGCTTCATATTTCATGTTTGATCTTGCGCAAAGATTTGTTCGAGTGTTTTCTTCGTATTTTCTCATGTAAAAGGAATTAGAAGGAATATATGTAGTTGAGGATGCTTGAATTAAACCTTCATAATGAGAATTCCATTCATTTGAAACAAATTATAAAAGATTGTATGTTGTTCTTGGTTTTGTTACATCAGAATACAGTTTCACAATACACATGGTATGTGCGTCCCATACTTATATTTTTACATTGAAAATTATTGACAACTATTGTAAGCAAAATTGATTTCCTTCAATTCTTCCTTGATATAGGGAATGGCCATTTTTATAATAAAGCCTTGCCAATTTGTAGTGTACGGTATGCTTTCGACGAAATTAGTGTTAAGGTAATTGTGTAAGCACGACAATGCATCCACATTTTGACTTAAATATGCATTGCAAAAATATTGTGCAACATATCGCCTCGAACAACAAATGTCAAATTATTGATTGCACAGTTCACAAATAGAATTGAACAAGCTTTCACTGCAGTTTATAGTAGCAGACTTTATTCTAAGGAGGCCTGCATTTTCTAGAGCACGGTCAAGATTGTTCCAATTAGTCTTAAGTGTAACACAAGAATATGAAAATGTATTTTTTCAATTGCAAGAATGCATCGGGTTTTTTCTCCCATCTGAGGGTTCATGATAGCCACACTAGGATTGGCATCATGAAACAACAAACAAAATGCAAGCATATGGGTTTGTGCATTGAATTAGAAATAGTTATTACCTTTTGTCTTTGACTAAACCCATATTAGTATGTTAAGCCATTTTTTCAACCAATTTATGTAGAAGTTGTCACCCCTATAAACCAGTTTCAGTTGCATTTGCAATGGGCCTTGCTGAAAGTCTCATTCGATGAAACTATGTTTCTACATCATGAATACTATGCAGAGTGTAAAATGCATCGTGATCTAGTTCTAACTTGAGTGATTTCAACGCATCTGTATCTCCTCTATGCAGGGAATGCATTAAGTGGTATATGATTCCATTTCGAATTTCAATGGAGCTATATCAAAAATGTAACAAAACATCAGGGTAAGTGCATGAAGTTGGGGGCCAAAAAGTGGACAAAAACTTGAAAAAAGCAAAACGCGTACGCATTCTATTATAATGTGATCTCATTTTAATTTCCTAGGTTTGGAATTTACCAAACCATAATGCGTATGCGTTATGTCTTCTATAAATAAAAAAGAAGCCCAAGCTTCTATCATTTTATCTCCCTCAAACGTGAGTTTCAGAGCTTAACCATGCCCTCACATTTTGTCATTTAGCTAGATCTCAAGCTCAAATGATCGTCTTTGGATCACCGAGAAGATCTGAATCGATGATTGCACCACAAAGAAGAGGTAAGTACAATTATTTTCTCAAAATTGCATTGAAATTTGATAATTGTAGAGTAGAATTTGAATTGAATACATTTTTTTATTGCTATAGTTCGAGGTCAAGGGATTCAACCACAACCAAACCTTGCTATTCTTGTCATCCCTCTCAACCCTCCCACAGTTTCTCAACTTCCCCCTGGTAATCAAGAAGATTTAGCAGCCCACATAGTTGAAAACAAATTTGAAATTGAGGATATAATCAAAAGAATGAGGGATTCACAATCTACAAACCCCCATCGCGCCTCTCTTGTAAACACATTAGAGGCATTAGTTGCTCGAGTTGACATGGCAATGAGGAAAATTGATTGTTAGACATCTTACAGAGAGGGTTGTAGGGTTTATTATTCGAACAAATTATCATAGGTGGATGTAAAGAAAAAATAAATTACAAAAGACGTCATATGCACCTTATTCATGGACCCCCACACTAATTTGCATGTTTCATTGTCATGCAAATAGTTTCCCATCCATTGGTGCAATAATAATTTGATTAAAAATAATTTTTGGGACCGATGGTGGATGGTGTTTGATTTTCCACCTTGCAATAACAATGAGGTGCCACTATACTTTCTAAGGAAACTCTATTACGAGTTTATCCTCAACGAGATCCCAAATTATTTTGATTTCCGAGATTTCTAGGGCCGAGTAAAAGGACTTACACAGGATCGAAAGATGCACAACATGTACCTATTCAGTAGTGTAGAGCCTCTGCACAAAATCCCTCTCACCCTGAGAGTGTCCCTCCAATAGTGAAAGAGACAATAGAGATTGATACACTCCACGCACTTTAGGGGCTATATGTGACCCTTGTTTGACATAAGAGGGAGATTTTTGAGCCAGATGCTCGCAGAGGTACACAGAGTATTCCCTCAGGGAGTACTAACATGAGGCCACATCTTTTCTCGTCGTGTGGTAGCATATGTTTGGGGCCCGAGGAGGACGCCACTTTCATGTGTGTTGATTTTGGTGGAATTGGTGCTAGGGGTGCACACGATAATGTCACTATGTCAGATGCCTTTTTGAGTGAGACATTTAGATTGCAGTTTATAATGTATTTATATAATGTATGTATATAAAGAGTTACCTAATCTGAGTAATTATTCATTCAATTTATCAATGTGTATATGTGTATTTACCTTACTTGTGCTTCTTCTTGCTCATGGTATCTTTATAATGGTTCATATCTTATCATGCACCTACTACATTCTTCAATGCTTCTTAGTCTTCTCCCCTGTTAAAACACCTGAGCATACAAACATTAGGACCATCATTAAGACAATGTTTTTTGCAACAAGCATGGATAGAAGGATCTAAGGATGCCCACAAAGTCTTACAAGCTTCAATAGTTCAAAGAGAGTCGTCACAATTTGATGTCTTTCATCTGTTGATATTTTGAGAATGTCTCCATATGCATTACTCCAATACTCGAGAATGTCTCCAGATGCAATGAAATTCTGATTCAGACACTTAATGATTCTTGATTGTCTAATCCTGTCCAATTCGTGTTATTACCTTTAAATCTATAGGCATATCAAGTTATTTGGAAATCACATCACACCCTTCACTAGGCTTGATGACTACCCCTATCTTTTTGAAGGTGATTTTGAAATCATCCATGGGTTTATCATAGCATAAATTATCAATGAATGGAAGGTCACTAAGCCGTAGGTGGGCTGACTCCCATTCAGAACTAAACAAGAAAGATTTACTAAGCAATTGATAACTCATGTGTGTTCTTAGACATTCCCCTATCAAATTCATTCTTAATCCTATCTATTCATTAAACAAGAACTCTTGGACAAGGTTTCAGATATAACAAGATGTCTCTAGGTGCCACAGTTCCAAGAAATCACATGTCGAAGATATAACTTTGGTCTTAGGGATCTTAAGGGACTACGCCCAGACGAGGTATCCTAGAAGCATGGAGAGCGTAGGAAATTGAAATGAGGCCTTCACTAGCATTCACTAGGCCATCCAGACATTTTGGAATAGTTGATTTGCGACCAAAGCTTACATTTGCAAAGTATTGTGTCCGATGACCTTACACTGACTCAAACTACAGTAATTCACACGTTTGCAAACAATATGACAGTGACAGAGACGAATGGAGATGGATAAAAGCACAGATTATTTCATATAGGGGCCTGATATGTAGATTTCAAATCTAACGAGATGTATCTAGGTGCCACGGAGTTTGAGAAATCACCTGTCAAAGATATAGCATTTTTTGGTCTCAAGACTCTTAAGGGACTACGCCGGACGAGGTAGCTAGGAAGCACAGAGAGACTAGGGAACCAAAATGAGGTCCCCACTAGCATTCACCGGGCCATCTGGATGTGTTGGCATAGACGGTTTGGTCCCACAAGCTACCGTTTGCAAAATATAGTGTCTGACAACCTTATACTGACTCAAACTGTAGTATTTTGTGTGTTTGTAAACAATAGGACAATGAGAGAACCGAATGGAGATGGATAAAACCATGAGAGGTTTTGTAGAGGGTCATGATGTGGAGGTTTTGAATCTAATGAGATGTCTCTAGGTGCCACGAAGTCTGAGAAATCACCTATCGAAGATATAGCATGTTTTGGTCTCAGGGCTCTTAAGGGACTTCGCCCAGGCAGGCTAGCACAGGAAGCACGGGAGCATATGCAACCAAAACGAGGCCTCCACTAGAATTCACCAGGCCATCCGGACATGTTGGCATAGTCAGTTTGGAGCCAAGAGCTTTCATTTGCAAAGTATTGTGTCTATGACCTTACCCTGACTCAAACTGCAGTATTTCATGCATTTGCAAACAATAGGACAACGAGAGAACCGAATGGATATGGATAAAACCGTGAGAGTATTTTGTAGAGGGCCCCAATGTGCAGGTTTAAGATATGACGAGACATCTCTAGGTGCCATGGATTCCGAGAAATCAAGCACAAAGATATAACATTTTTTTGGTCTTAGGGCTCTTAAGGGACTACGCCCGGCGAGGTAGCCTAGAAGCACATGGAGCGTAGGAAACCAAATTGAGGTCTCAAATAGTGTTTAGCGGCCACCTCGACATGTTAGTGTATTCGGTTTGGAGCAAGAGCTTGTTTCAAAGTATTGCGTTGAAACTGACCTTACTTTGACTCATATTATAGTATTTCATGTGTTTACAAACAATAGGACAACGAGAGAACCAAATGGAGATGAATATAACCACGATAGGATTATTTATAGGGTCCCAAGATGGAGGTGTCTAATCTGACGAGACGTCTCTAGGTGCCACGGAGTCTGATAAATCACTCGTCGAAGATATAGCATTTTTTAGTCTCATGGCTCTAAAGGGACTACGCCTGGATGAGGTAGTCTAGAAGCATGGGGAGTGTAAGGAACCAAAAAATGCCTCCACTATCATTCACCAGGTCATCCAGACATGTTGGCATAGACGGTTTGGTTCCATGAGCTACCGTTTGTAAAATATAGCGTCTGACAGCCTTATACTGACTCAAACTACAATATTTTGTGCGTTTGCAAACAATAGAATAGCGAGAGAACTGAATAGATATGGATAAAACTGCAAGAGGATTTCATAGAGGGCCCCAACATGGAGGTTTTGGATCTGATGAGACATCTCTAGGTGTTATGGAGTATGAGAAATCACCTATCGAAGATATAACGTGTTTTGGTCTCAGGGCTCTTAAGGGACTACGCCCATACGAGGTGGCCGGAATCACTGGGAGCGTAGGAAACTGAAACTAGGCCTCCACTATCATTTAACGACCACCCCGATGTGTTGGCGTAGTTGGTTCAATGCCAAGATCTTTCGTTTCTTTATGTATTACGTCGCAGGTCTTACCCGACTCAAACTGCTGCATGATATTTTGTGTGTTTGCAAACATCGAAACAACGAGAGAACCAAATGGATAAGGATAAAACCGTGAGATAATTTTCTATAGGGTCTTAACATGGAGATTTTAGATCTGACGAGATGTCTCTAGGTTTCACAGAATCCAAGAAATCACCCGTCGAAGATATAGCATTTTTTTGGTCTCAAGGCTCTTAAGGGACTACGCACGGATGAGGTATCCTAGAAGCACGGGGAACGTAGGTAACCAAAAAGAGGCTTCATAGCATTCATAGGCCATCTGGATGTTTTGGCATAGATGGTTTGGTCCCACGAGCTACCATTTGCAAAATATAGCATCTGACATCTTTACACTAACTCAAACTGCATTATTTTGTATGCTTACAAACAATAGGACAGTGAGAGATCTAAATGGAGATGGATAAAACCACGAGATTATTTTGTAGAGGGACCCGACACGGAGGTTTTGAATCTAACAAGACATCTCTAGGTGTCATGGAGTCCAAGAAATCACCTGTCAAAGATATACTATATTTTGGTCTCAGGGCTCTTAAAGGATTATGTCCGAACAGCGTAGTTTTGAAGCGCGAGGAGAGTAGGGAACTAAAATGAGGCCTCCAGGTAGCATTCACTAGTCCATTCGGACGTGTTGGCATAGGCAGTTCGGTCCCACGAGCTACCATTTGTAAAATATAACGTCTAACATCCTTCATGACTCAAACCGCATTATTTCGCACGTTTGCAAATAATATGACATCAAGAGAACCGAATGGATATGGATAAGACCATGAAATCATTTCTTAGAGGGCCCTGACATGGAGGTTTCAAATCTAACGAGGCGTCATAGGTGCCATGGAATCCAGAAATCACCTATCAAAGATATAGGGTATTTTGGTCTTATGGCTCCTAAGGTACTATGCACAAATGAGGTAGCCGGAAGCATGGGGATCATAAGAAACCAAAACAATGTCTCCACTATCATTCACTAGGCCATCCAGATGTGTTGGCGTAGTCGATTCAACACCGAATGCTACCGTTTGTAAAATATAGCGTTTGGAAGCCTTATACTAACTCAAATTACAGTATTTCACGCATTTGCAAACAATAAGACAGCGAGAGAACCGAAAGGAAATGTATAATACTACAAGATAACTTCGTAGAGAGCCTCGAAAAGGATATTTTGGATCTGACGAGACATCTCTAGGTGCCACGGAGTTTGAGAAATCACCTGTCGAAGATATAACATTTTTTGGTCTCAGGGCTCTTAAGGGACTATGCCCTGACGAGGTAGCCCGAAAGCATGGGGAGCCTAGGCAACCAAAACAAGGCCCATAATAACATTTACAGCCAACCCAATGTGTTGGTTTAGTCGGTTCGATGCCAAGAGCTTCCGTTTGTAAAGTATTGTGTCGGACGGTGACCTTACACCGACTCAATGCTGCAGTTTCACTTGTTTGCAAACAATAGGACAGCGAGAGAACCGAATGGAGATGAATAAAACCGCGAGAGGATTTTGTATAGGGTTGCTAACATGGAGGTGTAGGATCTGACAAGATGTCTCTAGGTGCAACAGAGTCCCAGAAATCACATGTCGAAGATATAACATTTTTTGGTCGGATAACCTTGAACAAAATTTTGTTTTACAAAAACTCATATAACTTGAACAAATGACCTAAAATTTTGCAGGTTGCATCATGACACCTTCATCTATCATCTCCCATAATTTCTAGAAAATAATAGTTCTACATTTTTCTATCCCATCTCATTTGCATGCTACAATAGTGTAAGGTTGTCTAATGCAATATTTTGCAAACGGAAGCTCTTGGCACTAAACCAACTACGCCAACACGTCGGGGTGGCCCAATAAATGCTAGGGAGGTTTCATTTTGGAGGGCGATTTCGGTTTCCTATGCTCGTCATGCTTCAGGCTACCTCATCTGGGCATATTCCCTTAAGATCCACCGAGACTAAAACACATTATATCTTTGTGGGTGATTTCTCAGACTCCGTGGCACCTAGAGATGTCCCTTTATATTCAGCACCTCCACCTAGGGAACCTCTATGAAAGCCTATATCGGTTTTTTTCCATCTCCTTTTGGTGCTCTTGTTGTCCTATTGATTACGCAAACGCACGAAATAGTGTAGTCTCGAGTCGATGTAAGGTTGTCCATTGCTAATCACCTAAATAATATATGTTGTTCATACAATATAGGTGGTGAAATGAGAATTAGAGTGATTTCGAGTTGTTCCTTTTGTAGTGGTCCAAGGTCTCGAGTTAGAGTGATTTCATTATGCCAATGCAACGAAACACCCCTAAAGATGGATTTTTCATAAATGACAACAAAAATGTTGCATGCAGTAGTAGTCTGGGGATTAGTAGAATATATTTTCCTATGAGGAAAGCCATGGTCTTTTCCCGAGAATCGAACCCTTGACCCACATGAAGTATAAAACTAGGAAAAAACTACTCACTCGATAATTTGGCGGGAAGATTAATGTGGAAATGAGCCCGATGCCAATGGTTTGTTTAACCTACCACATCACATGAACGCATACGTGAGAGTATGTGGTGATTACAAATCGGTTTTATCGTAGAGAAATTGTTTTTCACCCCGAATTATCCTCTATTTCCACGTTGATGGTTACGATTGTTATGTACATAGACATTTAAACAAGTATACACCATTTATTTCATGTCGTATATCGGACATAGGTTCTACTCCGGTTTGGAAAATGCCTTCGGTGAAAAAAAGGAAACTATCAATACATTCCATGTTCGAAACCCAATTGAAGTGCTCATTTCTTGATTTGATCCTTCTAGACTCATGAAAAGTTCGAGAGATAGACCACTACGGCTATATTTATCATGGGTATTTATATTGTAAATCATTAATGGTTATTACTTAGTGAGATGTCATTGATGGTTATGAAAATTATAATATTAGATTTGTGAGACCTTCAACAAGTTCGATAGAAAAACTATTTGTTATCCTTTCATGTTGTCTAGTTGTTCAGTCGGGGCAGCTAAAGGTCACGCTATCGAGTCGCATGGATGACAAAGGTCGCTAGAACAGTAGCAGGAGCCCGACTATTTTTATTTTTTACACAAAATCCACAACATGGACAAAATCATCCTCAATATCACAAAAAAATCTGTGAAGTCTCGGCATATCTAGCGATGGGGACACACTCTCTTATTTTTATGCCCAAAAATCATAGTCGGAGAGGTGCTTTCACGGTGGTCCAAGGTCTTGAAGCGAGTGATTTCTCTTCGCGAATGCAACGAAACAACCCCTAAAGATGAAATTTTCAAAAACTACAAAAAAATGTTACATGCGTAGTTGAGTCTTGGAATTAATAGAATATATTTTCCTGTGAGTAAATCCATGGTCCTTTCCCTAAGAATCAAACCCTTGACCCACATGAAGTATAAACAAAAATAAAAACCTATGCACTTGAGAATTTGATAGGGAACACGCGATGTGGTAACAAGCTCGATGCCATCAATTTTTTCAACCTACCACATCACATGAACATGAGCGTTAGATTAGGAAGAGGTTACAATCATTTTTATTGCAAGCGATTAATTACATTTAAATTATCCTCTATTTCCACACAAACAATAATGATCATTATGTATAACTACATTCAATCAAATTTGCACCATTTCGATTTACAAAGAAGGATTGTGTAATTAATAATTCTAATTTGTAGTGGCGTGGCTCGATATGTAATCCTCTAGCACAATGCTTCACTAACCAAGCCAACCATATAGATCACTGTTAATGGAGGTGGAAGTTGCATTTAAAGTTAAAATTTGTTGGTTTGTTTTCATTAAAATTAAAAGAACACTTTTCATACCTGTCACCTCTTTGAAGGAGCTTTCGAGCTTTTTATGTATTTGATTGCCGACTATTGTGATTATCATGTAGAGGGCAGTATGGCTTTGGGATGAAAAGATTGATTGTGCTACGTCTAATGAAACACCAGGGCATGTCACTTGAGGCACAAGGAGAGTTGTTATGTGAATGCCATCGACTTAGGGCCTCATTGAAGACTGTGGAAAGCCCAAGGTAGGGCCTAGATCTAGAAAATTGATTGCTGAAGGAGGAAAAAAAAAAAACTAATCTAGTGTTATATTAGAACAAACTAAAAAATCCACAACCGGAAGAAGGACTGCAGCGATGGAAAACAGAGGTAAACATATGAGAGCCCACAGTCACGAACAAACAGAAAAGTGCAAGAGGAATTTGTCAAAGGGTTACTCAGAAATTGTGTCGCTAATTATTTTGATAAAAAGGTTATTTCTTGACGTTGAATATTTCATGTTTTTACAGTTTATGCGTAATGTGGGCAGCCTTCGTTGAGGTTTTGTTACCATTGACTGCCCAGAAGCACCTGTATTTCATGCAATTAATTATTATTCTGACTTATCCTCTCTTCCCACATGGATGAGCAGGATGTATATGTACAGGGTCATTCAAATGAATTTGCACCACTTGTTTCAAGCTGTATGTCAGCCATATGAGGTTCTACTCCAGTTTGGAAAACACCTTTGGCATAAAAATATTTGACATTGTTTTATGACCACATTTATGCTACGTACTTCAAACTTTTACAACTCTATAACATCTACGAAATACAAGTAAACAACTAAACATGTTTAATTTCAATGAGAATGTCATTTAACATCTATTGTATAATACATGTTTTTATTTGTATTATACCGAGCTTTTCGTCATTATTATTTACAAAAGAAAAATGAATTTATAAAAATATAAATGGTGGGAATTACGTTATAATTTATAACAGAATATAGTTTACCATTTACAGATGGAATATCTAAAGATATATGCATGACGGAGTTATTTTGAATTTTTTTCATCTTCAGGGCGGGAATATCTGTCTTTGGGCCGACCTATGCGTCAGTGACCGTCTTCGCCCTGCCCCATGCCCTTATTCTTCTCAATCCACCACGACGCAGGAATTAAATATTCCTCTTTCAACCAGTCCAGGGATTTGTTCACCAGACAAATGTCTTTTTCCACATACATCTTAAATTCCCTCTTTCCCTATATGCCGGCGACCGAGTGAAAATATGATTCAATATTGTGCCAAAACGCACATCCCTATCTTCGTTAAGGTAGGGTGACATCCCAGTTTCAGTACGAATCTCCACGCTGACATCCGCATAGCACACCAAGGGACACATCAGGACTAAATCAGGGGAATTCATAACCCGCAATATTTTAAGCTCGGGGAGTAATTTATCCATGCATTCCATGAATTCTGAATTCCCCACCCACGGGCTGGTGAAGGCGATGAAATTCACATGAATTGGTGACCTTGGCCCTTTGATTTTATTCAACTCGTTTAAAACTATATCAAAAGCACAAAGCGTGGCGAGAGCAGCACCCAGGCTATAGCCGGTTAAAGTAATGCTTTTTTGCATCATAGCCATCACATTTTAACGCAATCCTAAAAATGTAATCTTTGTCGTTCAATTTCTAAAAGGTGTCAGAATCAGCAAGGAAATACCACACTGGGACATGCCTTCTAGCATAACTAGTCATTCTAAAATTTAAATTACAAATTTTATTATGCAGTATAAAATGGCGTGTGATTTCTTGTCCAAAACCAACTATTTTGGAACCTACATTTTTCGTATGTTTTATAGAACAATTTTTCATTTACCTTGCGTAGTTTTTGTTATAAATTGCTTGCAGTGCGGTCTAAAACTAACTATTATGAAATTTATACTTTTATATATTTCTTATTTCAAAGGGGATTAAAGAAGGTTTTGTGAGATAATTTGTTATTTTCATAACTATTTGACTTACACTTCATTATTACTCTATTTTTCTTTGATTGCATTATACATGTTTCAAAATCCATCAACACAAGTTATAAAGGTATCAGCATAAAAATCCATTTTGATTTTGTGCAAAAATTCATAGGCCTATCTTTACAATTAAAATATAAATTTCAAAACAATCAAATAATTAGATTTATTGGTGGAAATACCAATATAATGGAGAACTATGCCTAGCATTGAAAGACACACCTCTGATTCCATCATTATTTTAAAATAGGGGTTAAATTTGACGGCCACCCCTACTCATCTAGAATTTTTTTGACGAGTTTTTAATTTTTAACTTGCATGGTTATGATGTTTCATATAGATACAAAAATATATATTTTCCATGTAATAAAACCATATAAAATAGACATTTTTGACATAAATGAAATCACATTCTATTTTAGGGTAAGTCTGACAAGTTGGGGACCCAAAAAGTGGACATGAAAACGTGAAATTCACCTACCGTGAGTGCATGAGTTATTTTCTTCGAGTTAGGATTCTCCAAACCTAAAAGCTGCAATCACGAGTCCTCTCGAGACAAAAATAACATCTTTTGAAACCGCCCATTTTCCCCTGCATGAACCGCGATTTCTCCGATTGTTGGCACTCTTGCTTTGAATACCCCTTGCAAATTTATATTCGGACTTCTGGATCGTGAAATTTTCAACAATGCCACCAAGAATAAGATGTAACCCTCAATTTTGATCAAATTTCTTACATTTTTTTGTTTTTGTGATTTTCATGGGTTTTTCAATTGTTTTGTTTATGTATACAATTTTTTTTTTTGCTCGGCAAGTTGATAATACTCCAAACCATCCAAACATTCCTCCAAACCGTCCAAATATTCCTCAAAACCCTCCAAACATTTCTCAAAACCCTCCAAACATTCCTAAAAACTCTCCTCTAAACATCCATCTACCTCTTGTGGTTCCTTCTATCCCCACAGAACCAACGAGAACACAAGGTGATATCATTTTGGAAGAATTTGAAAAATAAAATTGTCATTGAGAACCTTATTCGAGAATAAGAAAAATCCGTCATGCATTGGTATGCGAGATAAATTATCCCATAGATAGATGGAATACCTTTAGAGCTGATTGTAGGCATTGGTATGCAGATAAATTATCTCATTGCGGCCGTAAAAGACAAAAAATTGTAAAATACTATATTTATGCATTATTCTTGACTCGAGAATCAATGCCCCCATAAATACTTGCAAAAAGTTCTCAATCCATTGGTGCCAAGATGACCAAATCAAGAAAATAATTTCAGACCAATGGTGGATGGTTTTTATTATCCACCATGCAACAACAATGAGGTTCCTCTCTATTTTTTTAAGAAATTGTATTGGGATTTTTTCTTAATGAGGTCCCAAATTATTTTGACTTTTCTAAGTTTTACGGGTGAGGAGGTGGCTCTGCACAGAGTAGACCATGAGTCACTTATTGGTCAACCTAGGATCCCCATGCCCCAAAACCCCCACTTGCCTTGATTATCTCTCCTACAATGAAGGAGGTTATGGAGATTGGCACACTACATGCATTGAGGGAGCTCACTGACACTCTACCAATCATAGTATCCAAATTGCATCTAGTGATGTTGGTGGAGGTGTCAGTTCTAGCACATCACACCACCGCGGATCATGTGGTGTTGTTTGCCTTGTGAGACATCATTTTTGATCAAATGATCTCTTTTTCTAGATGAGATGATGGCGAATGTTTTTGGAAATGGTGCGAATGATCTTGGTCTTTCACAATAAATTTCATATAAATAATATATATATATATATATATATAGTTTATTTCATTTGATATTTTAATATATATGTATTTGATTACGTCATACATACATGTAAAAACTATTTTTTTTTTATTTTAAACAACAAGAGTCGGTGAAGGACACATCCAAGGTTGACATGTTAGCCTTGTATTTGGGTGTGTTACTGAACATAAGTTTCAAGTTACTTACATTTCAAAGTTCATTTGATTGCACATTTATTATTAAATACACATTAATGTTTGTGTATAGTGTTTCACGTGTACATGTACATATTAATATGTTTGTCTTTTATACGCAGGATCCTGGCGGGTCATCATCTGCTCTAGGAACTAAGGCTATTGGCATGCCTCACATGAATTTTACGCAAGTTAGTTTCTCTTTACACGTTGTTTCTAATTGTGGAATTCTCTAGTAGTTTGCAATCCCATAACTCTAGTAGTACAATTTGATCATAACATTACTTTATTATGATGCGAGGGTTAAGTAAACACTCTTCTATATATATAAACTCTTCTTTTATCATGATCATGGACACTTGCCTTTATGCTACATATGTTTCTAGAGCACTCCTTCTCTAATGCTTTCTCCATCATCCCTTGCCTCTGAGGATTTGTTTTAGCTTATTAGGATGTATGCAGACAATTTCTAACATTATTATTCATGCATTTTTTAAAATTTATTTGTGAATAAAAAGTTAAAAATTGTGAATCCAATTTTGTGGAGTCCACCTACAATTTTATTGTGGAAACAAAAAATGTGACAAAAAGTGTGGAAATTTCTACAATTTTAATAATTGTGAATATACAACAATATTAAAATTGTAGGAATTTGCACAAACTTTGTCACATTTTTTCTTTCCACAATAAAATTTTATGTGAAATCCACAATATATACAAGAATTGTGAATACATAATTCTTTAATTGGAACAAGTGTCAAAAATTTAATATTGAACTACACCTACATATTGTAATTTTTTTATTATATATAGTATATATATTAAATAAATTATAATTGAAAATTAATTTTTAAATTCATATTAATATTGTTAAAAAAATCATAAATATATTTTCTCAAATTTATTATAATTTATATACAATTAATAATAATCTATTGGATGTAATAAAGAACTTAAATTTAATATTTTCAAATAGGAATAATAATAACTTTTAAAAAAATAATTGTCATACATAATAATCTCACTTACTATATTAAAATTAAACTATCTTTAATAAGTCCTTCCATGCTTAATGGACTATTCAGAATTTGAAATCGAGATTTAGAAAGAAGTATGAAGGTAAATGTACAAAATAAATGTGAACACGACAGAAGACAAAATAAAAGATTTTAAATCCTATATACTCTGCATCACTTGTCCTTTAGGCATATCATTTTTAATGAAGGCAGACAAAAATGGCATTCAATTAGGTAATTAATAAACATGGAGGTCATATACATAGCCAATACACTGCATTCCTTATAATATTCTGACTGATAATCTTGTTTTCTACACTAACCAAATGTGTAGGAGCAATAAACAAAACAATTAAAACATTAAATGAATTTTTGTTGTATTTGTGAATTATTCAAAATGAGATGTTTGAAAGCATTATGAAACGAAGTTCAAAACTTTACAAATCCATAATTTTAAAATATAATGAGTGAATATTTTTTTCAAATATATTATAAATAATTATGAATATAAATTATTTAAATATAATATAATCATCCCTCACTATTTTATAAACATATTTTAAAAAGGGTTACCATTTTCGTAACCTACAAATAAGACAAATTTGAGAATGAAAAATATTTACCAATTAAAAGTAAATTAAAGATCAACATTCCAAAAATATTTTTATGCTCACGAATACATATAAACAACATGCTATAATCTTAATTTCTATTATGTGCATCTATCACAATGTGAACCGATTAAACCTTCCAATCTTGCTCTAGTTTGTAACCTGCTCACCCAAACATGTAATCAACGTACAATAATTTTTCATCTCTCCATGATGCACATCTAATAAAGAGGGAACCAATTAAATCTTTGAATCTATTTCAGTCTTTAACTTGCAAATAACAAAAAAAAAAAAACATTTACAAATAAAAAATTGGTTTCTCGAGAATTTCACCAAAGGCCTTGTTTAATTTCATTGCACCTTCTACCCAATTAAATTTCCAACATCTATGTTTAAAATTCAAAATTTCTAGTTAACCATCTTAAAACCCGCAACAAAATCAGTTAATTTAGCTCTAAATTATTTATTAAAATTATCCATAATTAGTAACAATCCCTACATGCTCGGTGTATAATCACATCCCGGAATTATGGGTATGATTTCATTGCTAAATTAAGGGCATGGTTACCTTAAGAACCGTATGTTCATTATTATCTTGTAATTTGCAAAATAATGATTATAAATGTTGTATTTATTAAGAGTTGTCATTATTTAATTTTTTTTTATAAATTGATTTTTTTAATATTCTATTATTCTATTTATTTTTATGAATGGATTTTATTTATTAATGGGTAAAAATAAATATGTTAAAATCAATAACGCCAGTGAATACATTATTTATTTATTTTTCGTTTGTGTAAAAACTAAAATTCAATTTTAATTTTTTATAAATGAAGAACAAATGGAACATATTAAAATGTGTGAAATCAAGAAAAACACATCATTTACATGAAAACTCCACGAATGAAATCTTGATCATGTATGAAAAAATGAAGACAAATATGGAAGATAATCCATAAAATTCCTTAATGAAGTGATGGAGTTGATCATAATATTAAATCTGATCCATTAGATAATATATTTTGCGTGTCATTTGCTTCCTTGTAGTTGAGCCACATTTGGACCTCTTTCTCATACATAAAACATTATCGCAATATTATTCGGACAAAATATCTCGATATTTTATTATAATGTTTTAGGAAAGAAAACAATTTTTTTATAATAATTATTTAAAATACATACACCTCCACAACAACCAGCCTATATAACAACATTTCCAAATATGCGTTCCGTTTTCTTTAAAATAGTTTATGTTATAGAAAATGGCAATACAAAAACCAAATTACATGGTGTTTTAAAATTAATATTATAAATTTAATAATAATTATGTAAATTAGATGATAAATTTTCTATTAGATAGTAAAATTGATATATTCCCTTTGAATGTTATTATTAATAAAAGTTTAATGTTTTGAAATTTTTATTTTTAACTTATAAAATAAATCTAAAATTTTGAATGTAATATATGTTCAATAATTTAAGACTTTTCATTTTATAATTCTATATTGACTATTTTTTTTTAAAAATTTTCTCTTTTCAAACTAGACGAATTTTCATATCTATACACAATCATTTAAATATATTAAGATTGGATTAATAATCTCAAATATATATAATAAATATCGAAATTACAAGTACTAAAATTTAATTAAATTACAAATATTATTTTTAAAATGTGATGTCATAATTTTCTTCAATATTAATATGTTAATGATCTTAATTTATACTTATTAGTGACTTAATATAGGTAAGTGGTTGATAAAGGCATATCAACAACTGAAATATGCTACATCTTATAGTGAGGACTCCGAAAAAATTCTTAATGTTTTTAAAGTGATTTTATTTAAATTTTTTGAAGTGATTTCTTTCAATTATTTTAATGATCCTAATGTAGTCTCTATAAATAGTTATTGAGATCATGTTAACTATCCATAGTTATCTTTAAACATCTCATCTTTAGCATGTTTCTCTATTCAAGATGAATTATCATATCTTTCAAAAGGTCACTATGATGTTTAGTTTAAGTTTCTTAAATTGTGAAAACAAATTGGGATTATGTGAATTGTCCACAATTATTTTTATGCAATTTATTACAAAATAAAATTGTAGACAATCTAATGTAAAACCCATTTAAATTGTGGAAAAGTGTTGATGTGGATTTTCCACAAAAAAATTATGTATTGTGGATCATTGACAATTTTGTAATCTATTATAATATAATTGTATAACATCCACAATGTTTTTTCAAAGTATAAGGTTATTGTGGATATTCCATAAATATTTCACAATATTTATTTTTTTGTCCGTGAAATGATCACTTGTAAAGGGGCCTTTTATGTAGTAGTGTTAGGATGTATGCATAACCAACCTTGGGTTTGAACATTGTTAGTTCTATGCATTCTTTATCAACCCTCTTCTCTCTAAACAAAAAAGAGATGACAATATGGGATAAGTTGCCTACACTTCAAAATATATCATGGCTCCCTTGGTTTACATGTTTATCACCAATACCCCTATGCGATTCTATACACCCAATCTCATATTTATATTTTTTATTCATCAATTTTCTCTATACTTGCATTCTCATGTACAATGGATATAGCTTGGTGAAGCTTAGAACCAAGTTCTACATACCAAATACATTCCAAATATTTAATGATTACTTCTTGAATATGCTTAAGACACCTTATCTACTTTATCATAAGGTGTTTAGACTCTTAAGATTCAGTCATACACTTGCATGATATTACATATCTCTCTTTTTATTCCCTTATTGCTACTAGTCCTCTTCTCATGTTAATACTCATGTATCTCATCTTTTTCAGCCTAGAAGAGGAACATACATACAGTCCATTCAAAAATAATAATTTAAACAAAATTCACAAAAAAAAATTTCTACAACATAAACACATGTCTTCCTCTTTCATTAATTGGCTCTATTACATCTTGATCCTCCATATATCATCATCAAATCCCTCGAATAGCTCCCTCTTTTTCTTACTAGCCTCCCTAGAAACCTTATTCTTATCTCCTTAGAGAGCTCAACAACATATAAATTTGGAGGAGGATAAAATTACATCCCTACATGCTCTCCACACATTCTAAATCCTATTTCTTTCCTCTTAGTACAACAATATTTCCTTACTTAGGCATAAACAACTATCTCACTTATACACCTAGTTGTTACATTGACAAACATAACCTCTTTTACAAACATATCCTTTATCTTTACACCCACATTTGCATTTGAATAATGGAGTCCTCTTTCCATCTTGCGTTCATATCCAAAACTCTACCAAATCAATATGATTTACATCATTGTCACCTATTGAAGGATATAAGTTTCTAAGGAAGAAATTTTCTCATACCTTAAACACCATTCTCTTGGATAGTTTTCAATTAATGTTGATCTACATGTTGTTTGTACAACTTATGACTACCACACTAGACTCCTCCCTATATGCAGATTGTGGAGGCTATGTTGTAGATGCTGTTTCCATAACGCATCTGCAGATCCACTAACTTAGGTACAATTTTTCAAATTTGTTAAATTTTGATGAATGTTTTCTTACTACTTATCTACAATATCAAATTGTACATGAAATATTTAATTTGAACTATTTATTTGTATGCAATCTACCCCTCGTGATTCTACCATTGACCCTTGAGTCTCGATGAAAATTGATAGGGATTATGAGATTGTGATAATATTTCACATGCATTAAAATTTCTAAGTTTCTAAATTTTGAATGTATTTTAAAAATTTGGGTGTTAAAAACTTGATGTTTATGAATGTGTAGGCTAAGTTGCAGGTTAGCATCTTAGAGATGCCTAGGACCACATGGATGAAATCCATAGTGGCATCTCCCTCCACTACATCCATAGGTCGTGGACATGCTTCTACTAGTAGGGCCAAGAGAGGGAAGATGTTTCATGATTAGATTCATAGGACCCATGTATAGATATATATGCCATCTGGTCCTAGTTCATGATTCTTCATAGTCCATGTATACAGTCTTATGTGACTATGTGGTCCTATGTATGGCACACTTAGTTTGATACATTATTCTTATATTTTCATAGACATGGCACACTTAGTTTGATACATTATTCTTATATTTTCAGAGATGTGGCACACTTAGTTTGATACATTATATCCATGTTGGTTTTCATACATTATATGTTTGATTTGATTTCATTGCACATGATATACTTCTATGTTTGTTTTCATAACCATATTACTTCTATGTTTGATTTGATTTGATGGCCTCGATTATGTGACCATTATCCATATCATGCATGTACTTGCGATGCTCATTGGGAAAAAAACATGAATGATTTTCTTATGATTGTCATTGCTATATTTTGAGGACTAATAACTCACTACTATTGTTATATTTTGATAACTCACTACCATGTGATCATTTTTTGTTCAAGAGATTCAAGTGTGGAGTTATATACTATGGTTTTCCATAATATTGTAGATATGGACCATGTTATGAACTACTAAGAGGTTATTCTTATGATATATGATGTTATGTTATATAATGGTTTTGAAGGTTCTTGGGTGCAAGATCATTTTTTGTTCAAGAGATTCAATTGTGGAGTTATATCAATTTTCTTATTTTAAGCACGTGGTTAACACACTCCAAAGTGGGACAAAATGTACACAATTAAAAATGGTCTTGAGGGATTTATTACAAGTCATTTTATATGTTTTTAGTGTACTTATAATTTATTTGTTAAGTATTAGTCCAAATTAAGTGTTATTGATGTGTGTAATAATAAGGTCCTAATTTGAATTCACTTGTTTAAAAAAAATATAAACATTGTAGTTTAGTTGGCACAAGATATGCAAAAATATTCTTAACACTCTATTGTGTATTTACATGCTTTAAAAAGAGATCAAACAATCATTAGAGTATTTACATGGTAGTGTGTTTACCTTGTTGCAATCTCATTGATGTGAGCCAAGTAGTGAGAAGTCATGCCTCGGGACATCATGGGAGTAAATACCACCGCCAACACATTTTATTGGGGGTATATGCCTTTGGTGCTATGGTGGCTCTAGGGAGGCCCGGTTCAGAGTCGACCACCCGATCTAGAGCCAAGAACCCCTTCCTATTCATCCCAATTCACGTTTTCAACAGAAACTTTTGACGATCACAACTTGGCACTCGATCATCCAAACCAAGAACCATCTAATCCAAAACTTGAGTGAAGGAGGCCTCTAATCACACCCAATAATTCAAGGTTGTGGCATTCCTTGAGCCTTCGGCATAATTGTTTGCAAACTACCTTTTCTAGGCAGTCCTAGGCAATGAATGGAGCCGAGTAGTGAGAAGTCATGCCTCGGACATCATGGGAGAAAAATTCCACTACCAAAATACATCTGGTGGGGGTAAATATAGGGGAGGTTTTGGTGCTTGTGAGGGCTGTCGTTGCTTGGAGTTGGACTACTTCGATTGGGCGTGAACCCTCCCTTTCAGAGCTCACGAGACAAAAAAAAAATATATAACTTCAACGGGTGATTAATGCGCTCATCATCCAACCAATGTAAGGATGTCAAATGCATAGAGATGTCTCGTTAGATCCTAACTTTGAGTAGGGACCCTCTAATCAACCCAATATCCTATCTCAGAATTTTCCATCTCCTCGGGTTCTCGCTTTATTTGTTTGCAAACTGCGCCAAAAGTGTAAATTGAGCCAACGTAAGAGTAGTGAAAGTCTATATTTTGCAAACGGTGAGTCATGGCACAAAACCGAATGTTCACAAAACATCCAAGTGGCCAAGTAAATACTAGGGGGTTTTTTTGGTGCGGGACAATGACTATGTCATTACTTCTGGCTACTTCGTTCGGGCATAGTCCCTTAAGAGCCCTGAGACCAAAAAATAGTGTATAACTTCGAAGGTGATTACTCGGTCTCCGTGGCACCTAGATAGATATCATTAGATCCTAAACCTTCCCATGGGGACCTTATAATATCTTATCTCATTTTTTCCATCTCTAATCGGTGCTCTCACTTCCCTATTGTTTGCAAACACACCAAATAGTGCAGTTTGAGCCAGTGTAAGGCTATCAAATGCTATATTTTGCAAACGATGGGTCATGGCACCAAAAACTACTAAAAACATGATTAGGTGGCTAGGTAAATTCTAGGGGAGGTATTGTTTTAGTGTGATAACAATGTCATTGCTGCTTCGGGCTACTTCTTCGTTTGGGCGTAGTCCCTTAAGAGCCCTGAGACCAAAAAATTATATAACTTTGACGGGTGATTACTCGGTCTCCATGGCACCTAGAGATGTCTCATTAGATCCTACACCTCCATGTAGGACCATATACAATATCCTATCTTGGTTTTTTCCATCTCAATCGGTGCTCTCTCTGCTGCCCTATTATTTGTAAATGCAAATAGTGCATTTGAGCCAGAGTGTAAGGCTGTCAAACACTATATTTTGAAATGGTGGGTCATGGCACCAAATGACTATGTCAAAATGTCTAGGTGGCTAGTAAATCTAGGGAGGTTAGTTTTGGTGTGGGAAATGTTGCTTCCGGCTACTTCATTCGGGCATAGTCCCTTAAGAGCCCTGAGACCAAAAAACCGTATAACTTCGACGGGTGATTACTCGATCTCCGTGGCACCTAGAGATGTCTCATCAAATCCAAAACCTCTATATAGGGACCCTCTACAATATCCTATCTCGGTTTTTTCCATCTCCAATCGGTGCTCTCATTGCCCTATTGTTTGCAAACACGCCAAATAGTGCAGTTTGAGCCAGTGTAAGGTTGTCAAATGCTATATTTTACAAACGGTGGGTCGTGGCACCAAACCAACTATGCCAACATGTCAGATAAAAGTGGCTAGGTAAATTCTAAGGAGGTGTCATTTTGGTGTGGGACAATGTCGTTGCTTCCGGGCTACTTCATTCAGGCGTAGTCCTTAAGAGCCTTGAGACCAAAAATCATATAACTTCGATGGGTGATTACTTGGCTCTCATGGCACCTAGAGACATCTCATTATATCCTAAACCTCCATGTAGGGACCCTATACAATATCCTATCTCATTTTTTTCCATCTCCAATCGGTGCTCTTGCCCTATTGTTTGCAAACGTGTGAAATAGTGCAGTTTGAGTCAGTGTAAGGTTGTCAAATGCTATATTTTGCAAACGGTGGTGGGTCTTGGAACCAAACCAATGTGTTAACACATCCAGTGGCTAGGTAAATACTAGGGAGGCATCATTTTGGTGTGGGACAATGTCGTTGCTTCCGGCTACTTCGTTTGGGCGTAGTCCCTTAAGAGCCCTGAGACCAAAAACTATATAACTTCGACGGTGATTACTCGGTCTTTGTGGCACCTAAAGATGTCTCATTAATTCTAAACCTCTGATGTAGGGGACCCTCTAAAATAGTCTATCTTGGTTTTTTCCATCTCCAATATTTGCTCTCCTTGCCTTATTGTTTGCGAACACACCAAATAATGCAGTTTGAGCTAGTGTATAAGGTTTTCAAATCCATATATTTTGCAAACAAATGGGATCATGACACCAAACCACCAAATTTCCAACATGTCTATGTGGCTAGGTAAACATTATTAGGGAGGCTCATTTTGTGTGGGAATATGTCATTACTTTCTGGGCTACTTTTTTTGAGCATAGTCCCTTAAGAGCCACGAGACCAAAAATCGTATAACTTTGACATGTGATTACTTGGTCTCTCATGGCACCTAGAGATCTCATTAGATCCTACACCTTCACATAGTAGGACCCTCTACAATATCCTATATTGGTTTTTTTTCCATCTCCAATCGGTGCTCTCGTTGCCCTATTATTTTGCAAATGCATGCAATAGTGCAGTTTGAGCTAGTGCAAGGTTGTCAAATCCATTTTTTTACAAAACAGAACTCATGGGACCATTTATGTTCCTTGAAATTCTTTGTGGCATAATTGTCTCAAATGGTATTTTCAAACCTTAAGCAATGTACTGAGGCAGTGAGATTATTCATGACTTGAGAGGTATCATTGGGAGCGATGACTTCATCTCTAATTGTAAATTGTTCATCATCGTGTCCAATTGGGGTATCACTATGTTCTAAGCTCGGCATGGGTAGGCTATCGGAACATCCACCTCTCCGGGAGCAAGAACCCCCTTCATAGTACACATAAACATTTTTAGTTGTTTATCTTTTGGAAAACAATGAAAGCTTCTCTTAGCTTCAAGAATATAAAATTATCTACTAACAATGCCAACCATGTGAAGGTAGAAGCTTTTATGGCACCACTAACCTGCATAAAAGTGTTAGTCAAAGTAATTTAAGTTGAATCAAAACCATACTAGATATATACAAAATACACAAATTTAATAAAATATATGAACTTGAATCTAGTATGTACAAATTTAAAAACTTCAAAGAAATATATACCAGACTTGAGCATGTAAATTCATTCCAATGAACCATCAGGATTGGATCTACTAACAATGCTAACCACGTGAAGGTATCTAAATTTTATGCCACCAAGTTAACTTGCATAAAAGTGTTAGTCAAAGTAATTTAAGTTGAATCAAAACCATACTAGATATATACAAAATACACAAATTAAATAAAATATATGAACTTGAATCTAGTATACAAATTTAAAAAAATTCAAAGAAATATATACTAGACTTGAGCATGTAAATTCATTCCAATGAACCATCAAGATTGGATCTACTAACATGTGAACCACATGTGTGAAGGTATCTAAGCTTTTATGGCACCAAGTTAACCTACATAAAAGTGTTAGTCAAAGTAATTTAAGTTGAATCAAAACCATACTAGATATATACAAAATACACAAATTAAATAAAATATATGAACTTGAATCTAGTAGACAAATTTAAAAACTTCAAAGAAATATATACCAGACTTGAGCATGTAAATTCATTCCAATGAACCATCAGGATCAGATCTACTCTGAATAGTGGACATGATTGCTTCATGATCTAACTCTCAAACCTTCCAAAGAATCTTGTTATTAGGCCTTCCTCAATATCTATACAATCTAAATATTTGTCACTAGAACTAGATGCGAATATAAGAGTATTTTCTTTGTGTGTCTCAAAGTCTTCAAACACCCAAACAGAGGAATTTTTTAATGGATACCGTCAAAGCCAAGTTCCAATAACTACCACTTGACCTTATAGGGTACTCAATATCTTCACCATCTATAACAGAGAAGGAAAACTTCTTTCTTTCCTCAATGCAATGACATAAGAAATAGTTTGTTCCTTCTTCATTGTCTTCTGTCGCAATAACTATGAAACACATGTCCTAAAAAAAAGAGGTTTCAACTCAAATTTAAATTACATATTAATTTCAATGGACATAACTCAATACAAAAATTTAAATAACCATTTACCTTATCACACCAAAATCAAAATGTTGTCAAAAGTCCTTGGATGTTGCAACTTCATATGGAGAAATAAGTCATGATGCATGTGGAAGTTGATAACTGGGAAGCGGAGTTAGAGGCCTAAAATCCATCCATCCACCCATTCTTGTGAATCACACTCAACAGTGAAAAATTTGATACAAGATGCACAAAAACATGCCAATTTCTTATCCATGTGGCCCATGAAGAAGTCTTTTGAGCTACAAAATGAGTGTAGATCACTGGACCCTGTGAGTGTCATACAATCCTCATAGTTAGCAATTTTTTTTCCTTTATCAACCAAAAATATCTACGAATTGTGGAATTTTCTTGAGAACCATGAGCCATGTTGTCAATACACCATTCCACTATGCTCTTTGCATCTTTCAATTTAGCACCATCTTTGTATTTCAACTCTTCTCTTGTAAGAGCTCTTTTCACACATGCCCTTACACCGTCATGCTCTCCTTTTCCATGTCTAGCCTCGGTGAAACTCCAAATATGTTCACACCCATCTTGACATGCATCCTACTCATCCAATAAAAATTCATGCATTCTTAAACTGAGACGTGTAATTATCTAACCATATATAATGTTGATTGAAGTGGATGTCCCTATCAGACAAGTTTTCATAAAATAACTAGAAACACCCTTGCACAAATTCAAGTAGAATGAGTCCATCATCACTGATATAAAAGTGGTACTCTCTTAAAAAATTGATCATTCTTTGTACTATCAGGAGAATGTATAAATGTTATATGCACAAAAATGGCAACCTATACTGAGTTGTAATATTGCGATTGAACCTCCATTTGTGGTTACAACGTGTAATTCTCTACAAAATCAACCACTAAAACAATAGTACCAATAGAAATGTGTCCTTACATATCTTGAATTATTCATCCAACCATCGAGCTCTATGTGTATGCCTAACATACTCATAAACAATTTCATCTTTAAATTTTCTCATAAATTAAAAATAGGTATATGTTCTGTAACTAGCTCACACCATTTAGACTCCTTTCCATCTTTCAATTGGTATGGTACTGATTTATATTTATTAAACCCAACTAAATTATGTCCTATTGCACCTCCAATTTTCTCATGGATACAACTTTCCAATTTAGGTAATCCGCTGCACATACCACAACTTCCATCTAAACAATCCTGACTATAAAAAAATTGTCCAACTTCTCTTTCACAAAATATCGTAGGAATGAAATCCTACGGAAGATATTGGTGGAACTTGAACACCACATTCTAGTAACATAGTTTTAGAATGAAAATAAGAATGAATACATCAAAATTATCATAATGCATCGCAAATTCAACATGTTTCCTATAACAATAAGTGGTGCAAGCGTGGTTGATTTTCACATAGAATGGTTTCAACATTTCAAAAAAATATTGACTAATTTTAATTTTTGGATGCTCCTATTCAAACTTACGAAAAAATTGAGTTTGAGTCATATCTAATAAATGCTTTGGATGTGGTTCATGATTAGTAGAACCAACTCTCTATTTTACAACATCTCTTGTATTAGGTGAAACTCTAGTGTTACCATGCCAAAATTGAAAATAACTTCTCTTATAACATCGATATATCTTTCTTTACACAAAGTGCTCTATCAAAAAAATGCCCAAAAATCAGTGTTATTGGGTGATTGAAGGATATTACGCCTTTTAATTGCTTTCATTAGAGTTTTTCGATTAACTTTCAACATTCGGCTTGTTTGGCTAATCAAACGTTGTTTTTGTTGATTCACTTACAACACTAGTAGACAAGTACATGACACATGACATTACTATCCCTTATGTGTCTCTTTACACCAACAGTGTGATATGCATCATGTAGGTTATCAACAATTACAGAGGTTTGACCACGTATATTAGATGTTTTCAATCCTAAGGTGTTTAATGTAGGTCTCATTTTATTCAATTTCATCAAACTAACCAACAACTGACATCTTTGGGAATCATTTAAAATTTCAAAATGATTATCCCAAATTTTAGTGGTTTTTCTTCTAATTTTTGTTTAGAAAGTTTGTCAGACATTGGTTTCAAAATGTTCTCATCAATTTCAATAAAATAATTAGGTCTCTTTCATAAAATCCTAGGAGGTGTTTTTTCCAAATTTTGGTTGTCTATGGTTTCAAAATGAATTTCTTGATTCACATTTTCATTGTCTCCTTCAATTTCAACATCAACTACATCACGAGTATTTAATTCATCTTCATCACGAGTATTTAATTCATCTTCAACATTGACAGTAAAAACATTACCTGGTTCCTCATTGCTTACAATAGTAGGGGTTGAAGATGAACCTCTTCTTGATTCATGAAGTTTCCGCATTCGCTCAAATCTTGTAATATTTTTGCCTCTAATTCCTCCGGTGTTTTTTACTTATTAATTTCCTTTTTGAACTTTATTTCTTGTCTCCCATGATGTTTCAATCGATGTAGGACAACTCCAAATGATGCAGGGCACCTTAAAAATAGTAAAAAAATAGCTTCCAATGATAAGAAAAAGTGCAGAAGGTGGCAAAATTTCACAGAAATTCATACAGTCAGGTCAAAGAATAAAAGCACATGGTGAATTGGATGTTGGGATTCATGTAAATATGATTTTAATATCTAATAATTGTGGTTCTTTTTTGATATAGGTTAATTTACAACCGTGATCACGCGGTCTTCATTATCATCAAATCAACTGACCTCAAGGCTCGGAAAAATATCTATTTTTCCCAAACTCGAGCTTTAGGAGGTCATTATGGCATGTGAAAGGCCAAAAAAACATCAAATTTTCTCTTCCGCGACTTGAACCATGCCTAAAAATTGAAAACATGTCACAAAATGGTACCATCATGGGGGAGACTATTAGCTTCGTAGAAATATTAATTTTAAAGTGAATAGAATATGATAAATATCATTTTATAATTTTTTACTAATAGTAGGTCTTTAAGACACTTTTTCCATGAATGTTCATGTCTACATTTAAGACTGCAAACTTTTTTCACTTTGTCAAAATGTGATAAAACCTATACCATCCCAAGTGTGGAAAAATTCTATACACGTTCAAAAAAAATTATTTGATTTCAATATTTTTTGATGAAGTTATGGGGAAAATGGAAAGTGCTCCATTTTCTTTATGTTTTCAAACCACTTTCACAAAAAATCATTAAAAAAAATATTGCTCAAAAAAATACAAAATAAAATCTATCCCAAGATAGAAATGGCATCTAACTTTTCACCAAAGGAAAAAAATATATCAAGTTTTGGTCATCCAAATCATGGGCAAACGGACTACAATCTTATAGGTTTTTCAAAAAAAAACCAAGTCATTGAATTTTGAGTGTTTAATATAGCTAAACTTGTCCATTTTTTTATAAAAATAGTAGTTTAGAAACTAGATTCCAGATGTTACGATTCATATTTATATAATTTTTTCTAATTTTGAGTGCACGCATTGCTAATAATCCCTACAAGTTGATTTTTTTTTACAATATATAATATACATCAATATTTTTGAAAATTTCAACATTAAACAATACTTTCCTAAAAGATAATATGTTCTTATTTAATAATAAAGTCAATTAGTACAACATATTTTACAACATTTAGATGGGTCTCATATCAACGACAATACACATTAATATATATTCAAAAATCAAATGTTTGATATCATTTTTAATAAAGAAATCAATTTAAACGAAGTATTATAGCATCCTCACTACACATTAACATATCTTCAAAAAAGATCAAATTTATATAACCAATCCACTTTTGACTTGAGAAAGTACCATTAACCAAGTAGTCTAAACAAAAAACTATTGTTCGTTGGTTCATATCAAATATATCATCATTACAAATATGTCAATATAAAACATTCTAAGATATTTTAAATCCTTCTTTGTTTGGCATCTTTCCAAATTTCATAGACCCTGTTCCAGTCCACCATTGATATATGAAGTCCTGTTAATGAAACTCGCATCAAGGCATCCAATGTATCCAATGAGAGTTTTGTTCTTCGTATATCCTTTATTATATTTTTCCTTGAAAATCCTCTCTCGCATGCCATTGTACTTGTTGGGATGGTAAGTATTGCTTGCCATAGTTTTTTCATATTTGGAAAACTTGTATGTGAATCTGTAGCACAAAAAACCCTCCAAGCCTCCTTCATGTGGAATCCTTCACAATTAAAGTGGAGAGTATCGACAAAACTATACAACTCTTTTGAACAACCTTTAAAATAAAATAAAAAAGGCTTTTCTTCTCCCTCACACAAAGTATGTTGCAAGTGTTAAATTTTTTTAAGAAGACATCACTTTGAATTGTCTTCTCTAGTACACGCATCCTTTGAATAATGACAAGGACTAAAAAAATTTATAGAATTAAAAATGAAAGATTCAGGAATCTTTCATTTAAACAATCCATAAGTTTTTTAACATATTCTTTTGCAAGTTTCTTACAACTCTCTAGTGACCCATCAATGCAAGGCTTCATTGTTTGTTTTGGTCCATCAACATAATCATCATGCACATTTGGAATTTCCACAAATTGCAACTCATTCCTGTGAATGTGTCCATCTTTATCAAAAATCTCTAAATAACCATATTTAGAGCTCTCTAAAAATTTAGACATGTAACTTGTTCCATTTGCAAAACTATCAGTCCTTAGAAACCACCTACTTAAAGTTTGTATGGTAGAATCTATGGTTTCCCCTAAAGATGTGACATCCACATTCTCTTCTTGAATTTTTTATTCAACTTGTTTAGCTCACACAATACATCTGCAAGCATATTTAAGAAAAATTACACTGAAAATATCCTAGCCTTATCATATCATGAGTCTCTATTCTCACTTTTCCACAAAGTCAATAATGGAGGCATTAACACAATAAGTCTTTCAATAACATGTCATCTTGAGAGCCATATAACTCCATGAATTTGAAGAGCTTGAAGAGTTTTAAGTTGCATGAGTTCATGAAGAGAAATAAGTTCATTTTGCCTTTTAGTAGAATTTTGGACCCAAGAATATACCTTATTTTCCAACTTCTCAACAAACAACAATTCATGAATTTTTTAAGTACTAGCATCTTGATGCAAACTAAACCTCACGGTGAGTAATAGAATGAATACTTATAATATTATTTAGATACTTTTTTAAAATAGTAAAAATTCCATTTTCATTCCCCACCATTGATGAAGCACCATCTGTAGAAACTGTAATCAATCTTTTATTTAAAAGACCCCTTTCTGCCTTCAAAACACAAATTGCATCATATAATGTTTTCCCTCTTCCATCACACACATTTATGAGCTTTAAGAACTGTGAAATAGGTTTCCCTAATCCTTTTGAGTCTAGAAAAGTACCATAAACCACAAGGTGTTTCTCTAGGCTTTGATCAGTACTTTCATCCAACATCAAAGAAAATAATGGACTGTCTAACATGTTTGCACTCTATCTCTCTTCAAGATAGTTAGATATGGAAAAGAGGAAATCATTTGTAGCCATATAACCTTGTTTAAGATTGTGGATGTATTTCTAGCTCAAAATGATTTTTTGCTTCAAAATTTCATGTGATTTGTATATGATTTGTAGTCCTTATTTTTGGGCATGTTTGGTGTTTCTAAGTACATCTCAAGAGAGAAAAGGGACTCATATTTTGAGAGGGGCAAGTCTTCTTGCACAACCCAATAAACTAATTTCATAGTTGTGATGATTCGTTCCTTGTTGGTGTCATCAATAGTTGCAATGTGTTTTGGAATTGATTTTTTTCTTTCCCTTCATTTCCACATCCATTTTGCTTGTGCAATTTTTTGGTTGTTTGAATCGGCATGAGTAACTATTGCATCATGTTGCAAAGTAGTACAACCAGTTCTAGTTCCCCATGGTCCAACAAACTTGTGCTCTTCATAGTATATGCATTTCATAATTGTTTTCCCTTCATGTATTCCACACCTTAACCACTTAAATTTCAATTTTCATTCATCTCTAAACCCTCTTTTTGCTCTAGCCCTTTTTTGTTTTGTGTTGAAGCTTCTCCTCCTTCAAATTCCTCATTATACCCTAATATATCCAAGTCTTCATTTAAATCAAAATTGTGATCCTCTCGTGATGAAGCTTGTGATGTATTTGACCATGCAAAAACTTTTTGATTGATGATTAGTTATTTTTGCTTTGAGACATTTTGTCTTATAATGTACCTATACATCCCAAATAATGAAGAATAATTAGATATTAAAGTTGATACTAACAATAATAATAATTGTAATAATATTAATAACATGATTATATATTTCCAATTGAATAAACAATAAAAACATCTAAAGAGTTCAGAAAATAAACTACAATATGTTGGATGTTGGATTTTTTTTTTTTGTTTTAGAAAACTATGATATAATGATGTGATTTTGGATACTTTTAATCTTTAATGAAATATATGTTTATTTATCTTAAAATTAAGTTATACGTTGTTAGGATTATATTCTTTTATCTATACATTTTTGTATATTCCTTTCTAATAGAACTTGGAAGCTACCAATAACGCTAAAGAAAAAAAAAGATGTATTTTTATGATTAACATAAATGGTTTGGTGTGATAGTTCAAATAATGCTTCAGTAGGCCTAATCTCCTAAGTGAACTTGCTTAAGTACCTACCAATTGAGTGAGTGCATCAACAAAATGAAAATAAATCTTTATTGTCCACTAGAGGTTCAGAGCTATGGCTTGTGATATGTGTTTTATAGTAAGTAAACATTTACAAGAAGACACATTGTTTTGTTGAGAAATTTTAATGGGAATAAATGTTTCAATTGTATTCTTGATACATTTGATCCAAAATATTTAAACCCATTAAAAAGGAAAAGATCTTAAAATACAATTGGAGAGGGAATGTAAGTTGATTGTTATTTTCTTTAACTAATATTTGTATAATTTTTAATAAAACCCATATTTTCTAAATCTTAATTGCAATAGTTATTAAATAATCTAAATTCATTATGTATCACTATGGGTATGAGTCTATTAAGAGAAAGTAATTGTTGGTCTCACCAATGATAAATAGGGTGTGTAAGTCTTAATGGGTGTTCCAAATTTGAAGACAACCTCCACGTTTATAGGTTCTTCAATTTTTTTCATTGGACCATTTGAATTGGTTGGCGACCACCTTATTTACAATCATATTATATGCCCCCTTTTAATTTACCCACTTAACATTTATCTAAACCTAAACCACCCCATGGAATATATGTTTTAAATGTATGGAATTTGGTTGGTATATTATAATGCTCCTCTTCATCACTAAATGTCCCCTTTCATTAAAAGTATTATATTCCATAGAATACAAGCACTAGCTTATATATTCTAAAACATATTTTATATCCTATTTAATCTACTCAACCTCTATCTACAAACAAACATATTTTATATCTTATTTAATCTATCCCACCTATTTAACCCCTTAGCATGTTTTTGGTGGCCCTTTCCATTCACTACACTTTAGTAACCAAAACTTCCCCACTCCTAACTCTTTGAGCTCCACTGTGGCATTGGTTGGTTTTTGTTTTTGGGGTCGCTTTACATTTGTCATTTACTATAATTTCACTTCATACATTTATTTTACCAGTATATATTGAAATCTTCATTTTTCGATTGTGACATTGAGGAAAACACAATTATATTTGTATAAAATCTGTTGGTCCTGTTCTTCTATAGTTTCACCATATTTCTCTAACTGTAATAATTGCTAACACAAAAAATAGTAATTAATTCAATATCCTTTCCAATAAGGTGTGAACATTTTTTCCCATATCTTGTTTTCACGTGATTAACATAGTAGATTATGCAATTATTCTAGAATATATATTACCCTATGGTTGTTGAAATATGACCCGATATAATATGGAATTCCCTATTTGTTTTGCAAAATAACAGTTCTACAAAAAGCTAATTTTTTCTTAATATCCATCTAAATCATTTGATGCAGGTCTTGGAAATCATTCCAACAAATTTACAGATTGTGTAAAACTTAAATAATACAGTTTTACAAAACAAGGTTGAATGATTTAATGGAAAAAATCTTAAAATACATTTGGAGAGGGAATGTGCTTTGTTTATTATTTTCTTAAACTAGTATTTGTATATTTTTTTGATAAAACCCATATTTTCTAAATCTAAATAGCAATAGGGTCATCTAAACACAAACAATTTCCATGAAAACATATGACAATGGTACCTTGGAAACTTGTAGCAAAGGGATTTACAAACACAATCCTTTAGCTCTGGATACTTAGAGAGAACAAATGATAATAAGATCCTCTCAAAATTCATCCCGAGGAAAACATTACAGTCAAATATCAGAAAGAAAAAAAAAAGAAAAGAAACTAATAGATTGATTTAAATTTGAAGAGGATAAGTATTAATAAATTTGGGGAAAGGAATAAACTAAGTATAATTTCTTACCAACTATGCTCTGAGATAGATAAATACTGAAGGAGGAACCATAATGAAAGCTTTTTTCAACTGTGTGTGCAGCTCTAAAATTTTCAAGCTCCTTAATCTTCCAAATTCTCAAATGAGCACACACAATGGAGCAATAACAAATGTTTCTAAACAACATCATAAAAATATAGAAACCGAATCTCCCTTATGCTTTGAACATACGGCCATCATCCATTCTCTCACTTCTTATCTCTACTTCAAAGATCTAATTTTTAACCGGTTGGGTGATTAAATATTTCAATGGTTTATAAATTCAAAAACCAAACTTCCATGTTGGCCGCTGGATATTAAATATAAGGCAACCAAATGAATTAAAGTGGATTGACCTTAAAATCTTTTCAAATCTTACAAAACAACAAATCTTTAATATACAATGCATAAATTCGTTTTCATCTTTTCAAAAGGAAATATAATATATATTTTTAATATACATCTTGTCCCAATAAATAATCCTATCGGCCTCGGGCCTCACCCTATCCTCCATCTCGATTCACATCGATGCCTCATGCCAATCTGAAGAGTCCAGTTGCTAATTTTTTGGTGCATTGTGTTATCATGCTATGCAAATTTAAACGATGTGATCACGATGAGACAACCAATTGTCATTAGCTATAAGCCTAGCTACCTATAACTTATAAAATTGGAAACGAATAATTTTGATAAGTGCACCTAAATTTGTAGTCCATAAAAATATGTTCCCATCCCTTGGTACGGTTGAAAATAAAATTACCTATTTTTTACGGTTAAAAACAACAAAAATGTCTAAACGGGCATCAAATTTAACCCATGTTTACAAGTCTATCCATTAATTATTGAAGAGAGAATATTTTCATGCTAACTCAATCCTTTATCTTCTTATTAATATTTTGTAGCACAGTTGTAGTGCATTGTGTAGTTCGTAGTTGATCGGTGGGGCTTAGGGAAATATGATTCCTAGTAAGAGTTTTTTTAGGATTAAGTAACGGGATAAGGTGTGGGATAACTACAATTTCTTATTAAAGATTCCATGAGTTCTCATACTCTACAATTTTTTTTTATAACTTAATATATCCTTTAAAGACCAAATGGAGTGAGTTGTATGTCACCTAGAAATGTCACCTTTTTTAGCACAACCAAGCTAGAAATGACATTTTCGGCACATCTCACTTTAAATTCCCTTCGCTTAACCACATTGTAAAATGATATTGTAACATAAGATGAAGAATATATTTTAACGTTCGTAAGGCTACCAAAGACATCTTATGATATTATAAGATAATATACTAGCAATCACGCCGCAAGATCATGTGATGGGGATGTCGAAAGGGAATGGAGGGCGGTTGTCGATAATTGTGAATTCCATCCCACATGTGTAAAGGAGTTTTTTGAAATTCGAACAAGTGAACATTGAAAGAAAATGTAGAGATATATGTAGTAGTAACAAAATTGCATTACAAATTTTGATACATTAGAGGAGTACATGAGTGTAAGTTGCGAAAGAGGAGGGGCGATGGAATGGATAATTTTGAGGTTGTTGGTAGAGCACTTTGTAGACTTCTGGCAAGCGTTCTTCCTCTTCCTTTCTTTTGAGGAAGTTACGGGAGAGGGACATTGTAGAGAACCGTTCAAACAAGAATTGGGGAGAGATTTGAAGGTCTTGTATGGAGGGAACTCTAGACAAGGCAATGAATGTAAGCCCAAGACATTCTAAAGAGCCAATAGTTGCATTCATTTTGGAGTTTGTACATTTGAGGATTGTTTTCCAGTATTCAACCGGGGATTCCATCTCTAATGTTTAGTAGGAGCTACCGAGAAAGCTATTTGGGATTCATCTAAACCATGCTACCCGAATATTGTAGTGAGTGTGACACATTTTGTGAATTTGAACCAAAGGTTTGATCCATAAGAGTGTCCGAATATAGTGGGACATCGTTCACCGGAGAGAGTTGGCCAAGATCTAATATGAGAATGATGAGTATGTTACCAAATGCGATGGTCCTAAAATGTGGGAATGCCTCATGCAGTCAATAGTAAATATTGGCAAGGAGCTTGGGCACTATGAAGCAAATTTAGTCAATCAAAATGTAGTGAACATCTTTTAGGGATTGTTGAAGGGAGGATAGAGACAAACCTTTGAGAAGCTTCAAGTACTTGACTATAATAAACAATGCAACATGTACAATTGAAGCTGAAATGTTGAAAGCACCGATACCTGTTGGAGAAAGAACCAAGAGGAGATATCCTTGTTGAGGGCTAGGTGAAGGCATTGTGGAGCGGATAGTGTTTATAAGGTAAGATTTACCAATCCATGCAGTACTTTGGATTATCATCTTCAGAGGAGTAGAATGTAAGTTTTTCATGTAATGATTGAGAATTGTATCAAAATATTTCCTTTGTTGCTCTGAGAAATTTGTTGTTGCAAAAGTGGGAGTAAGTATTTTAAAAGGTATAATTGTAGTTGTTTTGCACATTTCAATGAAAGAAGTGCCACTTTCTTGCAGAAGAACAAGAATTTCATTGTGGTGCCAAGTGTGTTGCAGATTAAAGTCTCGATGGCCTAGCATGTAGAGGGTGTGAAGGACCATGGGATTGGCATGATGGAGCCTAGATAAAATATCCCTTTCATCTTGTAATGGAGTAGGCCCTAGGATTTCATCTTCACTTTTAGATTCTTTTTTGAGAAATACACATCATTTTTAGTAGACTTACGGGCGACATGCCAAGGGCGATAAATTTCTTTCATCAAATGCCAATTATAAATGAATTGATCCATGGTGCTTCCAATGTTGGTGGGGATGTTGTGGAAATAGTTTTAGAGGAGGATCTCGCTCTAGCAAAAAGTTTCAAAGGATGGGGAATCATTCCTGGGGATTGAGTAGAATTTGGGTAGCACACTTACAATGACATCAATTGTTTTTTGTTTCCATTTCACACCCACACATAGCTTGTTATAAGTCCATCTTCTAGTGGCCTCAATAAGGGGAATACATTCCATAGATGGAGGTCACCTCATGTATGTGTCAAAGAAGTTTGTCGAATGTTGCCAAGATCGGGTGATTCAGAGATGTGATGCGGGATTTTCTTTCCAACGTTGAGGTTAACAAAAGCTCTGCTAGAAAGAACAAGGGAAACTTCTATAACATGTGATATGTTTATTGGGCACTCGTGTCATGATCGATAACACTATTAGTAAGAATTTTATGGAACTCAACTTTGGTTGGTTGATCAGGATTGGAGTTCAAGAAAATCCTTGAGAGCATTTGATGGTAAAATCTGGAACATTTTTCTACCTTGGAAGCATATTAAGAAATATATTTGAGTACTACATGTTTGGAGAGCACGGGATGGAAATCAACATTGGCTCTACAAATTTCTGACAATGTGGGGTTGTGGATGTTTAATCTGTCATCGTTTCTTACTTGGTATGTATTGGACCCTATGTGCATCGTCACTAAAAGGGATGATGGTCCATGAGCTTCCCAAGGTTCTTTGTAGTAGCAATGCAAAGCACCTTTTGTCTTTTGTAGGCATGTTTGTTTAGTGAATTTTGTATTTCATTGCACTCGATTCAAAAATTCCTCAAGGTCATAAAGAGGATCGGACACCAATATTTGTATTGTGTTCAATAAGCATGGATCGTCATGAAGGGGCCAATGAATGTAGTTGTAGACACCATTTTTTGCTATAACTCCCTCTGTCATTTCACATTCATTCAAATTTCACTCTCACTTTTCTTTTTCTTAAATTTAAATAAATCCCATCCTTTTACTCACCCAAATTTAATTAATTATCAAATGGGCTCCATATAAACCCATTTAATAATTGAATTTTGGCATCTCTCAAAATTATTCAATTCATAGGAAATAAAACACCTGACACTCCACTCTTAATTTCAAAAATAGAATCTATTATTTCACCTAACTATGTCAATCATACTCCCCACTCCATATCACATCCTTATCTTTTTAACCTCATAAGTCAAATTGTGAGCCCCGCTGAATCACATCACCTCTTTTAATAAGGGTTACTTTACCCAACCCTGGCTACCTAATAATCCACAACCTAACCTCACCCTTAGGCTATAAATATGGGCCTTCCCCCTCAGAAGGATGAGTTGGAAAATTTGGGAAAACATTGTTTTGAATTTTAAGCCTCTTGTTTATTATAGTATCCTCATGATGTCCTCATAATGACACTAGAATACCAACAATACTCTGCTCATGATTTCTTGGTTCACATAGTGCTTTCCATGTTGCATGTTGTGTTTGGATCATATCAGTAGCACCATCTACATACCAACATCATCATGTTCCTTTGATCATCAACTTGCATGTTATCTATTTGTCTTGTATTTTATCATTATTCTTTATCACACGGGGTTGACAGCCACCGAGGAAGTTAACACTTCTCGGATATTCTTTGTCGGCAACCCCGCATAAAATATCTATGTAGTTTCCTCTAGTGTATTTGAGTTGCGGGGTTTACTAAGATCGCTATGATGAGCTCATCATCTATTGTGTTCTGTATCGGTCATCACCATCTTGAAGGTACTAAGAACTTCCATATTCAATGTTGTTTTGTATTTATTTATTTCTCACACACTAATCTAGACATGAAGCAAGAAACTCCGATCCAACATTTGGCATGCCCATTCAGGGACCCGGACAAGTGTTGTCACTTTTCTTGTTGCTCACCTTGTTTAGGTGACGTACATTTAACAGTTATTATGTTTCATAGTTAACAATCTAGATATATGTTATGCATGTTTCATTTTTCTAACTCACCTATTTCCAGGGTTTAGTATTATCTCCCTTTGTGTGGTGTCATCTTTACATTCAGTGGTTTAGGTCGTCTCGGAGGTAAGTGCTTCTGGTTTTTAATTAGCTTGTTATGTGGTCATTATAATTAGTATCGAGTGCATTTTTATTATTAATCATAATAATAATAATAATAATAAATAAATAACAACTAATAAAAAAAAAGATATTGATTATCCTAACACTACCCCTAACCCCTCATCTCCTTATATCATACTGAGCCGGTTGAGATACTCCTTGCAACACCCCATTACCCTTACAATAACCTATCCCGAATTCCATTCTCACCAAGCTCCTGTCTTCCAACACACCCAACCATCCATCTCCCAATGCCACCTCTCAACCAAGCTATCTTTCTCCCCTTAGCTAAGTCAATCCATTACCCCACTCGACCTCCTATCCACTTCCTCCATCTACCAAGAGCTCTCATTCTCACTCCCAATAAACCAACCCTTACACCTCGACAGCCACATCCCTATCCCTTTTCCACTAACTCAACGCACCTCTTTGTGAATCGCACTTTCATCCCCCTCTCCCAAGCCCTTGAATTAACATCCCCACTCAACACACTCATTGACCCCTCAACACAATCGACTTATCTCTCCACATATCTCTCCCCACTACCTCTTTCACGAGTTCTCCTTGACCCAAATTATAACAATGAACTATCACTCAGGTAGCCTATGCTTCCTCACATAGCTCGACCCTATGCTCAAGTACTCTCCACATAGCTCATGTTTCTCCTCTTGAGCTATCTCTAACCTCCCGTGAGCTCCCATATCCAACCTTCCCATCTTCCATCTCACCTCTCTGTTATTCCATCTCTCCCTCACCGAGCTCCTTACCCGCCTATTCTCCACTTCACCGAGATACTTCCCACTACCTCCACTCCTGAAAATAACTCCCACCTCACCATCTCCCTTTCCCCGGTGAGCTCTCACCTTCCCCTACCGGAGCTACCATACAACTTCACTCGATGCCTGCATCCACTAACCATCCTTCCACAAGGCAAACTTGCCATGCATCTCATATTTCAACATCATGAATTTACTCACAATATTCCAATGTTTGGTGCTTCCAACTATTTCCAATTTCGTTTCAAATTCATGCGGGGCTTTGTGGTAGTGAGTGTAAAGTGTCTTCATAGTGAATGGCTTATAATTATTTACTACACATTATTTAGCATCATATCCATTATATATTTCTATAATTTTCACTATATCATTGTACATGTGAAGAGCTAAGTTCGTGTGTCGTATGACCAACCACGCCCATAAAACCATAATTTACCATATAAAAAAATGAATATCCATGTAGACTTAGAACGATGTCAATGTGTGATGCATCCAACTATTTCTAACTTTCGGTTTCAAATTCACGCAAGTTGTGGGTTGAGCTTGTAAAATCTCTCGTGCCATTCTCAACTCCACACAACTCCCTTTCCTCTAATGAATAAATTTTATAATCCTTTACAATGGATTAATAACTCCAGTTTTCATTAGCTCAGATTACAATACTCTACAAGGAATTTATAACCAGTGCTCGTAGCACCATAACCACTATCCACCCGAGTCGAGCTATCTCCTCTTCCCGAGTCCCCAGTGGCCAACAACTTTGTCCCAATCCTCGTCCCCACCTACGACCCTTCGCTACATAGCTCTCACACCATCTTAGAACTCCACATGGTATCACTTAGCCACCTCCCTCATTGACTATCCCAAGCTGTCACACTTCGTCCCACAACACACTTCCTTTCAATATCCACTTGACATGCACCAGCCCACATGAAATTCACATAGCTCGACCACACACACGTTGACTTTTGGCAAAAACATCTTATATCAAAACACCAAATTTTCAACACATCACATTCACAAATCATATTAGGATAACATAATTTATTTTGAGTCATATGAACCATTTATTTAGAATATGGTATTATTTCTTTAGTTAATTTTCATTTAGCTAACCTTGGTTAGTACATCTAAATTAATTAATGCCTTATTTAATTTTTATTTTTATTTAGTTCATTGCCTTGTGAATTGATTTGGGAATATTAAGGCTTCATAAATATTTAATTTGTTGATGCCATCATGACATTAATTACATTTGGTCATTTCAACTTTAGGTGTTTTTTTATTGTTTTGAAACATAATTTTTTATTAGTTAATTAGAATAATTATTTTGTTATTATTTCTGTAATTAAGCTTTGTTTTTAACACATAACAACGTTAGGACTTCAAAATTGTTTTTTTTTATTTTGTTGACCACATCCACTAATTGTCTTATTTGCTTTTGTAGGTGAATTCCACAATGTTGCAACCACAATATTACGCTATCAAAGCCAATTATTGAAACATAAACACGCCACACATCCCTCTCACCGACCTCTTATGCAATCTTAGGGTACCCAGACATTCTGACCGTTGACCATCACTTTCGAATACGACATTATCAAGTATAATCAAATAATGGGGAAATTGTTCTCTAGGTATTCCTCATTTTTTCCCTATTTTTCTCCTTGTTGCATTGTAATTTCCCTTCCCTAGGTAATTTTCTGCATCTAAATTCATATTTTGAATTTGGTCTAAAATGAACCCCGTGCATCCTACCTGCTCACATATATTAAATATGGGTTTAACTCTCTTCATCACACATTTTACCACACACTTCCTAAAACCTCACAAATTAATCAACACACTGAAACATTCCTTTCACTGGTTCACTAATTGGGATTTGATCACCCAACAAGAAACCATTTCAGACATTTCTCAACCACAACTTACTTGGAAACCAAACATAGTTTACCTTCTTCTAGGTCCTCTTATAACTAGTTTCTTTTTCTTCTCACCACATGTTCTTCATCAAAACAAAAACAAACACATAAAAATAATTTTTTTAACTTATCATTTCAAATGGCACAAAACTTCACCCAAAACAGTTCCCGTATGTATCAATCACCATAATTTACCAACAGATAAAATATGTTAATCCAACCACAATAATCCTATAAAACATCTCCTCCAGCTTTAACATACCAAACTTCCTCATATCCTTATCTATCCACTCCTTGTGTTGTACAACCAAGACCATCTTATACCTATCCTACACACACTAACCATAACTACAGCCTTCATGCCTATCACATCAATTACTGCTACTCCTCGGATAGCTAGCATGATCAATACCTCATTTTTGTCTCTCTTAGCCCCCTTTGCAAATACTTTCACCATAACTCTATTCTCAACCACAGAGTTTTACTTTATCCCTATCACCTTATGCCAATGCTACACCGGATTCATTTACCACACTTCATGTACCTCAACAATCTCATCCATCCTACTATGTCCCTACTTCCCAACATTACACAACCTCCCAACCAATTCGATCTCAACTCCTAGATATCTTCCAACAAACCTACCCAAATCCACCATCGGAAAATCCATTTCTACCTTCCACACCACATGATTTTGATTCTTATTCAATTAATATTGTACATCTAGCACCTCTTTCAATACCCATACCCACATCCACCGTTGATTCCACATCTGAATATACCTCATACACTCCATCATCCACATCTATTCCATCTTTACCCATAATGCCAACCATAGATCCAATCCCAATTCCTACACCTACCACATCAATCAGTGAGACCACACCCACATCATCTTCCCCTCCTACATCATTTACCACACTTCATGTACCTCAACAATCTCATCCATCCCATTATGCCCCTACTTCCCAACATTACCCAACCTCCTAACAAATTCGATCTAAACTTTCAATACCCATATCTACATCCACCATTGATTCCATACCTGAATATACCTCATCCACTCCATCATCCACATCTATTCCATCTTTACCCATGATACCAACCATAGATCCATTCCCAATTCCTACCCCTACCACATCAGTCATTGAGACCACATCCACATTTTCCTCCCCTCCTACATCATTTGAAGAACATTTGAAATAACTTCAAATGGATTCAACTTCAAATAATCCTTCTACCTCACTAGCACAACCAAAGCAATTTCCACCTTCCTTAGATTCCAATGAATGAATATTCCTTCCTATGCCTCTATCAGTACCACCTCCTTATCCTCTGGTAGAAATTATTTTCGTTCATACTAAGGACGCAACCTATCAAATATTGCCTCAAAATTCCCTTATATAGGAAAATAATATTCCTTCTTTTAAATAATCTAACCCCAAACCCCTTCACTAAAACTGAAATCATCCAACACTATGAAAATCATGACTGGCTTCTAGCCATCAAGACATGAACATGCTCAAAAAATTTCCTTAACATCCAAATTATCTCAAACATCCACTCCTTCTCTAAAGACCAAGAGATTCTACACAAACAAGGCACCTCCTAATGTTTCAATCGAATCATGTACAAGAGATATTTCGACACTTATTGAAAATTTTGCAATCACACTTCTACCTATTAGGGCCTTTGACCCCGATATCAAGAATCCATCATGGTTTAACTCCCGCTTTTTGCACATATCATAGTACCCTTGGACATGATATTGGACATTGCAGAGCATTTCATCCATTCTTCATGACTTCATTAAGGAAGGATACATCCTTCACCTTTGACTTCACACTTTGATCCAAATCCAAATGCAAATGCCCAACATCATTCTTCAAAACTTCCACAACCATGTCACCTCCAAATGAAGAATCTTTTAAAGAGGATCCTTCATTTTCCATCAAATTTATTCAAGTAACTCCTCAAGTCCATTCCACGTGACCTTGAATCATCAACTAACATTAAAATTGAAACCAAAACACCAAAAAAGCAATGCATAATACATCCCCATCATCAACATATATACCATTTCATACATCGACATCCCAGACTTCCATGTATAAATACAAGCCAAAACATCATCTTAAAACCCATAAGAGTTATCTTCTTTTTGACACCTCAATTGGGTCCTACATAGACATCCTTCAACATCTAATTCAAACTTCTGTGATCATGCTTCCTCCCATTAGACATTTGGATCCTTATATTAGGAAACCTCCATGGTTCAATCCCAATTAAATTTGTGCCTATCATCGTGTTCCGAGGCCACGAAATTGAGCAGTGTAGGGCCTTTCAGACCATCATCCATGACCTCATTAAGGAAGATGATTTTCTCATTTAGCAGAATGTCCTTCCTGTCCACAATGAGTATAACTCATATTTATACATCCTCATCCATTGGGATTATTAACACTCCCCCATGCCCATATATTTTTCCTTTTCCTATCATACCATCTATTGATTTTATCTCAACTCCTCTATCCACACTTCTACTCATGCCAACCACATCAACTAGTGTGATTTTTACCACATCATCCTCTTCTTCCACACCATTTGAAGAATATTGGACGCAATCCTCCAAGACAGCTCATACAACCACATCCCAAGAAATTTCATCAATATCTAAGTCAAAGGATTCCCAATAAAATACATATACTAATGTATCAATTGAATCGTATGCGAATCCCTTCAACACTTATTACAAATTTCTACCATCACGCTCCCCTATCAAGGCATTTAACCCAAATAGTAAAAATCCATCGTGGTTTGATCCCCACCTTATTTTTGCCTACCATCATACCCGGGTCATGGCACTGAGTGTTGTAAGGCCCTTCAGACTATCATCCATGATCTCATTGAAAGAGACAACCTTTTTGAGGATTGTCCCTCTACCATTTTATCCGGAACTAATTCCACATCTATTGAAATCTCTAAGTATTTTCCTCCATCCTCCATTGATATCTCTCCATCGCATGTTATTCCTCGTATTGGATCTGAGAAGGTCCTCCCTTATTCACTAACATTTTTTCCTATGAACCCCAACTCATCTACCTAATCCAAATCTAAGGTTATCATCATCCAATCTCTTTCACCTATCCACATCTAATTTGCCTACAATGATATAATCTCTTTCACTTGGGGAGTAGCCTCCCCTCATCCTTAAGCATATCATCCGTATTAATGCATTTCATATCTAAACGACTCTCCTTTCAAACTAATAAAATTTGAGCCTTGAACTTTTTTATTTACCTCATCCAAATACATCCAATCTAAACCAACCCCATCCAAATCTTCATCTCATTTAAAGCCCACTTTTGTGGCCATATGCATTTATCCCTTAGGGGACCATTTATTTTCATCTTAAGCCCACTATGGTGGCCATGTTTTTCTCTCCATTAAGAGACCATATTTCTATCTTTTTCATTAAAGTCCACCTTTGTGGCCATGATTGTGTCATCAAAGTCCTCCTTTGAGGCCATGTTTGTCCTTCCAATAAGGACCATATTTTTCACCAAAGTCCACCTTTGTGGCCATGATTGTGTGCCTCTTAAGCCCACCCTTTTGACCATATGTTCATCTCATTAGGGACACATATTTTCGCTTCTTGAAAGGGTAGTGCATAGTTTTACCTTCACTCATCCTCCCAAAGTTCTTATCTTATCTCGAATTTTCATCTTTGCGTTAATCAAGGAGTCAATGGGAAAAAATTGCTCCTAACTAGATCGGACCATATACTATCATGCCTAAGTATGGGTATGGGGCTTATCGCTTGGCTTCCCTTGATGGTAAACCAAATATTGAACCCCTTAATGCATTGCACTTACGAACATTATATTTTTAGTACATGCACTTATGAGCATAGTCTTATCTTTAGACCATGTCTCCACCATTATTCCCTTTCATCTATCATGGTAATGATATGAATTATGTGGTCTACCATCACTAAATTGATATGACCTTGAATATGAGTATCAAGGCTCTACTCATAGCATATTCATTATGGATAAGTTATCCTGTTATCACCGAATCAAAGACCATCGGATGTTGATCATATTTCTAGTTTGATCACTCTAAGCATCCAGTGTGATTGGATAACATGGGTACTATCTCCAAGTTGTGGGACTTGCTACTTGAGATAGACCTCCGCAGAAAGCCGGTTCTTGCTCCTAAACTACCTACCACAATCTACTCTAATGCAGAGGAAAACTAGCTATTCTAACCTAAAATTCCAAGGGACCGAGAGAGAGAATGCATAAAATGAAAGCCTACACTAAAGCGGTGATACACCGAAAAGAGGGTGTGAGAGTAATCTCCAAATGTGTGAAATACAGGCAAAGTGCACACTAGAAGAGGTGATGACAGTTCACCATAATCCAAAGAAAATGCATTCACAGTAATATTCCAAGCACACACAATGATAATGAATTCCTGCAAGAACATAATAAATAGACACAATATACTTGTAGAAAGATTAAAGGGTGTAAGAAGAATGCAAGGAAACACAAAGCAGGGGAAGATATATCCACAAACGATATTTTATTGCTTCATGATATGCAGCTTCAATCTATTACAAGATAAGGGCTTGGATCACTATGCAAGGAGTCCACTACAAGGGCTGCAACACACTCATGCCTTCATAAAGCAATTTTGACAGAGCTTTGTTACCCAAAAACTCTCCCTTTTTACATTGAGCCCAAAGACTCCAATTTATAGAAAAATGAGAAGGAAAAGAGAAGGGAAAATGGAAATCCCGAAATCTATCCTTCAACCACCTATAAGAGGCATTAAATTGAGTGGAATGGGTATACATTACTTGCAAAAGGCTCCCATACTATCCCATGTGCTGCAGCTAGTTGTGAGAAGGAATGATGACCATGCCTCTTAATTGCACTCCCGCTACCAAATAAAATAAGTTACGAACCCGGCCACGTTTCCTTAAAAACCTCAATCAATTTCTGATCAAATCCATAATTTCTTGATTGCTATACATCGGTCTACCACGATTCCAACGGTACCAATTTTGTGTGATTTCGTTGAAAATGCAAAAGTTATGGCCTTCTGAGAGTGTAGGTCAAGTTGCTTTGGGCTCCGGTGAACGTTTTCATCGTCATTTGACGGGAATGAGCATTGACTGAGTTGGAGCCGAATATGTTTCCTTTATTTAAATATATCTACCCTCATTAAAAATAATAAATCCAGTTTTTGTGGTGTAGAGGACGTCTGCTTGTTCCGACATGAAAGTCCAATTTTGTGAAAATCGGAACTCGGAGTCAAAAGTTATGGCCGTTTGAAGTTTCTGGACCAAACGTTGACTTTTCTTCCTTGCCTTCGGCCATTTCGACACGTCCCGGCCCCTTTGTCCCATTTAGCATGGAGCTCCTTGTGCTTGATTTCGGATGAACCCGGCCGTTCGCGCCCATTTGTCCCAAATGTCCCGGGATTTTTTCTGATCGCTTGTTCCCATTTCACCTGGTTCCCGGCCGGTTCCACGACCATGCTAAGGTCGCAATTCAAATATTTCATATGTCCCATTTGCTTTTGGACCGTCTGGGGTACAAATTTGCCCAGTTGGTCCTCGCGTGCCCTTTTGTCCCAACTGTCGGACATAAAAGTTCTCATTTCTTCGATCCGGCCAAAATGTTCGTTTTTCTCGTGTCCCAAATCTGAATTTCCTCAGCCGCTTGACTCATTTCGCCTTGTTGACTTTTCTCTTTTTCCCGCTTGTCCCAAAGGTGACCCTCTCAATGCTTAGCTAATTTTTTTTTCTTTTTTTTATGGCTGATCGGCTTTTCCGCGCCGGGCCATGCAAATGGACTTTGTCCTGAAGATGTCCCATTGCTTCCGGGCCGCTTTGTGCTCATTTCGCCGATCCGCGCCTTTTTGTCCCAACTGGTCCCCAAATGCCGCGAGGACTAGGACTTAGCCATTTTTCGTGATTTTTCCTAGCCCGAGCTTGTTTTTGCAAAAAATTTCATTTTCTCGAACTTGCTCTCTTCTTCGAGGGGTGAATTTGGATAACATATCCCATTTGGTTAGAACCCCATAATCATTACATCCATCACCCTCTCATTTTCCTATGACAGTCATGTAAAGGGTACATGGGTGTCTCTTGTATACACTCATCATCCCCTCCTAAGTGGTATACTTAGCTATTCCCAGCTCTCCCCCCATATAAAGCTAAAATTCATGCATGCAAAAAGAAATCAAAGTTATCCAAAAATTGACTGATCCCTCGAAGGATAGTTGTTCATACAAAAATAAAAAAGGAAAATAAAAAGAAAAGCATGCAAATCAAAGTCAAAAGAAACATCATAAGAAATAGACCGATCCCTTGAAGGAAGGCTATCATGTATTTTATTCTTGCCATCCATATTATGTATATAGTAGACCATACCCTCGAAGGATGGCTACTCTTTTGTTATGGAATTCGGAAGACTTCCCACTTTGATCAACCTTCTTTTTATCAACATTCCCATAAAACTTCTTACATTAATCATCTTTCTTCTATTATTATTCTTTCCATTTCCCATAATCAGTGGGCATAGACTTAAGGAACACCACCTTTGGATAACCTTCTTCCCACATACAAGTTACATTTCAAATCCCTAGCCATGTCAATATTAGGTTTATGAGAATCTTTCCTCCATATTTCCCTCATGGTCTTTTGGTATAACTAAATATTGTTGGTTATGTGTTAACACGTGCTATTGGCTGCAAGTGCAATGCCTTGAGTGGTACCTTATCTTTGTTTACCTCTTATATGGTTCAAGCATGGTTTTCTTGCATACCCCTTGTTATGGTCATGTGACACTCATCTCCTCAAATTCATCACTTATAATAATCACATTCTTTGAAATCAAATTTCAAATTATAAATTTGCATCCATATATTTACTCTTAAGGATGTCCCCTATTAACGTCATCCATAAATCATGAAATATGTTACTATTTCTACACACTCTCTTTGATACACTATTTAGTTTGGGAATTCTACTTGATCTCCATTGCAGTTTGTGAATTTTAATTGAGAATATCTCTCAAGTATCATTCATTATCTAAGTAACTCCTCATCCCCACCATGACCAATGTGACCTTTTCCATCCATCCTCACACATCATCCTTCTCTTCTCACCAATTATCCTCCCATTACCCTTCTCATCACTCTTATTCATGTCTATCACCTAGCACAGAAATCATCTTCTTCACAATTCCAAGATTTTCATCCCCATCTTGGCACATCTATGTAACTCCCCACACATCACGTCTACATAAATCCCCATGCAGCATGAAAATCCTACTCAAAGTAGACATGTCATTCTGGACAAGGTCTCATTCGTGATTGTATTTTTTGACCATTCCTTCCTCCTAGTCTCCTTTCTTAACCCAATTTTCTCCTAACATTCACCCCATCTCATTCTCTTCTCGCTTCTCTCTCACTTCATCCTTCTTCGTTGTTTCTTCGATCTTTCACCGTCCTCCACAAAGATAATTATTTTTATGTTTTTCTCTTAGTATCCTTTTACTGGAATTTATTTTATCATTCTATTTCCCTTTTTTTCTATTTCATCTTGAAAATCTTAATTAACCACCCCATTTCATGGAAGCTTCTTAATTGCAATATATCTCTTTCCTAAGATCCTGTCATTGTAGAAACTCCTCCACCATTTTCTATTCCATTGAACGAAATCATCACTAGAAACATCTTCCCACTCCATAACTTCTGCTTAATGCTCTGACATCATCACTTGCACAACATGGGAATCCTAATTAAGGATTCCCCTCACACTCTCTATCCTACACCACATACATTCCTCCATCCATTTATGTTACACTCCTTTGTTTCCTTCTTTCCTTATTATCGTCTTAATATCCATTTTCTCCTTGATCACTTTACTTACGCACTTTTTTAGTATGAAAAACATACCTGAGGGTTACCCTTCACTCCACTTTGTCATACACTCTTACCATCAATCTTTTTAACTATACGCTTCTCTCATCATTCTTCTTCTTCTTCATCTTGGCGATTCTACTTAACCATTCCTATGGCATGGCGATCTTACTTAAGAGTCTCTCTTAGAAATGATCTATCTCCTTGCCTTTCCCTTCACTCACATTCACATTCCCACCATCTACATTTTCTTTTCATTCCTCATAAACATGTCCTCTTCCCTCCTCTTTCTTCCTCATGAAAAATATCTCAAACTTTCTCAAATACCATCCCCATCATTCCTCATTTGGAAATTTAACTTAACCATTTCATACCATTTCTTATTATGTCTAATTCCTTCATCTTTACTTCCTTCATCTTCATCCACATCCTCATCCATTACATCCTCTCCTCATCGTCATCTCCACACCAATCATTATCCCTCCTTTCTTTACTCTTTCCACTCCATTTTCTAGAGTTCTCCCACATATCTACCCCCATAATTACCTGTCATTATCATTATTCATCTCCTAACATTATTTCATCATCATCTTCTATTTTCACACTAATAATTATTGGTGGACTTCTCCTAAATTTCATTTATCCCCATTCTACACATCCATGTTCACTCCTTTTTACCTCCTCCATTTTCTCTTCCTTTTTTATTTTGTGCCCTCTAATCATTATCGAGTCTTTCTCCTAACATCCATCCATTGGAATTTCCTTCCATCTTCCCTTCGCCTTCTTCAATATCTCTATTGTCTTCATCATACACCCTCTCCCTATTTTCTCATCATCAATTCTGCATTTTTTTCCAATCTATGTCATTCCTCCCCTCCAAATTCTCTTTACATGCCTTATAATGCTCACTCTTCACTTCTTATCTCCCATTTTGGTTTCCTCCCTTTTGCATCATTTTCTTTGTTGTCCTCTCCTCCTTTCTACTCCTGGTTTTCTTTCACTTCCTCTGTATCATCTTCATCCCCTCTTCTCCCACACTTTCATCTTACTTCTCCATTGATAACCTGGCTCACCAACGTTGTCCCATCTTTTTATCATCCCACCATCCACATGAATTTCCATGCGTTTTGTTTCATATTCTTTACCTGGGTCTTACCCCTAACACCTTGGTTCAATTCCTTCCATTTCTGCTCTATCATCTCTTCTTTCCCTCTTATTTACACTTTTCCATTACCAAACCTCTTTCTATACCACCCCTATTTTATTCCATCTCTATACATCAGTTTCTTTTCTATTCTCTCATCTCCTCTACAACCTCTTGATCCTCATTGTTCCTTTCTTTCTCTTCTCTATTCTACGTCCCCTCTCATCTTCTTTAAATTCTTCATCTTCTTCATCCCCTTCATCTTTCCATCCTTTTCTTCCTTGTCTTGATGTTATCCCCTACCCTCATCACATCTTATTATTCATCTCTATTATCATCCTTCTCTAATATTATTCACCTCTTCTTTTTCTTAGCTCATCATCTCTTTCATGATGCATTCTTTCTCTCCCTTTATTTTTGATCTCCATCTCCCTTTCACCCTCTCCTTTGTCATTTTATTGTCTTCTTCTTCTTCTTTTTCCTTCATCATTTCTTTCTCCCACCATCTCTTCTTTATTATATTTGTTTCTTCTTTACTATGGTACATCTCTATACGTTCACTATCTCCTCTAATCTCCTTTCTCTTCTCATATCTTCTTCTTTTTTTTGTTCTTACTCCTTCCCTTCTTCTCACATTCTCTCTCTATTTTATTTTTCTCCAAGTCCATCATGCCTTCTCTATTTCTTTCCCTCTTATTTTTCTCACTACCTTTATATTAACTATCATTCTCTCTCTTTTATGCTTTCATCTATCTTCTCATCTCTCTTATCGTCCTTCTCTATTATTCTTTTCCTCTTCCTTCCATCACAATCAAGCATAGTTCTCACTTCTCATTATCCACGGATGATAGTTTCTCCATCCTATTACACCTCATCTCTCCCACCATGTGTGCTCTATGTGAACCATGTCCTCTTCCTCTTATCTCTGTCATATATCCTCTACATCCCTCATCCCATCTTCCTTTGAATTTTTTTTCTTGGAGGATACCATAATTGCCATATCACTATCTAATCTTGTTCTCTTCCACAAATATTTGTTCTAATTTTTTGCAAAAGTAGCTTGACTACTTTTCCTATTTATCAAACAAGTGGGACTACTTTCCTTTTTCTTCACCCCATTATTCATCTGCCTTCAACTGTAAACCTTTCATAAGAAACATGTTTTCAACATCCTATTTAACACCATCTTAGGGATTTTTATCCAATTTTTCTTCATATCCACATTCTTGGTCATGTTCTTTCCCCTTGGGATATCTTATTTCAACATTCATCTCCCATTATGTCATTTTTGTGTCCTATGTTGAGGTACCTTTTCATCCTTGTACTTGTTGATGCATATAACTCACTTTTTGTCTTTCTCGTGCCCTGTGCTGGGGCATCGTTATTTTCATCATCGTCCCTTTTGCGAATGCATGATTTTTCTCTTGATTCCTTGCAGAAAAAGGATTTCACATACCTTTCGCATTTAGTTGTGCATATTTTGATGTTTTCCTATGACCCATTGGTCATCACGGTTTACATCCATATTGCAGTGGTCTTCACCCACTCATTAGTCTGTAGAACATTATCTCCTGTCTCCATTGAGACTGCAATTTTCCTCTACCAATGTGATATTGGAGTCACCACCATATTTTTTATTGTCATTGCGATCCTTTTTCTCCCTGGGGCATCTTGCCTTTGGTCATGTTTTTATTCATCCCCATCCCTTTTTGGACACATATTTCATCTAACTCTTGTTGTTTTTGTCTCGTGGCTTGTTATCGCAAACCACTCCACAAAAAGGGGAAAATGTAGACACCATTTTTTGGTATAACACCCCTTTATCATCTCACATTCATTTAACTTTCACTCTCGCTTTTATTTTTCTTAAATTTAAATAAATCCCATCCATTTACTCACCCAAATTTAATTAATTATCAAATGGGCTCCATATAAACCCATTTAATAATTGAATTTTGGTATCTCTCAAAATTATTCAATTCATGGGCAATAATACACCCATTTGACACTCCACTCTTAATTTATGGAATTTATTATTTCACCTAACTATGTAAATCATACTCCCACTCCATATCACATCCTTATATTTTTAACCTCATAAGTCAAATTGTGAGCCCTGTTGAATCACATCACCTCTTTTAATCAGGGTAACTTTACCCAACCCTAGCTACCTAATAACCCACATCCTAACCTCACCCTTAGGCTATAAATATGGGCCTTCCCTCCTCGAAGGATAAGTTGGAAAATTTGGGAAAATGTTGTTTTGAATTTTAAGCCTCTTGTTTATCATAGTATCCTCATGATTTCCTCATAATGACACTGGAATCCCCACAATACTTTGCTCATGATTTCTTCGGTTCACGTAGTGTGGTCCATGTTGCACGTTGTGTTTGGATCAGATCAGTAGCACCATCTACATACCAGCATCATTAGGTTCCTTTGATCATCAACTTGTATGTTATCTATTTTTATTGTATTTTATCATTATTATTTATCACACGGGGTTGATAGCCACTAAGTAATTTAACACTTCTCATATTTTTTATCAGTAGCCCCGCATAAAATATCTAATAGTTTCCTCTAGTGTCATGGAGTTGGAGGTTTGTTGAGATCGATATGAGGATCTCATCATCTACTTTGCGCCATATCATTCATCACCATCTTCAAGGTACTAAGCACTCACATATTCAATGTTGCTTTGTGTTTATTGATTTCACATACACTAATCTAGACATGAAGCAAGAAAATTCAATCAACGGTCAATCGAAATGCAAGAAAGGGGATGGGGATCCATTTGGAAACAAATTTGTTGAAGTAGTGTCTCAACATGTTCCACAATGTCATGTCTCTCCCATCAATAGTGTTAATATTCGAGCATCTAGAAGCCAAAGGAAACCATGAACATACGCAGACCCTCAATGTTGCCATTCATACCTAGATAAAAATGTACATGTAAGGTAAAGGTATGTGCAAGAGGAAATGAAGAAAGAGACATGTCTCACCTATACCAATAGTATATTGCCTCTAGGTGTTTTTTGCAAGACCTCCTCACGGAATACTATGAATCTCTTGTAAAAAAATGTCAAACACAAAGTGAGGGTTGGAAGAAACGTTATGGCTCCTCCACATTTGTGCCTCTTGAGGATCTATAGGGTTGGTGACATGAATTACTCTATGAAATTTGGGCCACTTGGTGTCACTTACACTTAAAGTGGAGAACAATGTTGGTGTTCCTAATCTGTTCGATCATGTCTAAAATTTCACCTCTACTTTTTGACCAAAAATATCTTATTTCATGGAGAGTGGTACCGAATCTCATAATATTATATGTGAGGAAGTCATGAGGATTTTATTTGAGTCATTGAAAAGCTCTCATATATTTTGTTGAATGTTCTAGATAATATCTTGTCTTATGAATACATAAGTGGTGATCTAGCTACGATGGCACATGATGATACTAATTTGAGCAGGAAAGAGAAAATTTCATCCAACATTCTAGCACATCCAATGGGACAAACCTCTTAGCTGAGTTTCTTCCATTGTCATTTTTCATTTTCCATATTTCTTCCATTTTCCACTAACATTGCGGTGGAGGCTTTGATTTTTCTTGTTCATGTTGGCTTTTGGATTGTTTGAATATTTCTTTTCACTTGCTTTATTTTGAAGATCTGATAAAAGGAAAAGTGAAATCCAGGCATTCCCCTTCTTGTCTTTTTTTCTCCTTTTTACATCACATTTTTCATTTCTTGTGTGGTTCTCATTTAATCTCCATATATGGTTTAGGTTTTAAAATGAACCTCTTTCATTCTTTCTTGAAAATATAGTATAAGTATGGGTTTAATTGGTTGCATTTCACACCTATTCACACACACCCAAACACACTAATAAAATTCACACATCGAAACAATCCCATACCAGGTGGACCTAATTGTCATTTGATCACCCAATAGGGAAGTCACCATGGTGTTATGGCTGCATTATAAATCCTATATAGAGTTTGACCTCACGTACCTTTGAGTATATCGAGGAATCCACATCAAAAATTCCTAAAACCAACCATAGACTATCATTTCACAGTACCTCATCATCTACTTTTCTCTTTTCCACATCTTCTAATTAATCATGATGATAAAAACTTTTTTCTTGATTTGTTTATTAACAAAATACATAAACAATTGTTCAGCTATTTCATTCCTATTGTCACTCTTTCTCAAATCAAGACAACACAACAATCTACTCCATCCAATGATATCCCTTCCTCCAATTATCTTTTCCAACAATATTCTAAACTTGAGACCACACCTTTGATCTCCCAACCTTGTGTTTCCATGGTCTCGTTTCATGAAGACCATGTCATCAAAATTGACCCCATATTAAAACCAATTCTCCTATATCTCATCATTCTATTTCCCTTGACCGGTCACACCTCCATCTAATGCTCCTTTAGAAACTCCCGGGACTCCTTCTAGCCCCATTTATGACTTCCATTTTGTAGATCTCCCACTTCCTCTCAATCCTATTACACCCCGTCACCTCATATCACCACAATCCCTACTTCATCGAGATATTATCACTAGAATTCCTATCTAACGATCCCAATCTACTAACAATCCTACTTCTCATGTGACTCAACAATAAAATATTTCCATCCAATGCCAATCGTCCTATCATGTTCATACTTTCTAGCATCACATGTTCCCCCAACCAACTCAATCTTCACCCCTTAATTATATCCCCTCTTATCAAACATTCCCTTCAACTTTAACATACCCTCAAGCTTCTTTACATCCTTATCCATTCACTTCTCATGTTGTGCACCCACAACCATCTACCTCTTACGTGGTGCCTTCACATGAAACTTATAGACCATATTTTAATTAGACCCCCTTAGGGGAATCTTACAGTTTGATCTTCGATAAGTTGATGACAGATGTCCTCTATACACTTCACCTTATCACACTTCCTCCCATCTGATCTATTGACGACTCACACCCCAAACCTACTTGGTATCATGAGGTTCACTATTGTAAATATCATTGAGTCATGGGTCATGACATCGAAAAGTGTCATTCTTTTAAAGATAGAGTTCCAAAACATATAAATCGTAGGGATCTCCAAATAGACAATTTTGTCTCATCTCTTAGCCAACCCCTTGACATCTTCAAACACCCCTTTCCTAATCCACCATCGAAAAATCAATTTCCACCTTCCACATCTTACAAATTTAACCCTTATGCATTTAATACTATACATCAAACACTCTCTATCCTTACCTATCTCATCTACCTTATCATTTACCCCTACCTTAGACATTGTGCCTATAAATTCTTCAATATCTATCCCTACATCTACATCAACCATATCCACGACTACCACACCTATCACATTAACTTCTATCACTTGTTCTACATCTACATATAGTCCTACATTTACCACATCCACATATACTTTGACTATATCTACCACTTCCTCCACATCTATCATGACCCAACCTATCATATCCAACCCATTATCCACATCTACATCAAACACACCTATCACTAAATCACTTACATCCCTAAATGTCCAAATTATTCCCACCTCCCTATCGATCCCAACTACCTCTATATCTACCACATCAACAAATTAACTTACGTCTACCTTGAAAACTTCATCACATATACCTACATCTTTGTTCATGTCCACATCACTTATTTTATCCCAATCTTATACACTTAATCCTTTGATATCTACCATTTACACGCTCTATACCCTCTACCACACAAATCACATCTTCTCAATTTTCAAACATATCAATGATACCCATTGAAACATTTATGAAAAAATCACCCCACCTAAGAAAAACATAAGGGGTATTCGTTCCTCCTCTAAAAAATTAATTGTTTCTACATTAACCAAACCAAAACCTACACAATCCACATCTCACATAGACCTCATTAATTTCATCATACAAACACATTTTTCTTCATTAATATCCACCCCTACACCATAATATTCAGATCCTCCCGTAGATATTATTGTCATCCCTGCTATGGGAAAACCTTCTTGATCAAAACCTAAGACTCTTGGTAAGCATCGCCAAAGGTATTTTATGCATCCTCATAAGAAGTTAGAGCTTACCTCTCCTCTAGCAATCCAACGTCACAACATCCATCCTAGGAGTACCCCCATCTATTTTAGGTCCAGGCCCTTCATCTAAGACATCTCCCAATGATCAATCCAAATCCAAAAAATCTAACCCTCCTCCCAAATTTGATTCATCTTTTAAGACATATAACTTACCCATCCAATCTACATCCACTCCTTCCCTAAATCCAAGTCAAAATATCCTATCAAAACCCACAAGATTTATCTTCCTCCCAACACTTCAATCGGATCCTACGTAGATACCCTTCAACATTTAATTCAAATATCTACCATCATGCTTCCTCCTATTAAATATTTTGATCCTCATAGTAAGAAACCATCATGGTTTGATCCCAATCTCATTTTCACCTATCATCGTACCCGGGTCATGACACTGAGCATTATAGGCCCTCCAAACCATCATCTATGATCTTATTGAGGACAATGAATCTCTCATCCAAGGGGATATTCCTTCTCCATCCACCACAACCAATCCAATTCCTATTTCTACATCCCCATCCATTAAATTTTCTAAGTCTCCTCCTTCATCCACATCATCCCTTATCATCTCTCCTCCACATATCATTCCTCCTAAAGAGGGTCCTCCCTTGTTCATCGATATTGTTTTTCTTTCCAATCACCCCTATGATCCCCAACCATCTATCCAATCCAAATCCAAAGTTATCATCGATATTCCTTCTAATGATCCCATCCAATCTCCTTTGACATCCACTAGCTCATCTACATCTAAGTTGCCCAATGTAATATAGTCTCTTTCACTAGGGAGCATTTTCCCCTTGTTATTGATCCTCTCACATATTTTTCCTCATCCACACATCTTATCCACATCAATTCATCCCCCTATCCATCCAAACAACTCCCTTGATGTTGGGGGACTTCACTTTAGGATCGGTGTACCATCAGGTTAATTCCTCTTCATTCTTGACATTGTCTTATTTACCTCATCCAATCTTATCAAACCCATCTCATCCAATCTCATCCAGTTTATTGTCTCATCTTAGCCATCTAATCTATCATCTCGTTCTCATCCTAAGTCCACATTTGTGGCCATATTTGTGCCCCTCTTGGGGCGCCATATTTTCATCCTAATTCCACCTTTGTGGTCATATTTGTGCCCTTCTTAGGGGCACCATATTTTCATCCCAAGTCCACCTTTGTGGCCATATTTGTGCCCTTCTTGGGGGAACCATTTTCTCATCCTAAGTTCACCTTTGTGGCCATATTTGTGCCCTTCTTTGGGGCACCATATTCTCATCATAAGTCTACATTTGTGGCCATATTTGTGTCCCTCTTGGGGCACCATATCCTCATCCTAAGCCCACTCTTATGGCCATTTTATCATCTCATAATACACATATCTCTCGCTTCCTCATTTTCGAGGTGTTGCATATATTTTATCATATCCATCTCATCTAATCTTATCTAATCTATCTTGTCCAAATATTCTTATCTATCCCCCTCGTCCAAAGTCCACCTTTGTGGCCATATTCGTGCTTCCCTTGGGGACCATTTTTCTCATCCAAAGTCCACCTTTGTGGCCATGTTTGTGCCCTTCTCGAGGCACCATATTTTCATCCTAAGCCCACTTTTGTGGCCATCTATTCGTCTTGTTAGGGATGCATATTTTATTCACTTCCTCAAGGGTAGTGCATAGCTTTTATCTTCGCTCATCTATCTCATTGTATCCCATATTTTGCAAGTTGTCATTCTATCCTATCACGACTTTAATGTTGGTGACCTCATCCTTAAAAGAAAATCAGAACATTACTACTCTAGAAAGGAGCCAACATGGAATGTTTTCCCCAATTGGATTGGACCTTACATTATCACGCATAAGTATAGGTTGGGAGCCTATCGCTTGGCCTCCCTTGATGGTAAACCAAGTGGAACCACTTAACGCATTGCACTTGTGACCATTCTACTATTAACATACCTACCAATGAGCACTTAGTCATATCCTTAGATTATTCCTCCATCATTAGCCTCTTCCATCTATCATTGTAATGGTTTGGAATTATGTGGTCTACCGTCACTTTCCTGACATGACCTTAAATATGGGAACCATGGCTCTTTCCATAGAATTTTCCTTATGGATAGGTTATCCTTCTTGGTGAGAACTCTATGATCATTACATCCATCACCCTCTTGTTTACCTCTTGGAACCATGTTAAGGGTCCTAAAGGTGTCACTTGTACATCCATTATCCCCTCCTAAGTGGTCTACCTAGCTATTCCCAACTCTTCCCCATGTAAAATTAAAAATTCATGGATGCTCCTATCAAAATTCAAAGTTATTAATAACATATTTCTCCCTCGAAAGACATTGTTCATGTCAAAAAAATATAAAATCAAATCAAATAAATAGAATGATCCCTTGAAGGATGGATATCATGTATATCATTCTTGCCATTGAAATCATATATGTATAAAGTATACCATACCCTTGAAGGATGAATACTCTCTTATATCATGGCAGTGAAGGATTCCCGTATTGATAAGCCTTATATTATATTAGAATCCTAAGAAACCTTCCCGCATTGATCAGTTTTCTCTCTTTTCCCTCCTCCCATAGTTGGGGCATATGACCTAGGAAAGTCCACTTATGGAGAACCCTCTTCCCACATACAAGTTACATCTAAAACCTTTAATAAAATTTAATTAATCCTTAATAATATTTATTTATCACATCTCATTTATTATCCCTAAACCTATTTATTAACCTTTTTATCCTCTCTAAACACCCTATTTATCATCCCTATGTTTTCACCTACCCCCATTTAATATTTTCCTACCATTTATCCTCCTTGAATGTCTCTTTTAAATTCTCTAGGCCACCATTTAATGATTTTACCTATCTATGGCCTTTATTTAGTAAGTTACATCCTCTCAACCACCTTTTACCCTTCCCTAGGTTCTTAACCATATTCACTTAATAATTTCATATTCTTATTCCTTTATTTAATAATTTTACCTCCCACCTAATTTTATTTAATGTTTTCCTATCGCCCTCCTTCATCCATCCTCCCTATAAATACAACCATACCACCTCCTTCTTCGGGTAGATCGAGAGGAAATTTTTGAGAGCTTAAGTCTATTTTTGGATTTGTTGTGTTTATTTCTCATCTAAAAGCCTAGTTGTCATCAACCTAGCCTGTCTCCATAGACCCATCCCACTTCTACATCATTTTTCATTATCCAGAGCCTCTGTCATTATTTTTTTCGCATCCACCTAACTCTTAGATCCCATTATTCGGTCTCCCGCCATCTCGGATATGTTTTTTCTTAGCCCTTAGTTTCCACCGATTTTCCTTGGTTAGCGTCAACTGACCCAATTTCATACCATTTACCTTTCCATCTCCTTCTTTTCTTGCATCCTTTCATCTAGATCCGGATTATAGTATGTCTTGCAAGTATTTTTCTTAAATTCATATCTATTTGCATACTCATATCACTCCAAATCCAAATATAGAAAAGCTTGCAGTGTATGTTTTGTTGTAGTTTCTTCTCATCTAGCCTCGGTCGTCATTGATGGACCTCTACATCCTGGTCACCATTGATCCACCTAAGTATATTTTATTTTATGTCAATTTAGATCAAATCTCCTTCTATTATCTTAGATACATATTTTCGAGTTTTGTTATCTCAAATTCTATATTTTATATCAAATACATATCCATTTACTTTATCTATCTTTATCAAATATGGGGGTTGATATCCACATAAGGAAGTTAACGCTTCTTGGAACTAAATTCATCAAGAAACCCCTATCTACCACCTAATCCATTTTCCTTCTCATTATCTTTGCTATGTAGATCCATCGAAGCTTGTAGCAAGGAATCTACTTTGTGCCCATCCATTTGCTACAATCTTATTCCAAGGTACCATAAACCATTTCATTTTTTTGAGTTGTTTTATTTTTTTAGTATCTAGTTCACTAATCAATAGAAAGAGTAAAATTCATCCAACAAATATATATATATATATGGGGATTTTTTTATCATATAGTAGTAGGACCAACGCATTTTATCATCATCCACATTAATTGCACTATGAGAGGAATTATAATCTCAAGAGACTACTACTATGGAAAAGGCTCTTGCATGTTTTTAGCAACATCCATAGAGAAAATATAATAAGCCCTCCTCCATAGGACCATAACCTTAAGACTAGCTTAGTGTCAAGGTATTGAGCACAACAAATATTTGACCTTAAGCATAATGCAAAAAGGGACCTTCCTCAACTTATAGTTTGTGAATAAAGGGTATCCATTCTATTGAATTCACATGGAACTCAAACCCAACCTCATCCCTATTTGATATCTTTATGGATTTGTATCCTATTGATGGCATGAAAAATGCATTTCACCATCATCCAAACTATTTTAACTTCAACCCTTTCAATTAAATTTTTATAAAACGTTATGAATAAAACAAAATAATAAGAGTACGTTTCTTAACATCTCATCACTCTTCCAGCAAGTATTTGAAAGAGAGTTGTTTATCCTTGATGGTGACCTCAATATTACCCATAGTTTTCTTTATGGAAACATCAGTTTCCCACAAGTGATAACCTTCAACACTATGCAGAAGCATTATAGGTACAAGAATATCAAAAAAATTCATGTGTTGTTATTTACGTTATTATAATTATGATATACGAATTTATTTTGTTCAATACTTTATAAACAATGCATCACTTTTCAACCACCTCCATTGCAATTCAAAAACAATATCACATTAAATATTATATTAAACTAAATCAATTAATACATAATGAAAAACAATGTAACTTTAAATTTACATTCCTCCTAGTGTACTTTACAATTTATTTGCAAATGTTAGTTAGTACTAACAATTGCATGTGAAAAATGTGAAAGGGTATGCATCAAAGAATTTGAATGTGAGGGAGAAAAACATTTATGGGGGAGAGGGGTGATGAAGAAGGAGTTTGAGGGAGGAGAAGTAAAATGGTGGGGATAATGTTTGGCAGGGTCATTATTCAATTTTTTTTTTGTCTTATGACTAGGCACATGTGAACCACATGCCCTTTTTTTAATCGTCTAAAAAGGAAACCTAGGGTGAGGTTTGCAGTTCATTGAGGAAATGTAATTTGGATGATGAATACTTCCAAGGAAAACTTGTAAATTTTTAATCCAAAACTTTGATATGTTAGATACGGAAATTTTACATTTAAGACTATGTATGTCACTGATTTCATGCACATTTGTGATTAGATCTTCACTTTAGTGATTAAGGTAGCGATCAGGGTTTCCCCTCAAAGAAAAACATGATGACACAATCTATTAATGAATACTAGGAAAAATATTGACCTTCCATTTCCCATTATGTTTGACAAGCGCATCCAAAGAAACTCCCATTTGGAAACACCTATTGGCATAAAAATGTTTAAGGCATTGGAAAAAGAGGGAAAATATTTGTTATTTTTGCACTCTAGGACCTCCTTGAATTCTCTCGGCTTGTCCAATGTTATAAATAGAAACATTTAAATTTCAATATATTATAATTTTGTCAATCGATTGTCAAAGCTTGCTTGCATCGTTTGGAAAAATGACTATCAACGTAATTACTTGTTACTATAACAATTTCAACAACAATACCGTAATAATGTTTATGGATAATTCGTTTACTGACCTATATTTTTGTGTATATATAAGTGATGGTGTTTATTTTTACTAACTTCATTTTGTGCATAACTATTCATAAAGGGTTACTTATTTCAAACATAGGCATAACTCGACACTTTTTAATAATCTAGTTTTGATAATTTGGTCTAGTTTTATAAAAAAATGTGAGAGGCAACAAATTTGGGAAGATATTTGGACATATCTCTATAAGGTTTTCTTAAAATATTTAAATATCAAGGAGAAAACATGGAGAGAATCTTTTGGGGGTGGTACACAAATATGATGAAATAAGTATTAAGTAACATGAGTCAATTTAGTCAAAAATATAATTGAGCTTAAGAATAACGTTGCATTACATCTTTGTTTAGCCATATGGAGGGTTCACTCAATTAGCATTGCAAACTTGTCCATCAATTCTAGGGCACCAACAACTGGGCCTTACAAAATTGAAAGAAATACTTTTTTCGAGAGAATATGGGGAAAATTGGGTTTTGCTATTTTTTAATTTTATGTTTTATCAAGCGCCAAGATTTTCAATTGGATGACATTTAATTTCTTGGATAAGATGATGACATTAATGGAAAGTTGGAAAGAAAAAGGTGGGAATTAAATACCTACATGTGCCACTCATGTTCCATGACTCGATTGTTCATACCCAAATAATATATAATATTTATGGTCCACGTTATCATCTCAATCTAGTTCATTATTCGCATCAATACAATTTATTACTTAAATAGACCAAAATTATAATTGGTAAAAATCCAATAAATCCCTAATTAAAAACATAAATAAAACAAAACATTATGTCATTGATTTTCTCTAGGACAAAAACAAAAGAAAGAGAGAAAAAAAGGTATGGTGGTTACTGCACGTACCTAGTAAGAAACACTCTATAATGATTAACTCAATAGAGTGTGGGGGCAGCTACAAATTCTTTTAAAAAATAAAATATTGCACGCATTCCCATGCCTCAAAAAGGATATTCCAATACATTTTATAAATTAATATTTCCATCAGCCACAAAACTGAGTTGTCTCCACACATGACCAATCGTAGTGGTTTTTTTTTGGAGAGTAGTAGATGCACAATGAAATGGTGGAAAAATTAAATGGAAGTGGGAACATTGTTTAGGATGACATGTCTAAACATTAGATATTGTTTGTTTCATACAGAGTGTGTGGGCGTTGCATCAATGTATCATGCTCATTTACGAATGAGGTTTTGACATGTTTATGGGTAGGTGGGTGCCAATATGTGTTATGTAATGTAAATTCTTTCATTTCAGTGAATGGTAAATATATTTACACATTACGAAATTGTTGATATACATTTATGAAGACATATCCTTTCTAGTTGTAGTCCTTTAATTCTTTAATTAAATTTAATTCACTTCAAAATTTACAAGTAAATTACTTGGAAGTTTCTAAAGCACATTTCTAGAACACATTTATACACTTTAAAATAGTTGAGGATGGCTCCATTTTGATCATTAAAGTCCATATATCAAATCCCATTGATTAAAATGAGCTCATAAAAATCTATATACATGATTTGGGATATTCTATAATATTATGACCCATGGCCATATAATTTGTAAATTGTAATTCATAGTGTGGGAAGACCATGGACTTTGTTAAATTAGGCTTTTGTATAGTGGGATTGTATTTATATGATTTATTTTAGAAAGGTTCTAGTTTTTGTAAATATGAAAATAAGAAAAGTGTAATTGTGTATTTTGCGAAAATGGTTAGACCATGAATATTAATGGTTAATGGTTATTATATGATTTGACACTTTATCCATATCTTATTGATTATAGATTTTGTGTCCTCCCATTTTTCCCCACCTTTTCAAATCTAAATTTGTGAAAATTGGAGCCCCGCCATGGAAGAAATTTGTGTTTTAAACTCCTAATAATTCTTTTTTCATTTCCCACGGTTTTTAAATCAATTTCCTCAATATTCTGTCGTTAAAACATTTTACCTATTTTCAGGTAGTTGAGAAATGATTTTGGTTCTCCTTAATGGGTTGGAATGCATTTGGACTTGCATCTTTTGTTTCTAACCTTTTTCAGTGAAATAAATCCTTCATCCGAGCAAAAATGTCATTTTCCACTTCCTACAACTTTCTACGTTCTTTTCCCCATCAAATTCTTGCTCGAGAAGGCAAGGCTACGCGTTTGTTTCCCATTGGATGCGGCCGGTGGGTTTCTTTGTGAACTTATGACTTTTGGTGATTTTGGAAAAAATGCCAGATTTTACCCGCATCCCCATTAGTCCCTATTGGGTAGGATTAGTTTTAGTAGAGGTTCGAGCCAAAATCCATTTTATTTTCTAAGGCATTATGGCAAAAGGAAAATTTCTAAGTTGAGGCCCACAACCAATCAGAGAAGGACACATGTCTATGTTGAATAGTCAATGGCGGGGACATGGACTTTGGGGGGAAAGTTGGAATTTTTCCTTAAATAGATAAAAAGCAAGGCACATCCCCGCAACCAATCAGGTGGCTCCACGTGTCAACAGATCAGAGAGGGACACGTGGTTGTTTCTCAGTTCATAAGCACTTTGGTGGACCGGTGGGAGACTTTGGGAATTTTAGCCTTGTTTCCACAAAGGTGAAGAGTTCTAAAATGGCCCGTGGCCCCGCCCAAGCGAAAGGAAAATTTCTAAGTTGAGGCCCACACCAATCACATGGTGACACATGGCCTACGTTGAAAAGTCAATGGGATTTTGGGGAAAAGATGGAATTCTTCCCTTTCTCAAAATAGATAAATTCTAAAGCAGAAGTGCATCCCCGCAATCAATCACATGGTGCCATGTGTCCATGTTGAAAAGTCAAAGTGGGCCGGTGGAGGTTTTTGAGAATTTGAGCCTTTTTATAAAAGAGTTCAAATGGTAGTTTCGACCCACATTTCCTCAGCCACTCAGATGATGCCATGTGTCCGGCCTTTGGTGGAGCTGCGGGCGAGCAGAGAAAATCGAGAAAATGCACTTTTTCTCCCAAATGTCAGGAAATGCAAAATTTCTCCCCAGGGTCATCCTTGCTTGGATCTCACCACGTGTAGGGCCCAAATTTGAAGGTAAAAGGGAAAATGATAGCCAAATGCCCTCTTTTGGTTTTTATCGCCATTAACGAACCAAAGCTCTAGCAAAACATGAAAAATGGCTCATTCCTCATTCTTTTCTCTGTATTCCTTTTGTTTCTCCATGAGATGCATTTTTGGTTGGTTTTGAAGCTGAATTGATAAGTTTGAAGGGATGTAAAGTTTAATCATCAGAAAATAGATTTTATCGGCATACGCGATAAAATGGGATAAAACTTATCAATAAGCACTTGAGTGCTATGAAAGTGGTTAAAAGGTGGAAATGGTAGAACCATGTGAAGGAGAAAATCATGAGATGTCCCTTGCTAAAATAATCATGCTCAAACTGACGAGATATTCACCTTTTGGAACCTCCTGTTTTCATGAGTGTTTGTTTCATGTCACTTTCCAAAAGAGGATCTGCAACAAACATTATCCCTTTCGGATATTATTTTCTTGGGGACAAAGTATGGATGTAAAAAAATTGTTATAAATATATGGCTTTGGCCATGGGAAAAGGGAATTCTGTTTTTCTAAGAAAGTTGTAAATTCTGAAGTAATTCAATACAGAAAGTTCTTTCTTTCTTATTTTCCTCTGTTGTACCTTTCTCTCTCCTTGCTCGATTCAATGGATCTTTTATTTTGCATTCAATAGAAACTTTGTGTTCTGGTTTGTGTGAATCTTTAGAACTTTGTGTCTACAGATTTGTGTAGGTGGTGAAGTAATTGATCCTTTCTATAGTTTCTTGGTTCAATGTGAGTAGGGAGATACTCTGCTATCTATATTTCCCAAAAGCATTGTTGTTTTCTTCCTTCTCCCATCTCTATATTCTTCCATTCCTTCGATTGATAATCTTTTAAGTATGAAAACATTCTAGAATATCAGGGTCCTAACATTGAGAGTTATATATCTGTACATTTGTTTTTCCTGCTTTCAATAAGGGAACCTCTCCCATTAAAGAGGAGGGACTTGTTGTCCCCTAACTATGGTTTCAACCCATGTTCCATTCTGAAACCCAACAAGATTGCACATCATTAACACGTGATTTATATATATTTTATAAAATATAATTTGTTTTATGTGTAAATCATGGTATCAATTAGTACGCTTTGTTATTGTATTATGGAATATACATGAATTTAATTGTTTAATTTTAGTGTAAAAATATATTAGTATTGTAAATGTAAAATTAAGTAAATTATTATTGATTATTTATGAAAATGGTGTCATTAATATTTATAGAATTTATAATATGTTTAGAAACTTTGTTAATGTTAGTGTAAAATATATATTTTGAAAACAATAATTGTTCTTACCCTAAAATATTGATACAAATTTTTTAATAGCGATATTATTGACAAAAGAATAAGTATACAAACATATCATAAAAGGATCTTCTTTAGCGAATGACATTTCATGAGAGTTATAAAGACTAGAATCGCATGAGGTGTGCAATGTTAAAACTGAAAGAGAGATAATGTTGAGTAGAAAAGAAAATTGAAATGATATAATAAAACACTATGTATCGATTAAAGTTGAGGATGAGTAAAGACAAACCAGGTGGATGGAACAATTAGTCATAAACAATGTCGATGATAGAGCTAGCAGCACCACTAAAAAGACATGTTTGAAGCCACAAATTTGCACAAAGATTGACTTTTTGGTTGACGTAGAGAAACATTTTGTGTTGCAAAAGATCCATAATCAACCTATTATGAGTCAATTTACCAAGTGATCCCAAAAATATGAGTACATTATGTAAACCATGTGTGGCAACTACCCATAAGGAATTTATTATAAATCCATCTTCGACTTTCTTTAGGGTGAGGGTATCATGAGCATAGACATGCTAGAGGGGGAGCACATCGTAAAGAGCATGAGCTTTGTTCTACACTCCCTCACCTTTGCAGCTTGCAAATGCATTTCAATCCGCTTCGCTCCACCTCGAACATCTTCTTCTTCTTTACTCTTTCCACAATTGCATGTGCTTTGGTTTGAGGCTCAATTGGTCGGTGTATGTTTCATGGGGCTACTGCGGGTAAATATTCGAAAGAATTATGGTCCTCCGTGTTCTAGAGTCCCCTATGCAAACCTTCCTGACATGAACCAACTCTGCCCAGAAATATTCCTTCCTCTTCAATACCCGCAACGTGCACAGAAACATATGTGAGAGGTCCTCCGTTCTTTTCTTCAACGATATTGATATAGCTAATATCTCACATGTTGTTGGAACCACTTACACCTAAAGGGCCATGGATTGGGTGAAAATCAATTGCACTCGGAGCAACAGGACCTCTGAAACATTACAGAACATCATGGTGGTTTCTCAAAAAAACAAATTGAGTGGACGAGGGTAATCATTAACCCCAATTTTTTATCAACATCGTCGATGACACTTTGTGATTCAAGAAAATAAAAAACTTAGTTTTTTTGTTTTGTTAGGATAGGCTTCCAGATGGAAATGTTGCGAAGTGGTTTCTTCTAAGAAACATAAAATGGAGGTTAAAATAAGAAGTTTCGGGAATCATGATGTTGTGTTAACACCAACATAGTTGTAAATGCCATATAATTTTGTGTAGTTTTATACATTGTATGGAATTTTTGTGTCTTCTTTGCACTTGTAATTCCACTTGGGGAAAAATAGATGCGATACATGTTTTATATCTTCAAATCTAACAATGTAAACATTTTTTTTATGAATAAATGTGTGCCACATGTATGGTGAAGGAGTGTCTATACTTCATCGACTAACTACTCATGATAATCGATGGTCTGCCACTTGTTAGAGGGAGGGGTGATTTCCCTAATGAAGACGCCTTTTGACGTAATTAACTAAAATCCATAATAACCTCCTCATGAAAGATGTTCTACCATTGCCCCATCACTTAAATACCCTGTCAAGATTATCTATGTTTTCTGTTTGTAGTCCTTCCAAATGAAATGAAAATAATCCCCAATAATGTCTAGCAGGGTTTGGTATTCCAGTAGGGAACCAGATCGACTGGTCTCTTTACAGAAAACATTACAAAGCCTTAGGATTTTATTAGGGTTTTGGAAATTTCTTCTAGGGTTTGGAACCATTTTTCTTTCTTCTCGACAAATTGAAGAAAAAATAGAATCCATCTAAGAGAGCTATGACTGGGACTAAGCAGCTTAGGATGGTCGGAGGGGGACTGAGGGGCAAGGACGATGGATCTTTATCTTTGGGCATAAACAACACTAATATCTTCAGTAGCACTCGACAACCACCGAAAGAAGGGCAGCAAGAAGAAGGGAGACAAGTCATCGGATCAGGTCGCCACATCATCCAAGGGCAGGGATAAGTCAGACCAGAATGACCCTGAACCTCCACAATAGTTTTGGGCTCCCGCGTATGTCATTATTAAATCTTGGGCTTATGTGGACAATGACGATGATTACTATGGTAGAGTTTTATGTGGAAATGTGTGCCACGTGTATGGTGGAGGAGTATCTGCACTTCGTCAACCAACTACTCATGATCGTCAATAGTCTGTCGCTTGTTAGAGAGAGGGGAATTTTCCCCAATGAATACACATTTCAACATAATTACAAAATAATGTCCTACATTATAAGTTCAATTCCCAACTTGCCTATGCCACATGGCAAGAGCCCTTTCCACATCACCCAAAAATTATGCAAGGCTCACATTGTGTTAGACTTTTGTAGCACCTATTCACTGGATAAATTTTAATTTAAACCTTATATAAGACCCCTCAAATTAGGGAATTAAATTTGGTGGCTGAATCTTCCCATCACATGAAATTCCTACAATGGTACCGCAATTATCAATTCAACATTTTTTTTTGGAAAAGAAATAACAGAATATCAAAGCTTTTGTATGATCCTCAATTTTAATGTTGGCCCAATTTAATTGTTCTAAGATCTCCCCCGTATTTTTCAGGTAAAGAGTTTAAATATATTCATAAGGCAGTCAAATATAATTTGCTCATACAACCGAATGTTGTGGATGTTGATCTTATCAAGTTAATGCTCTCTACATGTGTATCGTCTTGCAAGCTGAAAAATATTGGAATTTTATGCCGAACAATAAAGAGGCAAAAATCCCAAGCATAAAACAAGGGAATTTTATGTTAAACACTTTTGGAACGAATCTACTATCTTTAATAAGACATGAATTTTTTTAATGAAGGAAAAAAACTGGGACCCCACATTTGAGGATTGAATATCATCATTTTTTGAGAAAACTTTATATCCATCTCTTGTAGTTTTGCTGCAATGTTTTCATGTTTTTCATGCATAGCATGGCTTTGCATCTAACTTGCTTTGAAAAAATGTGAACATCTGTCAAATCTCTACCTTGCTCCGCATGCAAGATGGAAGCAAAGTATGCAAGACACCTGTCAATGACCATATCTACTATCTGTACGTAGCGATTTCTCACAGTCAAGATGGTCGATGATGTAGAGTTTTTGAACCGTAAGATGTCTGTCACTTCTCAGCGGGATGGGGGATTTCCCTAGTGAATACGCCTTTTGGCTGTAAAAACATATGGATACATAAGCTCATAATAGTTGCACCTTACAAAGAGATGGTTGTGAATCATAAAAACTATTGACACCCAAAGGAAAACACCATACCTATCTAAATTTACAACTTATTTGCATAGATATTTATCGGACTTGCGAGGAGTGACAGGTGGACTTTGCAAAGAGGATGATCCTTTTGAGCAACTCCTCTGTATTTTCTCCCACCATTTTGTACACCACCTGATTTTCGTCCTTCATAAATGAAAAGGTCGGCATCACCTTCACATCTATTTTTTCTACAACACTGCATGACACCAACAACAACTAAAAAAATTTTAAAAACACCCCAAGACAAACTTTTATAGATTTGGATTCAAACAGGCAAAAAAATTACTTTGAATTCTTCCACGTCAACTAATAGAAATAAACACATTGGGTACTTGAGAGCCACCTCCTCAAAGTAACCTTTCACAAATTTAAAGGGTGCACATCACTCCGTAAATAAATGAATCATAATGTGGGTGTCCTGAAACCCCAATGATCCGATCATCATTATTCCCGCCGAATCGCCACCAAAGCCAAAGATAATCGCCACCCCACCAGCCATGGATCTTTTGTGTGTCGTAATTTATCATATTAAACGACCAATATGCTGAAAGTGATAAACAACTGGAAGCACATGTTTAGTTCTCCTCTCAATTTGGGCAGCGCCACTTCTAAGAGATACATCGACAATGGATTGCCAAACCACATCAAAAATTAATTAATATTTAGCGACAAAACATCCTCGTCATAAACGACACAAAAAATGATGCAATCAAACTGCGGATGCGTAAGAGACGAAATTATTTCCCACCGTTTGATGGTTGACGATGCAACAATTTGGGATCAGCGGATTTTGTCAGACAGTGGTGGGTTTCCCACCTATGTTTATGCATTCCGGCGTAGTAACGCATTACTAACAATCGAACGCGAGGTGTGCGATATTAACACCAAACAAAAATATTGGCCGAAAGCGGAAAAGGAAAATGAAATGGAGAACAAAGAACCATGTTTCAATTGAACCTGACAATGAGAAATATAGGAAAACCATGTGGGAAGAACAAATTGTCATAAACAGTGTTGTTCATAGACCTAATAGCATCATTTACAAAACAAGTTTGAGCCCATAAATTTATGGAAAGTATGTGTTTCTGGTTGATGTAGAGAAAAATGTAATGTTGCAATTGATCCATAATCAACCTATCATGAGTCAATATGGTTGGTTGCTCTTGAAAAGAACTCTTTGTTTAACTTGCTTAATGCGCAAGCTCTTGAGTTCGTTCTCAAAGTGCAAGCGCCATGACCTTTTAAATGAAAACACCCCCTTAGAGGTTAGTGTTTGTGGACTTCACACCACCTCTACCATAATTTCTGTTGTCGCCACACTTCTCGCCGCTCCAGCTCAAACATCTTCTTCTTTATTTCTCTTTCCGCTTGATATGTGCATGTGCGGGTTTTAGGTGGTTATGGGATATTCAAAAATCAGATGCCTAGAGCTCGCCATTAAACAAGCATTGGATGTGACAGTGCTCAGGTAATTTTCTTTGTTTCTTGCTCTTCGATCTCTTTCCCTAAACTAATCATTGGAGTGATATAAATAAGAAAACAAAACAAAACAAAAAGAAATTGTGTACTTTCCTAAAGCAAGTATGAGTACTATAGCAATTGATGATAAGATGGACAACCGCAACCTTCAATTTTTTTGAAAGCCCTTTACTCTCCCATTTCCAATTCCACCGGCATACTGACTCAGATCGGTTGATTATGGTTTGCTTGCAGCACAAATTTTTCCCTACGTCGACCAAAAGTCATCCCATTATCCAAAATTCACCCCAACATATTTTTTTAACTCCTGCCAAAGAAGAAAGGAGCAAGCTCTAAGAAAATGCAAAAAGTCAGCAGGAAGGCAAGTAGGTTTGATCCAGAAAATCATGAAAATTGCTAAGTCCCGCTCAAGAAAGTATTTGGGACATCCGGGACAAAAAGGCGCGAAAAGGCCGGTTCACACAATCAGCACAAACAGCCCGCACAAGCAACAGGGGACATCTCGGGACAAAAGTACGCGGCAGCGCCAAATGCTCGGTTCGATCAAGAGAAAATCGACTAACCGCTAATCGGGACAGCTTTGGGACAAATGGGACACAAAGGCGCGAACCGCACTTTGTTCACGCGAAATCAGCACAAGGAGCACTAAGCATTCGGGACAGTCCAAAGACAAAGTACACGAGGACGCGTGGGACGCGAAAGCGGAAGAAATGGGTGAAGACAGAAGAGGAAAAGTCAACGCTTGACTCCGTGAAACTTCAAACGCCATAACTTTTGACTCGAGCTCCGATTTTCACAAAATTGGACTTTCTCGAACGAGCACGATAGAAAAACATATTCGGCTCTAGTCGCTTAATGTTCATTCCTGTCAAAATGACGTAAAACGCCCGCCAGACCCAAAATAGCCGCCCGCACTCGAAGGCCATAACTTTTGCATTTCAACAAAATCGCACAAAATTGGTACCGCTTGGAATCGTGGTTCGATCTTGACGCATAGCAATCAATAATTTCTGGATTTAATGAGATATTGTTCGAGTTTTTAACAAAACGTGTTCGGGTTCGTAACAATGTTTTATTCGTAGCCTGGAGTGCAATTAAGAGGCATGGTCATCATTCTTTCTCTCATCGCAGCACATGGGGCAAGATGGGGAGCCTTTTACAAGTAATATAAAATCATTTCACTCAATTTAATGCTTCTTACAGTGGTCAAGGACAGATTTCGGGATTTCCATTTTCCTTTCTCTTCTCCTTCCCATTTTTTCTATAAATTGGAGTGTTGGGCTCATTGTCAAAAAGAGAGAGTTTTTGGGTAACAAAGTTCTCGCCAAAATTGCTTTGTGAATCCAAAGGTGTCATGCAAGCCCTTGTAGTGGACTCCTCGCATGGTGATCCAGTGCCCTTATCTTGTAATAGATCGAATCAGGTGCATACCAGAAGCAATAAAAATACAAAGTTTGTGGATGTATCTTCCCGCCGTGTTTTCTTGCATTCTTCTTGCCCCTTTTATCTTTCTACAAGAATATTGTGTCCATTGTTATGTTCTTGCAGGAATTCACTAACATCAGTGTATGCTTGGAATATTGTTGTGAATGCATTTTGCTAGATTATGGTGAACTGTCATCACCTCTTCTAGTGTGCACTTTGCCTCGTATTTCACACATTTGGAGATTACTCACACCCTCCTTTCTCGGTGTATCACCGCTTTAGTGTAGGCTTTCATTTTATGTATTCTCTCTCCCCGGTCCTCGAAATTTAGATTAGAACAGCTTAGCTTATCCCGCATTAGAGTAGATTGTATGGCAGTAGTTTAGAGCAAGAACCACTTTCTATGGTGGTCTGCCTCAAGTAGCAAGTCCTACAACTTGGAGATAGTACCCATGTTATCCAATCACACCGTGAGTTCAAATACATGCATGGGGGTGCAGTGATTCGGTGATAACAGCTTCTCAGCACACACTGGGGACCTTAGAGGTCTTCACCTTCATTGCAACAAGATTGATGTGCACTTGTCAGTGAGGTCCAAATTTTCAAGAAGCTTTAAAATCGCACATCCTCATGACTCCCAAGAGGCATAATCCGCTGGTTTCTCGCAGTCCAAGCCTCGGTGAATTTATGAGAAGAATACAGACTTTCAGATCAAGAACTAGGAGGAAGGACTGTTTGTTTATCTACACCTATCTCCGGTAGAGAAAGAAGGGGAAGAAGAGCTCAAAGATGTACGTCTCCACCTAATAGAACTTTGTCTACACCTCCACCGGTAGACCTTTTCTCGCATCAACAAGGGTTCTCGTGCCAATCGAATGGCACAACCACTAAATCCTTTGTCAATTTCACCGGCAAAGAACCCACTTGCCCTCAATGCACGTAATCTAGTTCCACCGCAGATTAAAGAACATTCCATTTTTCACTCGAGAAAATCATACCACTCCCGTGATCATGTCAAAGACATTGCTAACGCCATCAGTGCAATCCATGAGATAAACGAAATGGATGTGGTCACAAACCACCGCATCATCGCTCAAAGGAAGGCATTGCAATGGTTCGAAGCCTCGAAGTCGGTTCTATCACTTAATTGGAATCAGCTTATGCATAGTTCTCCATGAGTAGTTTGGAGAGAAGGGAGACAACTTGTCTCTTCTAGAACAATTGACAACTATCAAGAGAGCCCCAACGAGCAACTGACTTGACTTCAACTTCAGATTTCAAAGGTCTTGGGATAGGATTCCAGTGGCAGTCAGGCCAACAGCAGAAGGTGCTTTTCTATACTATCTTAAAGCTTTGAATTCTGATATTTCTATGTTAATTCAATCTATGGGAGGCACAACCTTACCTGCTTCTTATAGCATTGCCATTAGGGCTGAAAACTATCTTATTCAAGCTGGTAAACTAGCTCCTAGGCCCCCAATGCCATTATATCCAAGTTTAGAGAGCCCAAGTACTAGTCAAGCGCCTGTCTTAGCTCCTATTCCCACTCCTAGAAATCAAAGTTCAAATGAAACTTCTACTTCATCCTCTAGTGCTTCAAATGAACTCCAAGAGGTCATGAAACAATTGCAAAATTTGGGAAATGAGTGGTTACTATCAAAAGACAGCGCAAGCTCAAAGTGCTAGACCATATCACCCTCAAGCTCACCCTAACAGAAACCATATCAACCTCAAAGACCACCCAATCCGCTGCAAATCAGAATCAAGCAAGGCCTCCTACCAATGTACCATTTCAGCCCTATAATCCCAATGTTGCATCTCGCATCCAGATTTGGTGCCACCAAAATAACATGGCCCAAGAATATGATTTTGTTTCCTGTGCAAATACCACATAACCAATCAATGTGCTTTAATGGTGCATTAAATCGTGCCCGATGGTGCAAACCATCGTGGTGGGTCACAAGAGTCCACCACGAAGAAGACCAAAGCAAAGAAGGGCACCTCAAAGCAAGGAACATCTCCGAACGAAACTACTCTTGTCAATTGGGCAGTCAAGATTTCGTGGTATGAATCAAATGCCCTCTCGTGAGTGTTACACCAACACAAGGTCAAAGAGGAGAAATTTGGGTGAAGAACAAATGCCATTGGCTTCGAGTAATCCACAACCTTCTACCACTCCACAAGCCACTGGAAAACAAACTATAGTTCCAAACATGCAAGGAGCATTCAAACCAGCTCCGAGGCCAACTCAAATGCCAGTTGCCACACGCCATGTGCAAGGAATGAATGTGCAGGCCAAGGGACAGCAGAGGGATACTTCATCTCCATTCAATATCATTGATCAGATGAGGAAGACAAATGTAAACATATCAATGTGGGAATCACTATCTATCCTGTGGCAAAGAGATTTGCTACAAGTCTGCCATGAAAGACTCAAGGTCAACTTCAAATCAACAAGTCCAAATGCAAGAGAAGGTACTCACAAATGCCGCCTTGACTTCGAGGGAAATCATGGAGGACCGTAAGGTAAAATTTGAAGCCCCCTCCATTTTATGTTTCATTGATCATAGAAGATAAGTCGCTGCATAATTGCATGATCGATTCGGGAGCAAGTAGCTCACCATGCCAAAACAAATAGCCGATCACCTAGGACTCCAATATGAAGTCTTCTCCAAGGGTGTAGTGCAATTAGATGCGACAAAGGAAGTGACAACGGTTGGAGTAATCAAAGGTTTGAGCCTCACACCGCATGCATGTCCTAACGTAACAGTGTTACAAGATGTGTCGGTCATAGACCTACCACCACTCTTTGCATTATGCTTGTCAAGAGACTTCACTGCTAAAATTGGAGGCTATCTTTCGGCGGATTGGTCACACATGCTGTTCAGAACAAGGTATGGAACTAAGGCTACAATCAGGTCTGAACCTATTGCAAACTTCCACATTGAGCCTTACACTCCAAGCCAAATCAATGCCAACTGCTCAGCGTTTGATCAAGAAGATTATCCAAGCACTGACGAAGTTGACACCAAGGTTAGAAGCATCCCGGATTTGACTCTTGATGAATGGGCAAGCAAAGTGCATGCTTTTGATCCCTATCAAGAAATAGAAGAATCTGAGCTAGGAGTCTATTGCATACATGAAGAAAGTCAACCTATTCCCAGCATCACCAAGCCAGATCATAAGGACAAGAATGAAGTATGGCAATTGTTCTTTGATGGGTCAAGGAGCAGACAAGGTGCAGGAGGAGGAGCTATGCTCATTTCACCGCAAGGTATAAGGTATTACTCACCTTCCGTTCTCCGCTTCCCTGCTCAAACAACACAAACTGAGTATGAAGCCTTAATTCATGGACTGCACTGGGCAAAGAAGAAAGGCATCAGAATTTACAAGTGTTTGGTGATAGTGAGCTGATCATAAACCAAGTCAAAGGAAAAAATGCTGCCAAAATGATCTGTTGAAGAACTACAAAAATCGGGTATGGGATCTTATTGAAGATTTTGAAGCTTTTAGCATCATTTCCATCCCAAGAAAAAGAATGAAGTCACGACAGCCGGCAGCAATCGGGGCTGCGTTTGATGTCGTAGAAAGTATCAAAAGTGAGAAAACTCACCTCATATCAAAGTGGTTGTGAGACCAGCTGTTCCAGATAACAACACAAGTTGGCAAGTCTTCGAGAATGATCAGCAGATTGTTAATTTCCTGCAAGAAGAAGCTGAGTTCTCCATGAGAAATCAAGACAAGCTGGAGCAGCAGTATGGTGACCAAGTGGTGCAAAATTGGGACTAACAAATTGCCAAAAGGCCTCATAACTTGAGTCAATCTTCAACCCGAATGATCGGCCTAAGGAGAAAGCGAACATTCAAGTAAAGGGTGAAGATTCTCCGAACCTATCTTAGTAGATGAAAGGCAAGACATTGCAAATTGGCAAAGTAAGTACTCCACAAGAGAAATCTGATTTTGTTCACTTTGTCAAGAATTCCCGTGATGTTTTCACTTGACTTACAAAGATTTAAGAGGTTTCAACCCAAAGTCGGCACAACATACTATTGAGTTGATCCGAATCCAAGCCTGCAGAAAAAGCAAAGGCCAAAGAATCCTCATATCGAACCTCTCATGAGAAGAGAGTTAAGCAAGCTCATCGAGGCTAGTATCATCTTTCCCATCAAACACTCAAGTTGGGTTGCAAACTTGGTGCCAGAAGAAAGAGAAACGAGAAATAAGATTGTGTGTGGACTTTCACGATCTAAATAGAGCATCACTCAAAGATCATTATCCACTTCCATCAATGGAACAAATATTGCAAGTCAGAAATGGGTTCGTAAAGGTTTTCATCGCTAGATGGATATTCGTGCTATAATCGATATTGGTGAAAGAAGAAGATCAATTCAAAACGGCCTTCAATACAAAATGGGGCACGTATGCTTACAAGAAGATGCCATTTGGACTGTCAAATGCCGGAGCAACATTTCAGCGAGCTATGGATATGGCGTTCAAAGGCTTGATCAACAAGATAGTGCTGGTATATCTAGATGATATCACTGTCTTCTCAAAGAATGCAGCAGACCATCTCTTTCACCTCAGACAAGTGTTTCGTAGAGGTGTAGAAGGTTTGAGTGTCATCAATCCAAAGAAGTGTGTATTCTCGGCACACGAAGGCAAACTGTTGGGCCACATTGTCTCTGTGGGAAGGGCTAACAATTGATCCTCGAAAGGGTTGAAGCCATCCGAACGCTTCCATTGCCACACCACAAGAAATCTCTCCAAAGCTTCTTAGGAAGGATAAACTTTGTCCGCAGATTTGTGCCTAATTTTGCCACTCTCGTGAAGCCTCTAACAATGATGTTGAAAAAGAGTCTGGCATTCAAATGGACAGCAGAAGGCAAAGAGAGTTTTGAAGACATCAAGCGTGCAATATCACAAGCTCCAACTCTTATCAACCCAGATTTCTCAAAGGACTTCATGTTGTATGCGTTTGGAGGATCAGATACAATCTCACTGTCTTCGACACAAACTAATAGAGAAGGTTCTGTAACAGCCCATAGCATTCTTTAGCCAAACCTTGAAGATTACGAAATAAAGTATTCTTTCATCGAAAAGCATGTCCTCGCTGCACGTCATCGTGAGCTTGAAGAAGTTCAAACACTTGGTCTCAAACAATAAGATTCAACTATTGGTGTCTCATGCTCAGTCAAGGACTTCCTCCTAAACAAGGATTTAAACGAGAAGAGAGCAGGCTTGATCACTCGGGTGATGGAATATGATATTGAAATCAAAGTGACCAAGCTGTTCAGTGGCAAAGGCTTCAGTGGTGAGCAGCTCGCTCCAAACAATCAAGGCTCAAGGTGAAGAGGATGTTGTCCTCCTACTACAAAAATGATCAAGAACAACCAATGATGATGCACCCATTCCATGTTGACTCAAGACCTTGTGCATTACTCTCCAAATGTGCCTATGCCCTCCGTAAATGAGCAAGGCAAAGAGGAGATACTTCAGATTACAAGCCATTCCATATGTGCTTGTTGATGGAGTTTTGTTTAAAAGGACATCAATGGAGTTCTATTAAGATGCATTGAACAAGTCAAGTTGAGAAGATCATACACGAGTTCCACGATGGGGAAGCAGAGGCCACTTTGCTCCACGAGTGACAACTCTCAAAATCATGAAAGTGGTTACTATTGGCCTACCGTGTTCAATGATTACTACTCATGGGTAAAAATGCAAGAAATGTGCATTCTTCACAGAAAGAAAGGTTAGCAGCCAGCTGCCCCTTCATCCAATTTCAAAGTAATCGCCATTCATGCAATGGGGATTGACTTCATCAAGGTTATCAATCCCAATTCAAGCCAGTGGCCACAAATGGATACTTACAAATGATGACTATTTCACCAAGTGGACTGAAGCAAGGTACTAAAGGAGGAAAATGAATCCAATATCTTAGATTTCTATGAAGGGATAGTCACGAGGTTTGTGCCCCGCCACTATCATATCGTAGATAATGCATTGGCATTCCTCGCACAAAAAGATCACCGAATGGGTCATCCAAGAATCAGTGTATCTCAAAGACACTTCATCGAACTATTACCCTCAAGGTAATGGCCAAGCCGTTTAGTCTACAAACAAGAACCTACTAAGGATCATCGGAAGGACTCGATGAAAACCAAAGAACTTAGCACGCAAAGCTCAAATCAGCCCTATGGGTCGATAGGATCACACCCAAGAGGTCTACAGAAGCTCTCCATACAAGCTTGTGGTACGAAAGGAAGCAATTCTACCCATATCACTCGAGTCACAAAGCATTGAACTCATGAAACAACTGAACTAGCTGAGTTTGAACCTATGGAAATCAGTATGCAGAAATGATGGAATTAGAAGAGACAAGAGAGCACGCAATACGCACTATAGAAAAGGATAAAGCATCGGTCAAAAAGAGTTTTGACAAGAAAGCTAAGGCCGTGATATTACAAACCGGAGATTCGCACTGAAGTGGGATGCTCGATCGTGCAAAACTAGGGAAAGCACTCCAAGTTTGATGCCATCCGGAGTGGCCCATATATGATCATTGAACGCAAAGGTAGCAATGCTTTCCAACTCGCTAAGTTGGATGGTGAAGAATCATAGATTCCGGTCAATGGAATCTATCTCAAACGCCGCTACTAGAAAGATAGCTTCTCATCCTCAGTAAATATTAATTTAGATTTTCCATTCCTCTAAGTGCTTATGCACATTGTACTCGCTGTTAGAGTAGTTTTTATTTCCCTAAGTGCTTCAGCACATGTCCTATTGCTTCTAAGATGTGCATGTTTCAGCTCATCAAGCTCCCGAAAAGAATTTGTCAAACCATGGAAAACCAAATAACAAATGTCAAATGGCTCATCGATACAAGCTTTCAAATTTCGATCACCGAGATTATCAAACAGACTCCATGCCCAATGGATCGCTATGAAAATGGCCGCTCTTCATCCGGGCAAGCAGCAGATAACCCGCCGAGTCACCAAATTGTTATCCAAAATTCACCCCCAAGATATTTTTTTAAACATGCAAGAATAAAGGAGCAAGCTCATTGATTCAGAAAATGCAAAAAGTTTCAGGAAGGCAAGTAGGTCGATCCAGAAAATCATGAAAATTGACTAAGTCCCGCTCAAGAAAGTATTTGGGACATCCGGGACAAAAAGGCACGAACGCCAAAGAGGCATGAATCAAGACAAATGTACTTCGCTAGCAAGAACAGGGACATCTCCAGGGACAAAAGTACGCCGATTACATGAAGCGGGCACGAAATGTCGGGCTCGATCGAGAGGAAATCGACTAACCGCTAACCGGACAGCGGGACAAATGGGACAAAAAGGCGCGAACCGCCTGGGATCGCAGCCAAATGAGCAAGTGGATCGAAGATACCCAAAGCAAAGGGACAAGTGGGACGCAGGACGCGAACCGGCCAAAGTTCGCGAAATCAGCACAAGGAGCACTTCATTCTGGGACAGCCAAAGACAAAAGTACGCGAGGGACGCGTGGGACGCGAAAGTGCGAAATGGGCGAAGACAAAGAGGAAAAGTCAACGCTTGACCCGAAACTTCAAACGGCCATAACTTTTGACTCCGAGCCCGATTTTCACAAAATTGACTTTCTCGAACGAGCACGACATCCTCTACGCCACTTAAACTGGATTTCTTATTTTTAATGAGGGCAGATATATTTAATTAAGAGAAATATATTCGGCTCCAGTCTAAGTTAATGTTCATTCCCGTCAAATGACGTAAAAAACCCGCTGACTCCAAAATAGCCGCCCGCACTCGAAAGGCCATAACTTTTGCATTTCTCAACGAAATCACACAAAATTGGTACCGTTGAATTGTGGCTCCGAGTCCGACACACAGAAATCAATAATTTCTAGATTTAATGAGATATTGATCGAGTTTTTTAACAAAACGTGGTCGGGTTCGTAATGTGTGTTTTATTTGGTAGTGGGAGTGCAATTAAGAGGCATGGTCATCATTCTTTCTCTCTACAGACATGGGACAGTATGGGGAGCCTTTTTGCAAGTAATATAAAATCATTTCACTCAATTTAATGCTTCTACAGTGGTCAAGGACAGATTTTGGGATTTCCATTTTCCTTTCTCTTCTCCTTCCCATTTTTTCTATAAATCGAGTGTTGGGCTCATTGTAGAAAAGAGAGAGTTTTGGGTAAAAAATTCTCACAAAATTGCTTTGTGAAGCCAGCAGGTGTGTCAGCAGCCCTTGTAGTGGACTCTCGCATGGTGATCCGTGCCCTTATCTTGTAATAGATCAATCAGCATACCAGGAAGCAATAAAATACAAATTTTGTGGATGTATCTTCCCTCGCTGTGTGTTTTCTTGCATTCTTCTTGCCCCTTTATCTTTCTACAAGAATATTGTGTCTATTGTTATGTTCTTGCAGGAATTCACTAACATTGTGTATGCTTGGAATATTGTTGTGAATGCATTTTGCTAGATTATGGTGAACCTGTCATCACCTCTTCTAGTGTGCACTTTGCCTCTGTATTTCACACATTTGGAGATTACTCTCACACCCTCCTTTTCTGGTGTATCACCGCTTTAGTGTAGGCTTTCATTTTATGTATTCTCTCTCCCTGGTCCCTTGGAAATTTAGATTAGAATAGCTTAGCTTATCCCGCATTAGAGTAGATTGTGGCAGGGTAGTTTGATCAAGAACCAGCTTTCTCTCGGAGGTCTCTGTCTCAAGTGGCAAGTCCCACAACTTGGAGATAGTACCCATGTTATCCAATCACACTTCGTGAGTTCAAATACATGCACAGTGCGGTGATTCGGTGATAACACATCCTTTGTGCCAATTTGTAGGTCGAAAAATGTCTTCGAATGTTATTATCGCTTTCTCATCGTCAACAATGTTTGGGACAAATCATTCCATCCACATCGTGTTACCCGTATTTCTTGTTGTTGAATCCGATCAAGACACGCTTCTTTGTTGTTTGTTATAATTTATGTTTCCACTTACCATTATTTCTATTTTGGCGTTAACATCGCTCACCCTATTGCTAGGTTTTTTTTGGAATGAGTACTTAGGAAAAATTGGTTGGTTGGGTTGAAAAATGTCTTCCAATATTCTACTATCTCTATCGCTCAACAATGCTTAGGAAAACTCATTTTGACACATCATTTTCTGTATTTCGTCATTGAATTTGATCCAGTACGCAAAGGTGCTTTGTTGTCTATTATAATTTCCATTTCCACTTACCATTATTTCTCTTTCGAGAGCAAGCGTTAACATCTCACACCTAGATTGCTAGTTTTTATTTGGAATGAGTACTCAGGAAAAGATCGGCTGGAAATAACATCACATGCATTATGGGATTGTTTAATACACTCCCAAATATAGGTGGTAAAGTAGTGTGTCCTTCTTTTCGAACGCAGTAGCTTCTTGCTTATCCAACCAAATCATCTTGGTCGTCACTATATTTGTCGGTTTCTCCCATTGTAAACACCTTTCAGTGTAATAATGGTTGGTGATTCCGCTACTTCTTTTTTTAGCCATAACAAAGAATTATTAAATATTATTTTCTCAGCATAATATCTATTGGTGATTCCGCCACTTATTGTAAAAAAACAAACTTCCATATATGTTAACATTTTTTAATCTTCTTTTGAATATTTCTACATCACCAACCATATAATTTAATAAATGTGTTGACAAATATAAATTCTCATACAAACTTTTTACACTTTATTTTCCTCAAAAACAACCGCCATGCGCGCGAGATAAAATCGTAGATGAAAACAATTTTGGTTCCCCGAAGGTGTAGTGATTCCATTGCTTCTAAGTCGACAAATCAATTTTTTGTTTCACCACATGTTCTGCCCGCTTAAACCTTTCTCTGTCTTCATAAAAATGGGGGCTATTCAACAAGGCCTCCCAACTTCTGAAATCTCTCAGAGTGTTATGCGATTCGTATCCCACCCTCGTCAGACACTCTCTGCTTATTTCATTGAGAACATTTGGAATTAAACCCATGTTAAACACTTTGAAATGAATGCGGATCAAATCTTACTGCCAAAAACACAAAAATTACGAGTGATACATACTCAGATTTGCCGAAAAATTAAAACTCAATTCGATTGAATTGTTTGTCCAACTCCACACCACAAATAATTAGACGCCCTCCTTATTTAAAATAACAAGTGACAAAATTAAAATTAAATTAAATTTACCGAAATCTTGCCCAAGTCCAACCAAAAAGAAAAAAGATTATAGGGTTTGGTCAATCCCAGATTTGGCAATGGGCCCTACACCATATAGAGATTATAAGAGGATAATAAGAGTCCATTTTGTCACCATAAATGAGATTATAAGAGGATATAAGAAAATTGCCGGTATCATATAAATGACAATGCATGTAATGACTTGAATCTGAAAGACGGGCTCATTGCTATGAATTTATAAAACCAATTCGCATTATCACACCTGCTAATTACAGCTCGTCTCCTGATGTTACCTCGTCTTGGGTTTATCTCAACATTACCGAAGTTTGAAGGTGCACCAAATCTTCCTCGCATACAATCTTCACGCGTTTGTTTCCCGAAATTGGATTTTGAATGGCCACCTCTATGTTATCAATGGCAGCGATTACAATGGAACTCCTTCCAGAAGTGTGTACAGATGTGATCATGTATCCTTCAAATGGACTGCTCTGCCTCGCTCCTTGAAACCCAGGCAAAATGTTGTTGTTGCTGCAGCGAATGGAAGGATTTATGTGTTTGGAGGGTCGCGCCATTGCCCTTCAATCGAACATCTACCGAATGCCAAATTGGCGTGTATATGACCCACTTTCATTTGAATGGACTTTGCGCACCCGATTCCACCACCGTAGTTTTCTTTCCTCCATTCCTAGCACCCATTACACGCTCGTGTCCCATTCAAAGATCAAATATTCATAAGAAATGATTCCAGCGAGATTGCATATAATGTGACATGTTCCACATGGGGAAGAATACCAAAGGGCATACCAGAGCTTCAGTGGTGCAATTGGAGGGAATGTTATTTGCATATCACCAAGAAGCTGCAAACGGTGCAGTGAGCCTTCGAGCGTATCATCCAGGACCAAATCTTTGGCTTCCGTTGTAAAATCTTCTCCCAATTCATCATAACCCTGCAGAGATGTTTCGTTTTCTATTGGTGGACGACAATCTTGTGGCATATCATGCTAAGAAGTGGTTCAATTCTTTAACATTCACTGTCATGGAGATGCTACCCAATTCTATGATTTTATCTCGCGGCATGACGGTGGGGTAGCAAACCCGCAGCTACAATTTCCTATGTTCGAACTTCAATGCATACAAGGTTTCAGCACATGTACGATAGATGCCAATGTGTACATCTTCGACCAAAAAATTCATGCTCGCTCATGTCTTTGTCCACGCGAGCCTCTTTCGCATTTCTAACATAAAACACGCCACTTTCAGCCATCTAAAAAATGCACCATTTCATGTCCTATTAGGGAAAAAGTGTTTTAATTTTTCCTAACACAAAGAATTAGTTGATATCGTTAAATTGTTTCTCTTCCCCGATATTCTCATGGTATAATTTAATATCTTGAATATTAAAACTATCTCACATGCACATTTGAGAGCCTCTCGAGAAATTTTTTAAGAGCACTTAAATGGTCACTAAATGGTGCTTGGGCTCTGCCACTACAAAGGATTGAAATTTGGGAGGCCATGACTTGTAAAGGAGAAGAAGACAATGATCTCGCCATGAATTGTAATATGAATTCTAAAACCATATGTTATTTTGAGTTTATATATAAATTTAAAATTTATTAAACTTACTGTATGACACCAATTCTGCTCCTCTAAATTTGGAGGATTTTCATGAAGAGGATTTAGAGGGCATTAATGCTATTACGTTAATGGAAGAACAAGGAGCTCTTTTTCTTCAACTAGAGATCAAATGGTAGCGGGAATTCGCAATACACACATGGGAGAGAGATCAAAGTTGTGGGCAGGGTCCAGTAATGGAGATAGTAGGTGAAAAGACATTCACCTTTTAATAACCTATTTTGAATGATATATGAAGTTAATACAACCTAACCGTATTGTATTGTATCATTATTATTTAAACATGGAAGCTTCAAATGTTGAATAAGACAGCTTTTAAAATTGGTCAATATTCTCCTATTCATTGATAGAACTAAAAATATATATTAATTTATATACAAGTTTACAAAAACCAAGTCTATCGCAATAACTATTCATTAAGTAATATTTTCATTGATGTACATCATATCTATTACAAATCACTTCAACAAGTCATTTCTCAAGACTTTCTAAACCGGATCTCAAATATAATGCACTATTTTTTATGTAAGAGTCTTCAATCCCAAGTAAACACCTACAGGATAACAATAAATGAAATTATGTCAGCTCACCTTTCATAGTGTTTAAAAACTTCGACTATACCGTAAGCAATAAATTGTGTAACTAGCTACATAAAATAATAAAAATGACCAACTAAAAAATATTATCCATTGGATTAAATCTCAACCATTCATTGAACTATCATATTGAATCCATGTCAACTAACAACAACCAATCAAAATTTAGGATGATAGAATAAAATTTGAAGGATGGATTACAATTCCATTTGTTCTAATTTTCATCTCTCAAAGTCAAGTTGAAGCTAAGTGAGGAGCATGATGCGGTTCGTGTAAGACACTTGCATGAATTACAAACTATTTCATAATTCAAGCCCTCTATTTATTTTTTCAAGGTGTTTGCATATTGCAAGTTAGAGTCAGATATGCCAATTGCATTTGCTTTTAAAGTTTCTAAAGTATTTTCAACAAATCTAATTTGTGCATATCCCGCCATCATGGAATTTCTATGAGACCACATTTCTTCGAGGAATTCTATCAAACAGCTTCACCTACTATGTTTCAACAAAAGCATTTTCTGCATATCCTACGGTCGTATCAAAGTCCAGTAAGAACATATTTCTTTATGGTATTCCATCAAACACTTCGAGTAAGCTTTGTCTATGTTCCCGAATTTTGAATACATGTTTACCAGGCAAATTCAAGAACTCCAACATCTCGACACCCCCTCTATGTATTTTTGCTTTAATGAATGTTCATACCCTGTTTCAAACCTCCCGCTTTACATAGGATGGAAGTACTCTACCAAATGTAAACCGATCGGGTTGGGACCAATTTGTTGTACACGGTGAAACAATGGGACCGCCTGTCAGATACCCATATCTTTTTATGATTCAGCAAAATCATACGCTACATGATAAAGCGCAAACAACAAATACACTTCTTTGGGAACATATTTTCTTCTTCTCTAGTGTATAGTCATCAACTCGCTATATAGGCATAAGTTTAATTGTATACATAAAAAGATGGAAAGTATTCTAATTACATGTGTAAAATTTATATTAAAAACATAACTTTAAATTGAAACAAGTGTTGTATATTCCATCGTTGTTGTATGCACACTATAGTAAATTCTAAAGTTCTTATTATGCTTAAGTAAATTACCGAAATACAATATGCAACACACCCTAGAATGTACAACACTACTTTTGGAATATACAACTCTGGATTGGAATATGACCACATCAGCGTTCATAGTCCAACAGTGTCAGTATATTGCATTTCTGGAATTCACTATATTGTTCATTTTTTCCGAGATATCTCACACTCTAGTCAAAAGTATTTTTTCCAATCATCACCGTGATATTAGCATAAGTTTGATTGTATACATAGAAATTTGGAAAGTATTATGATCACATGTGAAAATTTTATATTGAAAACATAACTTTAAAAACTACATAGGAAGAGTCCAACGAATACAATAGATTGGAAAAAATAGGAAGAGCCAGACTCTTGCATTGGATGTAAAACTAACGCAGTTTACATTTCCACTTATGCAACCTTACCAATCAAAATATCTATCAGGAAGAAAAAAATCCTGCATAAATTGTTATCTTGCAGGTTTTTACCAATAGTAGGATGGACGATATTTTCCACTTTTGCATGGCCTTTCAGATGAGGCAAGAAATTCTGCATTGTTTATAAAGAACACCAAAAGCAAAAAATAACTGGCAATGCTCGAGTTTGTCAAGTTTTCGTTAGAAATATGGAAGGAAAATTTTTAGTTCTATCAATGAATAAGAGAATATTGACCAATTTT
>CM031240.1:311326179-311368943 GCA_018340775.1 Taxus wallichiana var. yunnanensis
AATAAGACAAATGAAAAAACAAATATCTTTTCTTTTGAATGGAAAGCAACAAACTTTCCATAATAGTGCGGTGTTTAAAAACACTAAGGATCATTGCTGAGTGAGAACCCTCTCACCTCTCCGTTTTCTTCTCATCTTTGTAGCACACATGTTGAGCCAATGCCGAGGAAGAAGTCGGTCGGGAGTGGAGAAAACCCACGCCCATCTGCAAGATCCCAAGAAATGGTCGCTCGAGCTCTGTAGCGAACACGCAAAACAGCCTTGAATGAGCTCCATCTCCATTTCACGTGAAATCCCAATGCGCGATTTGGCGGTGGCGGGTTCTATAAACCAAACCACGTGCATTAACAGCTGGTGCGTGAGCATTTAATGCATGGCGGTGGCCGAACTGCCAAGCGCACGGCGAATGGATGACACCTAGTCCCAGCCAAAAAACTACCTTTCTTGTGAACCCCCAAAATGCGGCTCGTACACGTGGCGAGAGGCATGTAGTGAGGTGGCAAAGGAATGTAGGAGGTCAAGAATTTAGTCTTGAATATTACGGTGGTGTTTTACTCACCCCGATTGGTAGTGATGTGGCGTATAGTGACTATGCGAATATAGGGTGCACCACAATAGGTGCTCTCCTAACGCTAAAAAAATTCAGCGCTCAAATACACTTCAAATTTAATTTATATTTTATTCTTTATTCTTGTACGATCAAAATGTTTGAAATTACAACGTGGATAACATTGGCTTAGGCCAATTGTGAATTAAATATCTTCCTTTCTAATTAATTGTGAACCACAAAATTGTATTCAAATAATTTTGTTTTCCTTTATCACGATAGTTAGAAACGTGGATACCATATATATTCATTTCTAGTCGATTATGAACCACAAAATTGTATCTCAAGTCTCCACCATGGAAGCTTCTTAAGACGAGAGAGCACGAGATTAGGAGAACAATCATGTAAATTTTTACTTAATTCTTGGTTGCGAAAATAGTTACATTTGATAGACAAGAGTAGAGTATGTACACACATCACTAAATGCGAAGAGGGTCACTAATAATCTTTAATAATATATGTAATGGTATGATAGTATTTTTATTACGCTGAAAGGTGTTTGTATTAGCGAAAGTTGTCTTCCCATCGACATCGAAATAGGAATGAATGGATTAAATTTATTGGTCGATGATGCCGACTTCACATATGCCCTACACGCGTGATGACCGGTGGATGGATTGGAAAATGGACTATCATGTGGAAGATATACATGGAGCCAACGTTTTCCCTTATTATTTCTAGGTATGGTAGTAATAAATTATGGCTAGCTGTGAACCATACGTGAAGCGGGAAAAACATGGTGCCGGTCGAAAAAGGTTGACATATGCAGGGGTCCTTGGTGTAGATGGCCACTCCTCCATCATCATCATGAACATGTGAGTATGCTCACCCGATTACACTTGATAAAAATTACCCCAAGAAAAACATTTCCATCACTAATCATAACCCCTATGTCGATGTTAATCCTTAACAAATCACACATCTTGCTCTCTTGAACTTGTAGGTGCTTTCTGATCTCAAAATCCTCTGTCTCTGAGAAAGTACATGGTCACCCTCATTCATATATGTCTATATCTCCCACTCTCTAGAGTCTGCCATCAAAAGAAAATCCTTCTGTAAGTAATAATTTGCACTAAAACCAACTTGGAAAGGTATTGTTCCATACTTGTGATAGTTTTCTTTGTAAGAATAGTGTTGATAGCTTAACAGTGATTTGAATAGCTTGTATGTATTCAGCTCCATTCTTGTTGAATTCAATTAGAAACATATCAAAGGAAAATCGAGTCATCATATCATTTTTTACCAAGATTGAAACATTGTCTTTTGCAATTTTCGGAAGCAAAAGGATAAGTGGTTTGTTTTGATTCGAGTATTTGTGTTTTTTTCATTGGAGGCTGAGGGAAATTGTATCTGCATTTTTTTGTTTTCCTTTCTTGTAACTCTCCATATGGCGATGTTCATGCAATCTTGTTATTTTAGGAGCAAAATATTATGTGTTACAAGTTATGTAGGTGTCAAAAAAGTGTGAAATGGAGGATTTTTTGTTTTTTCCATAAACATGAGCATCTTTTGTCCATATCAACCAATGGCTATGGCTCGGCTTTGAAATTCAGTAACTCAGAAATAGTCAATAATGTCTCCAAAGAATGTATTATCATTACATAACAATTATTTGAGTGCATTTAGTCGATGTTTATAATAAGCGAGTACATGTGATTGGATCCTATTTGATGAAAACATTTTTTTCGTTCACGATCATCAGTAGTTGTTTTCGATAGGAGAACATTGTATGTGATGGTCATATAGGTTTGATGACGAGCAAGTGAAAAGTCTTCCAACAATGCTCGGCACTTGAAAAGATCAAAAAAATGTTAGAGGTCCTAGTTGTCGCATCATGGAAAAAACATTTTTCTTTACTTGTTGAATGTACTACGGTGAAATTCATATTTTTAAGTCAATCTATCCAGATATCATATTTCAATATTTTTTCTAGGTTGGGATTTTATTTGACATTTTTCACGTTTTCTTCCCCTTAATTGTCCTTTTTAAATCGAACCCAAATGCATGCTCGCACTTGGGTAGTAATGTTCTTAATTGCTTTGAAAAACAAGTTAGTGATATGATATGCAAATCTCCGATTAGTATTCAAGACCTCCCATTGTGCAATTGTGTGAAAAGAAATATACTTCATAGCAATTGGATGACGAGGTTCACCGAAAAAAATTGTGGGAAAGTTCATTTCCTCTGAAAATCTATCATGGAATATACTAAGCGAGGCGTTGATCCTCTGCTTTTGGAGCAATGTATTAACTTATCTTGGAGGTCAACTATGCATTTTGTATTTGTAAATCCATGGACCAAAGTATAGCTGATATATTTGTTGTCATTGTCTTCATCCATAGTGATGTTGTTTGAAATTATTTCATTTTCTGAATCATCATCAACAATTGATGGAAGGAAACAAATCCATTCTTTATTTACATGTACTTTTTCGATCTGATACAAATTTTTTTTGCAAATCTGTTGTAATGTTTCCATGATGTCATTAGGACCTACATTTCCTAAATGAAAGGCATCTTTGTATTGCAAATGACAGTTGGGAGTTAACGATAATAGTTTTTGTTTCTTTTATTATATTTTTGTATTATATCCACATCGAAGGCATGTTTATTATGACTCCTTTTAAGGTGAATCGTGGTTTTTGTGTGTATAATTCCTTATTTGTGCAAACGTTATTCTCATAACATGACTATCCACTCTTCAGGTCGGTGAAATGCTGAGTGGAAGCGAAGAGTTCATTCTGTGAGCGGGCGATGCTGAGTTTTGACAAGGTTCCATTTCTTAAGCATCATAACAATTGAGACATATTTTTTCTATTATTTTATTTGTTTGTCTTTAGTTAAATTAAAATATATTTTTCTTGGATCTCTAAACATAGTCATGTTGGATTTAAATTTCAATTTATTGCAATTAGACAACCATGTATTGGTGTATCGTTAATTTTTTTTTTTTGAAATTTTGTATACAAATATTATATTTCGATTTCTTTTTTTCCATCTTTGCAATTTCAATTTCAACACGACGAACTGAAATTCTAGAGCACTTACATACTTTATTTTTAAGGTTGATGGATTCTTTTGAATTTTGCGAGGATCTATTGTTTTGCTTCATATTTCATGTTTAATCTTGCCCAAAGATTTTGTTAAGTGTTTTTTTCGTATTTTCTCATGTAAAAAGGAATTAGAAGGAATATATGTAGTTGAGGATGCTTGAATTAAATCTTCATAATGAGAATGCCCTTCATTTGACAAAAATTATAAAATATTGTATGTTGTTGTTGGTTACGATATATCGAGAATCTTTTTTCTAAATACTCATGGTATGTGCGTCCCATACTTATATTTTTACATTGAAAATTATTGACAACTATTGTAAGCAAAATTGATTTCCTTCAATTCTTCCTTCAATATAGGGAATGGCCATTTTTATAATAAAGCCTTGCCCGAATTTGTAGTGTACGGTATGCTTTGATGACATTAGTGTTAAGGTAATTGTCTGAAGCACAACAACGCATCCACATTTTGACTTAAATATGCATTGTAAAAATATTGTGCAACATATCGCCTCAGACAACAAATGTCAAATTCTTGATTGCACAGTTCACAAATAGAATTGAACAAGCTTTCACTATAGTTTACTGATAGCAGACTTTATTCTAAGGAGGCTTGCATTTTCTGAAACACGATCGAGATTGTTCGATTATTCTTAAGTGTAACACAGAATATGAAAACATTTTTTTCAATTGCAAGAATGCGGTCATGTTTTTTCTTCGATCTGAGGGTTCGTAATGGCATGTTTGCAACTAGGATTGGCATCATGAAACAACAAACAAAATGCAAGCATATGGATTTGTGCATTGAATTAGAAATAGTTATTACCTTTTGTCTTTGACTAAACCCATATTGGTATGTTAAGCCATTTTTTCAACCAATTTATGTAGAAGTTGTCACCCCATAAACCAGTTTCAGTTGCATTTGCAATGGGCCTTGCTGAAAGTCTCATTCGATGAAATTATGTTTCTACATCATGAATACGATGCAGTGTAAAGTGTATCATGATCTAGTTCTATCTTGAGTGATAAAAATGCATCTACATCTCTTATCATGGGGAATGCATTAAGTGGTATATGATTCCATTTCGAAGTTCAATGGAGCTATATCAAAATATAGCAAAACAGTAGGGTAAGTGCATGAAGTTAGGGGGGCCAAAAGTGGACAAAAACTGAAAAAGAAAAATGCGTACGCATTCTATTTTAACGTGATCTCATTTTAATTTCCTAGGTTTGGAATTTACCAAACCATAATGCATATGCGTTGTCTTGTATAAATAAAAACAGAAGCCCAAGACTTTATCATTTTATCTCCCTCAAATGTGAGTTTTAGAGCTTAACCATGCCCTCACGTTTTGTCATTTAGCTATATCTAAAGCTCAAATGATCATCTTTGGATCACTGGTAAGATCTAAATTGACGATTGCACCATGGAGAAGAGGTAAGCATAATTCTTTTCTCAAAATTGCAATGAAAGTTGATAATTTTAGTGTAGAATTTGAATTGAATACATATTTTTATTGCTATAGTTAGAGTCGGGAATCAACCCAACCAAACCCTACTACTCTTATCATCCCTCTCAATGACCGTCCCAGTTTTGCTCAACTTCCCCCATGTATTCAGAAGATTTAGCAATCCACATAGTTGAAAACAAAATTTAAATTGAGGATATAATTAAAAGAATTAGGGATTCTGAATCTCTGACCCCCACCATGCCTCTCTTGCAACACATTAGAGGCATTAGTTACTTGAGTTGACATGGCAACGAGGCAAATTGATTGTTGGACATCTTATAGAGAGGGTTGTAGGGTTTATTATTTGAACAAATTATCATAGGTGGATGTAAAGAAAAAGAAAGTACAAATGACTTCATATGCACCTTACTCACGGACCCCGCACTAATTTGCATGTTTCATTTTCATGCGAATAGTTTCCCATCCATTGGTGCTGATAATAATTTGATTAAAAATAATTTTTGGGACCGATGGTGGATGGTGTTTGATTTTCCACCTTGCATAACAATGAGGTTTCACTATACTTTCTAAGGAAATTCTATTGTGATTTTATCCTCAACGAAATCCAAAATTATTTTGATTTCAATATTTACTAGGGCAGAGTAAAAGGATGCACGGGGACCGACCAGGATGTCTGATGTGTACCTATTCGGCGGGGTAGATCCCCACACAAAATCCCTCTCAACACGAGTGTCCCTCCAATAGTGAAGGAGACGGTAGAGATTGATACACTCCATGCACTTTGGGGCTATCTGTGACCCTTGTTTGACACCACTTTCATGTGTGTTGATTTTGGTGGAATTGGTGCTAGGGGTGCACATGATATTTTCACTATGTCGGATGCCTTTTTGAGTGAGACATTTGGATTTTTGGTCCAAAAATCTTTCGGTTGGCAGATCTATGGATAGACGAGCCAACAGTGTGCAGGGCATAGCCCCTCTTTGAGACAGCAAAGCGAAACTGGTTTATTGCTATTCTACCAGTAGGAATATATCACAAGTCCTACAGTATTCTACCTTCAGGGGTTTGGGATCTCGTCCCAGTTGGGGTATTTCTGACTGTGAGTAGAAAGGGACGAAGGGAAGAGAGGAGATAGGATAGTTCTGAAGGGAGAAAAGAAATGAATTCCAAAGCAGAAAGGTCAGAAGGTTTATGTTTTGGGATTGGTAATAAATGGAGCCAAACCTACTTGCATAAACAAACAAAGCAATACTGATGGGCAAATGACAAAAAGTAGAGATAGATCTAACAGAATAAACACACAGATCTGACATAAGAAAGGTCTGATGCACATAACACATGTATTCAGCACAAAGTCTCAATATTTGTATTAATGTTTTCTTCTGTTACAAAAAGTACAAATCCTTTTCTTCTCACTTCTATTTTTCATCTAAAAAATGTCCACCACAATACAAAGTATTCAAGTATATATATAGAAGGAGAAGGAGAGAGAAGGAAAAAAGAAACCAACAACTAATTACAAAATATCTACAAAATATCTAAAAGTCAAATGTTGACTTTGGGGCAACTTGGTGGATAACAACATCCCATGGTGCAACATGGATGATGTCATCATTTGTGTCAACATACTTTTAAATATTTTACAAAAATGAGAAGAAAGCCAAGAGGAGGAAGGCTATTCGTCATCGTCCCGTGGCTGGAAAGGAGTATCCTACTTCTGCTCAGGAGAGGAAATGTGGAATTGGGCCCAGTACTCCATGAATTTGCTAATCATCGGTTGAAGTTGATCTGGCTAGGACCCTTGGTGTGATCACCGATGACTTCACAAGTCTCCCGTTCATCTCTGAGATTTTCTGGGAGTTTGAAGTACTCATTTCCTGCCTCCATCAGGTAACCCACGAAGTCGCGGCAAGCCAGAAGGTTGTTGATGGATTCCGCGTCAAAAGTAGCCTCTGACCCCTAACCCTTGCAAGATGATCTCTTTGAAGAGCTGAATTGTATCTTCTACCTTCCTCAAGGCGTATGATGGGGTGAGCAAGCCTGGAGACATCCTTAGGACAATTTGCTCCATTTGATGCATTGCATCCAAGGCTTCCTCTTTGACTTTGTCTATCTTCTCCAAGACAAATTCCATCTGATCGACCCGGTAGTCCAAGCAGCAAGGACTTTGTTGGGTGCTCTAGGGTGATCGAAGACACCAAATTTCGCTAAGTCATCGGTGAGCAATTGAGAATATTTTGGAGCGTCTCATGTTGTAACCTAGCATGGTCCAACTCTTGGGAGATAGGTCCATGATGATATCACAGGTTCCTTGTTAGCCTAACCAATATTACGATATAGCTCCATGAACTTTACATTTTACTTCCTCACTATATTTGAGGATCTGGTCTCTCAGGGGATACTTCCATGCCTTGTTCACCAACCTTGGCATATTCTTTTATCTTTTCCTAGCTAAGGGCCTCAAGAGTTTCAGTGGCAGTTGTAGGAGGTGCACTACCCATTTTCTGTAGGGCTTGGAGAAGATGTTTGTTTTATTCTTTCAGTATCCTCTTCTCTTCCTTTGCTTCCTAAAGTTTCTTGCAAAGGGCATCCCTCTGAGATAAGACCTATCCTTGCATGCTCTTGGAGGACGTTCCCATCGTGACCTATGTCGATGTATAATCATCAGAGACATATCCTTTTTGTCCTTTGTGCGATCGGGTACGCGATCTCCATTACTCTTTACTTTGATGCACTCTGAGAGAAGCAAGTTATTGGCTTTTTCTTCTTATCTCATTTCGTTGGAATGATGGAGAAGTCCATAGGTGCAATAGGGACTTTTCTCTTATGTTGGCTCAGTCTTTGGGAGATCCATGTTGGACTTAAGGGAGTGTGACCAGGAGGGGAAGAGAGAAAGGAGGAAGAAGAAGGAGCGAATACAGTGAACTCGGGAAATGGATTGAGGCAGCTTGGCGGCGGCATTGATAAAGAATCTTAAACTCCAACACTCATAGGGGTAGGAGTCACTTTGTAGAAAAGAAGAAGTGGGGGCGAAGGGATCGAGAGATGAGGGAAGAAATGCTTGGGGACAACTCCACGAGGAAGAGAAGATGGAGGAAGAGCAAGGGGACAGTAGAAGATGGGGAGAAGACATAACTGTGAAGGAATGGTTGGTTGAGTGACATGAGGAGGGGAAGGAGGAGTGGGAGAAGGGACGGTGGGAACTTTGGTGGTCACGGCAGCAGCAACATCACAGTGGATGTGCCCGTTATTACACTTCTGCTTTGCTCTTTCTCTAGAGATACCAGGGTTACAACCTATTCCTGGGTGACAGAAGGAGGACTCTCGGGAGCTTGCTCTTGAGTAGCACTTGATTCCCCTTCCTTATCTTTCCCTTTTCCCTTTGGAAAATGCTTTGGCCTGGTAGGTGCATTACCTAAGGGAGACATGGTGAAGTCTACCCCAAGGTAGATGAGACCATTAAACCTGCACCAATATTATGTGCGTTGTAAAGTGCCCTTAACCCTTTCCTCAATAGTTTGAGGTGCCTTTTCTCTATCAATCTCATCAAGCGGCCAGTTGTCCCCGTTCGTATCTAGATAGACCTGATCAACTTCTTGATCAGTCGTTTGGAAACCTTTCGAGGACAATGGCCACGCCATATTGGATAATTTCTGCTAGGGCCAGGCGGGAGTGATCTTTTCTCCTAAGCTCGACCTCGTGATACAGGTTGATGTATATATCCTCGATCATGGGACGTGGATTGGATCGAGCTTTGCCTTTGGGAGGAAATTGCGTGGATCAAAGGTCGGCCTCACTGGGAAATTGTGCTTCAGGTTGAGCAGCTCCAGTTCTGTAAACATTTCCCGGGCCTTGGTGTGAGAAGTGCAAGTGTACCTGCCCACTGTGAGGGGGAATGGAGTTCCACCCTTCTTTCTTTTTAGGCACTTCTCATGATATGTGATGAGCTACCTGGAAAGTTCCAATAGGATCAACTTAGGGCCCGCATATCTTGGCAACTTGGTGGGCTCCCCCAAGAAGTTGGCGGCTCTGAGATAAGTGAAAGTGGGGAATTGTGTAAATAACGCTCCCCACTTCTCTGTGGTAGTTACTATGCTCTTGGTCATCATTTGTGAGTCATATTGGGCCTCAATAGGTAAATGATGTCGTAGAAGAATGCATTGTTGATCTTATTGAACTACGGGATGTTGTTCTCTAGTCTCAACTCTAGATAATATTCATATTTTTACTTGGGACCACACCACGCATCGGCTTAGTGTTGGATAATCTCTTTACGAGGCGTGCAGTAGACCACGTAGGAGTTCATGTAGAACCTCCCCATTTTTGAGAGTTGTTGGAGTTGTTTGGAGATAGTGCTGCTGATGATCTCTGCCCATTCAAAACGTTGATCAGGCATGTTTTTTCTCATAGTCTCCAGATACCTGAGCATCCATTTGTGGAAGTAATGGGCATCAGGAAGCCCAAATACCCTACTTAGGAAGGTTATGGTGTCGCTTAACTCCTCCGAGAAGTCACTGCGATGAATAACTTGTGGCCACCATGTTATTACCTTCTTATTCTTCAGATATACTTCGTTCATTAGCTGCATGCACTTGTCTTCATTTTTGTCCCATGCCTTTATGTAGTCTTCTTGGCTTATAGCCACAAAATGCTAGTGGTGGGGGATACCTAGCATGATTTCAAAGTGTCGGGTAGTGAGGTTGATTATAAACTCACCCTTCTCATTCTTAACACACCTTGTGTCTTTATTATAGTAGTGGGCCACCACCATCATGAATTCATTATTTACTTTTTGCACTTCACGGGAATTCCCCGGTGAAGTGTAGACCACTACGAATCGGTTTGTCCATCCATGGACTTCTGTGACCCTTACAGTTCCCGGCCCAAAAATATTCCATGTCAATGTGGCCAAGTTCAACATCCTTGATGTCTAAGTCACACTCTGCATGGGACTCGGGCATCCTGACCCTTTGATACTTATACTTCATTTCTTCCTCTATGAGTTTGGCCTTACCCTTAGACTTGGTGACCTCTTACTTAATGAAGACATATGTGATTAGAGTTCAGCTATTGATCTCAAGAAGGAGCGAATTCCATCACGTGAAGAGCCATGTTAGCTATTAGATTATCCATCAAATCTTTATAGAAAGAAGAGTTAGCAATTTAGAATCTTTTGGGCGCACGGCGCATCACATGCTACTGCGAGCTACAAGGTCAAAAAGCAAGGTGCCTTTGCTAAAAGAGTGTTGCGTGGAAGAAAACAGCCTGAGGATGAATGGCACGGATGTATTACATGAAACATTTAGTGTTGGTGTCGAAGGATGTGCGCCTGCGCCAAGATAAAGGCTTTTGAAAAGGGTGCAGATAATTCTAGTCTTTCCGAAGAGGCTGCGAGGATCGCCATTGGCGCAGGTATGGAACATGTTGCAATAAGTTATGGTTTGCCAAAGGGTGTAGGTTTGAATGATGCATCATTGAGTTAAGGCACACCTTGTTTTTAGCTTTGTACGTGCAAGAAAAGTTTATATGACATAAATGTTGGTGTAGCTTGAGTTGCACTGAGCCTTGTTTTGGGTTTGAAGGTTTTATAAGGAACGGGGAAGAAACGTGTTATAGAAAGGAATAGTGTGCCCCTTGGCATGATTTTATTTTTGTGCGATAGTGAGTGCATTTGCGCGAAGAAAAATCCATGCTTTGGATTTATAAACTTTACATTCTCTCTCTCTCACAGGTTTGCGATTTTGGCCTCTTCAACATGGATTTTGGGTTCATCTACGAGACAAAGCCCTCCGAGGCCAGCGAGATATGGAAGGAGGGTAAAACTTGTTTGGGGGAGAGAGAAGATTACAAAACGGTGGAGGAGGGTGCATATTGTTTCTATAAATTCATTTCTTTGTTTTTTAACAAAACAACCCCACAGACAACCAAACCGAAACTAAAACCATAAGAAAAGCAAGGACCACTTACCCGAAATATATAGAATGAAAGAAATGATGGGGGGTCCACGAATGTGATGTAAAGTGACACGTGGTGGCAGGAGCATTGTGCAGTGCGGAAGAATAAACTTTTTCACATGTTCTCAATCGTGAAAATGACAGGTCGGATCGCTATTTATAAAGCAAAAAGCGTAATAAATGCACCACCAAATTTTTCAAAGGGTGCACCAAAACAGATGCCAACATGAAATTATTTGTGCCTTTAGCACTTTGTTATGCGACTTATCGACATGACTTTTTCAGCGCCTTGGTGCACCGTTCAAAAGAAGCGCAACAATTTTAGTGTCGATAGGGTGGCACATGTACGCCTCGGCGCGAGGTTAGAAAAGGCGTAACATGGGAGGCACAACAATTTTAATGTCAACACTCCAAAGTATGCGCCAAAAGGAATAGAATGGGGCAAAAATTCATTTTATGTTGCATGAACAAAATCTGCACTGACCCAAAAAAGTACCAAATGACTAAGTTGGAGAAACTAGATTTTACGTAAAGGGATTTTATGCAATCAGAATGTTAAAGGGACCCGAGGCGAGGAGCAGAAAGCGAAATTTTAGGTATGGTTACTGCAAAATTTCCGTGGAAATCGATTTACTGAGGATAATAGGATTACAATCATCGGTGTCACCTTCACGGTAATTGTTATGTTTTATTATGTATGTTACAAAAAGTTCGGAGTACTTGATTTACTTATATATGTTAAATTTTTGAGATAATTGTATTTTTACATGTACATGCATTGATATTACAGCATGCGGGAGGTGCATTTTCATCTCGACCACACGCGGAAAGCACCATGCATACACATACATTCACAGAGGTAATTTAGAATGTTAATTGTGTAAAATTTTCACATACATGCAAATATATATATATATAACTTTTGAATTCAAATATATGTATGTTCTTGTATGTTCATCTAACTCACATGATACATGTTTGATAAAGATGTTGACTTCACTAGACACCCCACCATCTTTATGTAAGTAGAAAGGTGTTGCCGTTAATTTCATATGTGCAAAACTAATATGAGGTATTCAAACAACATGTAAATTTTGTTAAATTGCTCATGTAATTCATATTATGTTAAATTACATGTTAGTAATGTCTTTCATTGTAGAATTATTAAATTATGTTAATAATTTCCTTCATTGTGTATATGTAGGAGTTACCTACGATAGGTAGTAGCCCTATTCATTTGATTCACAGGCGTGGCGGGGTAAAAACAATAGTTCTATATTGATAAAATTAGTTAAAATATTGTCATTACACATACATGTACTTAGTTCTATTTTTGCTAATTCTGATGTTAGATTTTTTGATCTTATGTGTATGTAGGGAACTTCAACCCCCTCCATTTTGACTTCGAGGGCACAGAATCCTCCATCTCATCATCTTGTACCCCCATTCGTACTCCAGGAGCTCCCGATGACTCATTTGAGTGTGAGATGCAGATTTAAGCGTGATCAATATATTGCGGTAAGTTTTGTATTTATGTAAATACTTTCACTCTAGCATGATCTTACATACATGTTGAAAACATATATAAATTAAGTTTTGACAAAAAAATATTGTTTGCATTTACGGGTTCAACTACATGCGATCATTCGGTGGAAGAGGACTCATAGCATGGGCTCGGGCATCAAAGTCATCTCATAGATCTCCATCTTTGTCTAAGGAAGGTCCTTCTTCAAGCAAGGCCAAGAGAGGGATAGATTTTGATGATTAGGAAATATATATGTCTTACATGACATCCTTTTATATGCCTATGATCATGGCATTGTATGTACACCTATATGGTATTTGAACTTGATGGTATATGACCTATTTGGGCATTTTTATATTTTTATGCACATTGAAATACTATTTGGAACTTGATATTTTTGTATGAGACCTTACATTTACTGAGATTATTTTTGCATGAAACTAATATGATGTGCACTTGACAATATTTAAGACATTATGGATTATTTTTTCATTTATTGGTGATGTACATGTACTAGCATTTTCAATGTATAATATGCATAAAACTTTAGAAATCAATATTTATATAATGTATGTATATAAAGAGTTACCTAATACGAGTAATTATTCATTCAATTTATCAATGTGTATATGTGTATTTACCTTACTTACGCTTCTTCTTGCTCATGGTCTTTTTATAATGGTTCTATTTTATCTAATGCTTCTTAGTCTTCTCCCGATTAAAACAACTGATAATACAAGCATTAGGACCATCATTAAGACAATGTTTTTACAACAAGCATGGATAGAAGGATCTAAGGATGCCCACAAAGTATTACAAGATTTAATAGTTCAAAAGAGTCGTCACATTTGATGCCTTTCATATGTTGATATTTTGAGAATGTCTCTATATGCATTACTCATACTCGAGAATTTCTCCAAATGCAATGACATTCTAAATCGGACACTTAATGATTCGGTATTGTCTAATCCTATCCAATTCATGTTATTACCTTTAAATTTGTGAGCATATCAAGTTATTTGGAAATCACATCACACCCTTTACTAGCCTTGATAACTACCCCTATCTTTTTAAGGTGCTTTTGAAAGCATCCATGGGTTTATCATAGCATAAATTATCAATGAATGGAAGGTCACTAAGTCGTAGGTCGGTGACTCCCATTCGAGAACTAAACAAGAAAGATTTACTAAGTGATTGATAAATCTTGTGTGTTCTTAGACATTCCCCTATCAAATTCATTCTTAATCCTATCTATTCATTGAACAAGAACTCCTGGATAAGGTTTCAGATCTAACAAGATGTCTCTAGGTGCCACGAGTCCGCGAAATCACCTATCAAAGATAGAGTGTGTTTTGGTCTCATGGATCTTAAGGGACTACGCTTGGGCGAGGTATCTCGAAAGCATGGAGAGTATAGGAAATTGAAATGAGGCCTTCACTAGCATTCACTAGGCCATCCAAACATGTTGGAATAGTTGATTCATGGCCAAGAGCTTGTTTTGCAAAGTATTGTATCAATGACCTTACAACGACTCAAACTACAATAATTCACACGTTTGTAAACAATATGATAGCGAAAGATCCAAATGGAGATAGATAAAACCGCGAGATTGTTTTGTATAGGGGCTTGGATGTGGAATTTTTGATCTAATGAGATGTCTCTAGGTGCCACGGAGTCAGATAAATAACTGTCATCAGATATAGCGTATTTTGGGCTCGAAGACTCTTAAGGGACTACGCCCAGACAAGGTAGCCCGAAAGCACGGGAGACTAGGGAACCAAAATGAGGCCCCCTAGAATTCACCAAGCCATCTGGATGTGTTTGCATGAGATTTGGTCCCACAAGCTACCGTTTGCAAAATATAGAGTCCATAAATGACCTTACATGGCTCAAATGCTGCAGTATTTCGTGTGTTTATAAACAATAGGACAACGAGAGAAGCGAATGGATATGGATAAAACCACATGAGGATTTCGTAGAGGGTCCCAATGATGTGGAGGTTTTGAATCTAATGATATGTCTCTAGGTGCCACGGAGTCGAGAAATCACCTATCAGATATAACGTGTTTTGGTCTCGGGGCTCTTAAGGAACTTCGCCCAACGAGGTAGCACGGAAGCACAGGAGCATATGCAATGAAAAAAAGGCATCCACTAGCATTCACTAGGACATTTGGACGTATTGGCATATTCGGTTTGGAGCCAAGAGCTTTCGTTTCCAAAGTATTGTGTTAGTGAAAACCTTACACCCGACTCAACTATTGTATTTCACGCGTTTGCAAACAATAGGACAATGAGAGAACCGAATAGAGATGGATAAATCCGTGAGAGGATTTCATAGAGGGACCCAATTTGGAGTTTTTAGATATGATGAGAGATCTCTAGGTGCCACGGAGTCGAGAAATCAACTGTCGAAGATATAGCATTTTTAGTCTCGGGGCTCTTAAGGGACTACACCCAAACGAGGTAGCCCGGAAGCACATGGAATGTAGGAAACCAAAACGAGGCCTCAATTAGTGTTTAACTAGCCACCCCGACATGTTAGCATAGCCAGGTTTGGAGCAAGAGATTCCGTTTGCAAATTATTGCGTCGACATTGACCTTACACTGGCGACTCAAATTACAATATTTCGATGCGTTTGCAAACACTAGGACAACGAGAGAACCGAATGGAGATGGATATAACCATGATAGGATTTTTTAGAGGGTCCCAACATAGAGGTGTCTAATTTGGCGAGACATCTCTAGGTGCCATGGAGTCCGATAAATCACTTGTCAAAGATATAGCATTTTTTAGTCTCATGGCTCTAAAGGGACTACGCTTTGGATGAGGTAGCCCAAAGCATAGGGAGTGTAGGGAACCAAAACAAGGCCTTCACTAGCATTCACAAGTCATCCAGGACATGTTGGCAAATGGTTTGGTTCCACGATCTACCGTTTGCAAAATATAGCGTCGGACTTGACCTTATACTTACTCAAACTATAATATTTTACGCATTTGCAAACATTAGGACAATGAGAGAAATGAATAGATATGGATAAAAATGCAAGAGGATTTCAAAGAGGGCTGACATGGAGGTTTTAGATCTATGAGACATCTCTAGGTGCCATGGAGTCGAAAATCACCTATCAAAGATATAGCGTGTTTTGGTCTCGGGGATCTTAAGGGACTATACCTATATGAGGTGGCCGGAATCACGGGAGCATATGAAACCAAAAAAAGGCCTCCAATAGCATTCACTAGGTCATTCGGATGTGTTGGCATAGTCATTTTGGAGCCAAGAGCTTTCGTTTGCAAAGTATTGTGTCTAACTGACCTTACAACTGACTCAAACCATGTTGTATTTCACACGTTTGCAAACAATAGGACCACAAGAGAACCAAATGGAGATGAATAAAACCGTGAGATAATTTCGTAAAGGGACCCAATGTGGAGGTTTTGGATATGGCCAGAGACATCTCTAGGTGCCACAGTCCGAGAAATCAATAAATCAAAGATATAGCATTTTTTGGTCATAGGGCTCTTAAGGGACTACGCCCGAGCGAGGTAGGTCGGAAGCACATGAAGCATAGGAAACCAAAATGAAGCCTCATCTAGTGTTTAACTAGCTACCCCGATGTGTTAGCGTAGTCGGTTTGGAGCTAAGAGCTTCATTTGCAAAGTATTGCGTCGGCTTGACCTTATACGACTCAAATTACAATATGTTGTGTGTTTGCAAACACTAGAACAGTGAGATAACCGAATGGAGATGGATATAACCATGATAGGATTGTTTAGAGGTCCCAACATGGAGTTTTCTAATCTGATGAGACATCTCTCGGTGCCACGAGTCGATAAATCACTCGTCGAAATATATAGCATTTTTAGTCTCGTGGCTCTAAAGGGACTACGCCCAGATGAGGTAGCCCAGAAGCACGGGGAGTGTAGGGAACCAAAACAAGGCCTCCACTAGCATTCACCAGGTCATCCAAATGTGTTGGCATAGATGGTTTGGTTCCATGAGCTACCGTTTGCAAAATATAGCATCTAACTGACCTTGTACTAACTCAAACTATAATATTTTACACGTTTGTAAACAATAGGACAACGAGAGAACTGAATAGATATGGATAAGACCATAAGAGGATTTTGAAGAGGGCCCCAACATGGAGGTTTTAGATCTGATGAGACATCTCTATGTGCCATGGAGTCTGAGAAATCACTGTCGAAGATATAGCATGTTTTGGTCTCAGGGCTCTTAAGGGGCTATGCCCGTGCGAGGTGGCTCGAAATCATGGGGAGCATAGGAAACTAAAATAAGGCCTCACTAGCATTTACTGGCCACCCAGATGTGTTAGCATAGTTGGTTTGCGCAAGAGCTTCCGTTTGGAAAGTATTACGTCTGACATGACCTTCCTGATGACTTAAACTACGATTTCACATGTTTTCAAACATCGAGGATAGTGAGACAACCGAATGGATATGGATAAAGCGTGAGATAATTTTGTATCAAGTCACGACGTAGATGTTTCATATTGACGATATGTCTCTAGGTTTCACGAGTCCAAGAAATCACCCAAATGAAGATATAGCATTTTTAGGTCTCGAGGCTCTTAAGGGACTACGCCGGATGAGGTATCCTGGAAGCATAGGGAGCGTAGGTAACCAAAATGAGGCTTCCACTAGCATTGAAAGCCATATAGATGTGTTGGCATAGATTGTTTTGTCCCACAAGCTACCATTTACAAAATAAAGCATCGACATCCTTACAACGACTCAAACCGCATTATTTTGTGCACTTACAAACAATAGGACAGCGAGAGATCCAAATGGAGATGGATAAAACCACAAGATTATTTCATAGAGGGACTCGACATGGAGGTTTTGAATCTAACAGATATCTCTAGGTGTCCATGGTCAGAAAAATCACTGTCAAAGATATAGTGTGTTTTGGTCTCGGGGCTCTTGAGGACTACGCCCGAGGGCGAGGTAGTTCGGAGCACGAGGAGTGTAGGGAACTAAAATGAGGCCTCAGAAAGCGTTCACCGGTCCATTCGACGTGTTGGCATAGGCAGTTCGTCCTGCAAGCTCACCGTTTGTAAAATATAATATCTAACATCCTTACACCGTTTGACTCAAAGCGGCATTATTTCGCGCATTTGCAAATAATATGACAACAAGATAACCAAATGGATATGGATAAAACCATGATATTATTTCTTAGAGGGCCCTGACATGGAGGTTTTAGATCTAACGAGACGTCTATAGGTGCCATAGAATCCAGAAATCACTGTCGAAGATATAGCGTATTTTCGTCTTATGGCTCTTAAGGGACTACGCATGAGCGAGTTAGCCGGAAGCATGGGGATCATATTAAACCAAAACAAGGCCTCCACTACCATTCACTAAGCCATCCAGATGTGTTGGCATAGTCGATTCAGCACCTAAAGCTACCGTTTGCAAAATATAGCATCTGGAAGACTTATACTAACTTAAATTACAATATTTCACGCGTTTACAAACAATAGGACATCGAGAGAGGCGAAAGGAGATGTATAACACTATGACATAATTTCATAGAGATCCTCGACAAGAATATTTTGGATCGACAAGATGTCTTTACGTGCCATAGAGTTTAAGAAATCACTGTCGAAAGATATAACATTTTTGGTCTCAAGTCTCTTAAGGAACTACGCCCTGACGAGGTAGCAGAAAGCATGGGAACATAGGAAACCAAAGCGAGGACCCTAATAGAATTTAGCTATCCACCCCAATTTCTTGGTGTAGTCACTTCGGTGCCAGAGATTCTGTTTGCAAAGTATTGTGTCGACATGACCTTACACCGATTCAAACTACAGTATTTCACTTGTTTGCAAACAATAAGACAGCGAGAGAACCAAATGGAGATGAATAAAACCGTGAGAGGATTTTATATAGGGTTAAAACATGGAGGTGTAGGATCGACGAGATGTCTCTAGGTGCCACGGAATCCCAAAAATCACATGTCGAAAGATATAGCATTTTTTGGTCGAGACAACCTTGAACAAATTTTGTATTACAAAAACTCATATAACTTTAACAAATGACCTAAACTTTTGCGAGGTTGGATCATGAAACCTTCGTCTTTTATCTCCCATAATTTCTAAAAATACTAGTTCTACATTTTTCTATCCCATCTCATTTGCATGCTGCAATAGTGCATGCTAGAATAGTGTAAGGTTTTCGATGTAATATTTTGCAAACGGAAGCTCTTGGCACTAAACCAACTGCACCAAGAGCGTTGGGGTGGCACGGAAAATGCTAGGGAGGTTTCATTTTGGAGGGCATGTTTCAGTTGCCTATGCTCGTCGTGCTTCTAGGATACCTCTTCTGGACGTAGTCCCTTAAGATCCCTAAGACCAAAACACGTTATATCTTCGACTAGTGATTTCTCAGACTCCGTGGCACCTAGAGATGTCCCTTTAGATCCGACACCTCCACCTAGGGAACCTCTATGAAATCCTATGCCAGTTTTTTCCATCTCCTTTTGGTGCTCTCGTTGTCCTATTGATTGCAAACGTGTGAAATAGTGTAGTCTGAGTCAATGTGAGGTTGTCCATTGCTAATCACCTAAATAATATATGTGGTTCATATAATACATGTGGTGAAATGAGAATTTTAATAAGATATTTTTACAATATAGGTGGTAAAATGAAAAAAAAAAAAATTGTTCCTTTCTAATATTTAATTTCTCTTAGCTTCAATTGGCTTGAGAATAATAAATTCTCTACTAACGATGTCGACCACATGAAGGTGGAAGCGTTTTTGGCACCACTAACCTACATAAACATGTTAGTAAGCAATTAAATAGAATTTTAAATCATACAAAATTTAAACAAAATCATTAAAGTAAATGTTCAAATTAAGTTCATGAAGAACATAGCTTTGCAAATTCAATCCAATGAACTACAAGTATCAACTCTAATCTTTATAGTAGCAAGAATTTCTTCATGATCTGATTCACGAAGCTTCCACGGATTCTTGTTTAATGGCCTACCTCAATATTTTATCAATTTAATATTTGTTGCAAGAACCAAATGTGAATAGTGAAGTATCTTTCACTGTACTTCATAGTCTTCAAACAACCAAATGTTTGATTTTTTGATAGGATATCGTCGAATCCAAGCTACGGTACTACCATGACCCATTGGGATACTCAAGTCTTCACCATCAATTCTTATGGAAGTCAAAAAAAATTCCCCTCTACACAACAAGACAAGTAGTATATGATCCTCTTCGTTAAATTATGTCATGATAACTACAAAAATGTGACCTACATCACAAAGTAAAACTGAGTCAAATTTAAAATACATTAATATTTGACCATTTAATAATTTATAAATCTAAAACATGGCATGTAAATATATGTATGTACCTTGTTGCACTAAATCATAGACTTGGTCAAAGTCGGGTGATATTGTCATTGATCTAAAGATCCTGCAAGTTGTAATGCTCATGGAACTTGATGTGTGTCGAGTGGAATTAGAGGTCTACAAGTCTATTCATCCACCCACTTTGATATGACTCACATTCATTCCATGAAAAATCAATGCATGATATACAAAAACATGTCATACACCTAGTATAAATAGTCCAAACATTTGCATCTGAACTACGGAATGAGTGCATATCATTTAATCCTGCAGCTGTCATACAATCTTCAAAGTTTTTCAAATGTTTTTCCTCTATCAACCTAAAATATCTATGAGCCATTGATCTCTCTTGAGATTCATGGCCCATATTCTTGACACACCAATCAAAAATATTTTTACATCCGTAAATTTAGCACCAGCATTGAACTTTAACTCTTCTCTTGCAAGTGCTCTTTTCACACATGCTCCTACACTATCATTCTCTCCTTTTCCATGCCTTACCTCGGTAAAACTCCGAGATATGTTTTACATTTTTTTTTTATGCATTCTTCTTAGCCAATAAAACATCTGTGCATTCTTGAATTGTGATGTGCGGTTTTCGACCAAATGTAATGTTGATTGAAACTAATGTTCCTCTCATTCAAGTTCACATAGAACACCTAGAAACACCCTTTTACATATTTTGTAGAATGTGTCCGATCATCACTAATGTAAAAATGATACTCTCTTAATATTTTTTTTGATCTTGCTCGAGTTGCTTTCTAGAGAATGCATGAATGTTACATGCCAAAAATAGTAACTTACCTTTGAGTTATAATATTGAGACTGAACCTCCATTTGTGGCTACAATGTGTAATTCTCTATGAAGTTAACTACTAAAACAATAGTACCAAGTGATAATGTTTCTTTTCTTAACTTTAATTATTCATCCAAACATTGAGCTTTATGTGTGTGCCTTGCATACTCATAAATAATTTCCTCTCTAAATTTGGTCGTATATTCTAATATAGGTAATTGTTTTGTAATAAACTCACATCTCTTAGATTATTTTCCATATTTTAATTGATATGCCACCGATTTATATTTGCTAAAACTAACCAGTTCTTTTCCTATTGAATGTCCAGTACTCTCTTCATTTATACAAATTTTTAGATTTGGCAAGCCACCACATACATTGCGTTCCATCCAAACATGCTTTGTTATAAAAAAAATCTACTAGTTGATTTTTCACAAAATATTATTGGAATAAATTTCCTTGAAGATTTTGGTGGGAAATTTAATCACACTCTGCTGACATGATGTCGGTATGCTTAACACAACATATTTGAAAAAAAAACATCATAATGCATTGAAAATTCAACATGATGCCTAATGAACAAGTGGTATGTGAGTGATTGATTTTCACATAAAAGAGTTTGCTCATTTCAAAGAATATTTGGTTAATGTTAATTTGTATATTTTCATTCTTAAACTTAGAGAACAATTGTGTTTGAGTCGGATCTAAGAAATGTTTTGCACACGATTCATGATTATGAGAACCTATACTTCTTTTTATTGTATCTCTTCTATTCTGCACACCATTGTGTTCTCATTCCAAAATTTTATAATTAATTCTTTTATAATATTAGATGTATTCTTGTCTTTCCATGGAATTCCACTAGAAAATCTCAATAGTCGGTGTTATTGACTGACTCAAGACGTTTACGTCTCTCTATTGCTTTCATTAGTATATTTCTGTTTAGCTTCAAAGCACTACTTGTTTTTCTAATCAGACATTTATCAACTATTTTATCACTTACTATACAATTAGTAAGTGCACACCGTGTAGCATTACTATCTTTGGTGTGTCTTTTTCCACCTACAATTTGGTATGCTTTATGTATGTTTTCAACAATTAACGCATTTTGATCAACAACATTAGATGTTATTAACCCCAGGATATTCATTATAGGTCTCATCTTAATTAATTTCATCAATGTAACAAATAATTGACATCTTTGTGTGTCATTTAAATTATCAAAGTAATTATTCCAAATTCCACTAGCTTTTCTTCTTGCATTTCTTTCAAACATTTTGTTAGGCATTGGTTTTATAATGTTTTCATCAATTTCAATTAAGTGAATTGGTTTTCTTCTCAAAATGGAAAGAGGTGTTCTTAGATATGAAGATTCATTTACAAGGTTACTTTCTTCATTCAATGTTTTCATACAAATTTAGGGGTTAAAATTTTGGTTAACATTTGGATTCTCAGGTAAAGGTTCAACAATTGGATTCATATCAATTTCTTCATCCATACCAACATTATCATTCAATTCAATATCATTATTCATTTCAAAATCATTATTCTCTAAATTTTCATTATGTATTTCATCCCCATTTTCTAATACATTAGCTACATTTGATATAGCAGATGTACCTTGCCATGCACGAAGTTTTTACATTCTCTTCAATTTCTTTATTCTCATCTCTTCCAATTGCTCTAGTGTCTTGTTCTTAACTTTCCTCTTTTCCTTAGCTCAAATTTTATTGCCCATGATTAGAAAAATTCAACTAGTGGGGTAGGGGACAAGATGAACTACTAAAAAATTATGTAAGAATGTACAGAAAAATTGCAAACCAAACAAAATGTATGCAGAATTACCGTGAAAGAGATGAAAGGGACATTAGGGGACCACAATGTATAAAAAAATCATAACGTATACACGTTATGATTTTTTTCCCTTTTCCAACCCATGCATCAAGGCTTGGGATCCGGTTTGGATCCCCAAGCCTGAGGCATGGACCTACACAAACACAACAAACCTAGTGTTTTTGCAGGAAAATACAAAAAACCAACTTTCGCCATGATAAATCAACATCAAATGATCAATTCGTTTTAAAAATTATACCACGACATAAAACAAAGTTTCTTCTTTGCATAAGTATTATTTTCCAATTTTTATAACAAATATAAGGTTTCCATATTATTTATTTTCTAACTATGCCTTTTATAGCTATTTTTGAAGTTTAAACATGTCTATCTTTTGTATGTGTATCTTTTTTTGACTTATCAAAATTTCATAAAAAAAATTTAGGCACAAACTAGGACTAATTCTATACATATTAAAAAAAACTAATTTTTGATATTTTTTGAGGTAGTTAGGGGGCACAGTCGGAGTTCGTTATTTTTCAAAACATAAAATTTATGTACTAGAAAAATCATTAAAAAAATATACTCGCTTAAAAAATCTTTAAAAATCTAACACAAACTAGATGCTCCTAGATATCTTTCTACCAAAGGATTTTCAAAAATACTATGTAATGCCCAAATTTTACGCACAAAAAAACAACAATAAAAATATGAGGAGAATTTATTTTTGAATTACATTGCTCACCATACAATGTCACAAGGGCTCTAAGAAAAGAAAACTCAAAAACACATATGACACTTACATAAGTCATCGACTCACATAGACACATGACAACACCATATACATGTTGATGCCATACTTTCACAATGAACGAATACTAGAAATGACCCAACCACAAGAAAAGGACTCAAAGATTGGCAAACCCACAACACATCATTTCCTTAATTGCATCTTAGTTACGATTAACATTCCAAGAACATTATTGTGCAAGGATAATTTTCTTCTTTCCACCTACAGATTCTTAAGTTCATTCCACATTTAATTTATAGTTCGACCATTTCAAGTTGGCTCTTTATCCTTTACAAAAATTTCCATAACTTACATAATTATTTGGAATATTTCAAATTGCATACAAAGTACTTAATTCTCTTGTTCTTATGTTAAGAATATGCTTCTCAATGTTTATTCAATGGTTAGATTTTACCCTTGCTACAAAAGTGAATTTGGCATGATGTCGAGAAAGAAATCTTAGGACTTAAGGGAGATTTAGATTCAAGACACATGTTCCCACAAACATTCTTCGACCATGGTATCTTTATTTCCCTATCATAGTTAATATAGTTCAAAACAACTTGTTGAATCCATTCAACATTTCCACATCAAGAAATTTTAGTTGGATTCATATATATCTTTTGTTTTCTTAAATTTTGATCTCACCAAGGGCAATCCATATTCTTTTTAACACATGAAAATGTCTAATTGAGTTACACAGACTCCAAGAGTGACATTATACCTAACTTCAAATCTCATTTTACTCTTATATGTTTTACTCTTACATCGCACTATGGTCTCATTGTTAGCATTGTTTTATAACATTTGTAAACAAAATAAAACATACTTTTCACTAATGGGTTCACTACTACAAGGAGTATAACCTAGCACGAGACATCCCATTTCTTTGCTCTTATAAACTACAATAATAAACACATGCTAAAACCAAGACATCCACTTGTGTCATTTAAATCCCACCATGAGATCAATCATAGGAATATCACCTACTACCTTTGTTCGGTTTTGAGCCACTCACTAGGGTACAAAGGGCAAGTAGGCATAAGGGATAACGAGACCATATTTTTTTTAACATTTCTCTTAAGTCAATATATTTTAAATACAATTGCATTTTCTAAGATTTATGAACAATTTCCACCTATAAGTTAAACCCTTAATCAGCCAAGGTTTGGTTTACTTCCAATCGTACCTAAGGGTCAACTCCCCAACTAAATATGAGTATAAGGTGAGAGGACAAAATTTATGCTAAACGAACTTCGAGAAGGACCAAGGTAACCCATTTATCTGTGAGGAACTAAAGAGACCATTAACAAGAGTTTAAGTCATAGAACAAATATTTCACTCTCTCCATTTGTGTCGTCTGGGGGTCCCACAAGGAATTCATTCGATGACAGAAATTTTTTCTAGATCTAACTTTTTAAGACTTATTACTCCACTAGGATATAAGGGGTTAATAGTTCTACTTACTCCATAAATGGTAAGGTTACACCGCATAGTCGTTTCTTGAACAAGGAATTTTAAGGTGACTTCCAGGGTGGTATTCACCACTCAACATGGTGTCGAGATCTAAAGAGAAGACATTCTCCTTGCCCCACGCATGGTTACCAAACCTAGAAGGAACCACATACTCTGGATAAAAACTGACCATGTCATTCCTAAAAGATGGGTTCATGACAATGTCGCTAAACATACCGACTATGACGCTAAACTCAAACTATGGGTCTTATTTACCTAAACTAGGAGGTTCCATTGAGTGTAAAGTTTAAGTTCATTCTACAGTTTCAATTTCTTCTATGGTCGAAGGATCACACATGAAGACATGTTACGCACAGATCTTATATTAGGGTTGAGTGTTTCGATTGAAACTCTTTATTACATTTACAAGGTAAGAATACAACCTAGTAATTAATTAATCATTTATTGAACACTGAAAATGCATTACAATATATTAACTTCAAATTCATTTACTATATATATATATATATATATATATAACCCTTTTACCATACGCAACTATAAATCAAATTGAACTTGTGATTAATGCACATTTCCTAAGATATCCCTAAAAATAGCATCTCATACATATTAGAAAATTTCAAATATAACTTTTCTGTAACAAAAGACTACATTATACATATATTCATTTTACAATGACCTATATAAATTACAATAATAAATAATGAATTACACATCGCCTTTTTGCCATCTTTCTTGCATCCTACAAAACTAGGTGAGCATGAAATCAACGATAAATCGTTGGCATGGAATCCACCCTAATCTAACATAATTAATGTTTTTTAGTTCCCCATTTACATATAATAATAATTATAATTTACATTCAAAAGAAAAGGTTTAGAAACATGAATTCATTTCACTTCATTTCAGTAACCAAGGAGAGAGAGAAACACCATTTTGTCAAAAGTTATATTTCACACAACAAGTTACACTATGGAGTTTTCAAACAGTTATTTACATGTGTCAAAAGTTTCCATGGTGGTTTGGAAACCCAACAGGGGTCCTACAACTTCCTTTTTACATTTTCCTGCTAGCTACAAAAACGTTCAAAACAAGCTCGAAGGCTAAGAAACCACTTTCAAACATTATCTTCCGATGAGCAAACACACCACGGTTAAATTTCTATATGCCCACTTATATACCAAGAGTTCATAGGAACTGACAGAATTTAGAACTAGGCGAACGCTTTACAATTAGCGGTTAGTTTTTGGGGCCGTCGGTCATAAATGAGCTAGTTGTTAATGATCAAAAAGTGAGCTTGAGGGCTCAGAAAACCACGTCCAAAACTGATGTTCGATGGATGAATGCGCATGAGGAACTTCCTACAAGTTCCCCTATATAAGGAGAATTCATTAGAGTCGACGGGACTAAGAACTAGAAAACAGTTTTCAAATGACGACATGTTTTCTGGAGCGACAAGTCGTAATTGGTCCAGTTTGACCTCGTCAAACTGCGACGAAGGCCTGCAAAATGACTTTTCCAAACTAACCTGGAATGTGATTTTTTCAAACCGAAGTTTTTAGGTAATTGTCTAGTAAAAGTACTAGAGGTTTGCAAAGGCGGATAATAATTTCTCTATCCAGGTTTCAAATGGAAGTTCAAAATGAAAGCCAACTTTTAGATTCAGCAACTTCTACCGTTGTAAAAAAGTGTAACGACGCTCCTATAGGGGCGTCGAAGAAAGGTCAAAAATGCTTATTCGGGTCGATCCAAAGATTGAAGTGACACCTCACATAACATGGTACACAAAACTTAACATCTCCTTTCCAGAGTTATGAAGGTTACTTTGCAAGTCTCAGAAAATCACAATTGATCTATTTAAATAAGGGAGAGGTCAAATCATTTACAGGGAACTCAACTTCAACCTGTCAATAGAAAAGGGTATTGTAGTAATCTATTTTGGTTGCGACGTTTTCTAGATCATCATGAAGTGAGGGTTCAAGTTTATTATCTACCAAGCAATATTGGATCCTGTAAGTTACGATATACGGTTTTACTATTTTTAAAACAAGTTTATTTTATACAGTATAATATACGAAAATCCTTCGATTTTAAAACTTCATTTCGTTGCAAAAAGGAAAACTAAAGAACATAAATTATGAGAGATGAGGAGAGATGAACCATGCCTAGGGGAATGATGACCAAAGTGGGTATGAGGGATCCAGGTGGTTTACATTCGTGATCCATCGAGACCACCATTGTTGTGAAATCATGTCAGATTGTCCCGTGAAGACCCAAACTATTTGCCATGCATCCATGCCTCATTAGAACACCATTTTGTGTTTTTCAAGTAGTCGTCTCGATCCATGAAACTATATTGGCATTAAGTAATATGTCAATCCAATCATGAGCCATCCAAATGCTTTTTTTTTTGCATACATGTTTATTAGGGAATTCACAACTACAACACCCAATACAAAAGTAAAAACTAGATTTCAATTTTTCTTTTTTTCTTTTTTCTGTAGATATCTTACCCTGTTTAAAGTTCCATTCCACGTAGAGATAGGGAGGATATAAGAAGGTTTGTGGTGTTTGGATTTACATTAGCCAATACATTTTCTAGCAGTTTTAAAATCCTTTTTGCACAATCTTATTCATGCATAACCTGTAATAAAATATGTCCACGCACCATAGATGCTTCAGGCATTTGTTAAACGGTTCACATGCCTTACACATGCTTCAACATTCTACAGGCATATCGTAAGGGAACTTGAACCTAAAACATCTAACAAAAGTTACATCCCTTCTCCATTTCTTCAATGGATATTTATGCCCTGAACTATGCACCTATTTTGGAACGTGTTGGATTATATTGGGAGGGTGACTGGTTAAGGAAGTGGATTCGGCTTTACACATGCCAAGGCATATTTAAAAAGCCCATTTGTGCGTGCCGCAATTTTTGTTGCGAATTCTTGTTTCCTGCAAGACTTTTTGCAATATTAAAGTTGAAATATTCTAATGATACTTCTATATTCAACATTTTTTCGTAAATTAATTGGTTGATTGAATATGGTATTTTATTCTTCAACATTTCTTATTGGCAATTCTTGATAAACATGAAGACAAAAATAAAGATGATTAAAGCTACCGGTAATCATCAATGTAATGGATATTGAATGCTCATGAAACTAAAGGGTCTATGAGTGCAAATGTTCTGCCATCCAATCATCAACATTTTTAACAAGAAAAACGCTGAAAGGAGATGGCACATACCCAAGACACGAGAGATTGAAATTCTGTTGGCAGAGATTTATCAGTTGGATTTCTTCCAATAATTAGCTCCAACAGAACAATGCCAAATGCGTAAAAGTCACTTTTCTCTGTTACTTTACCTGCAGATGAAATATCTCATAAGGCACATAGAAGAGTAAATAAAAGAAAGGAAGACTAATATTGCAGAAAGGAATACCTGCATAGAAATAGTTCACAATAGACTATGCCTAAAGAATCTCCAATCTAGAAATAGTCTAGTATAACTTAAGCAAAATATAGACAAACAAAAATGAAGCATTTGAAAGCTTTTCAATGTAATAAGAAATCTTTGACTAACTTCAACTATTTTTAAAAATAGAAGAGGAAACTGAAAATACGTAGAGGATTACTCGTTGGTTGGTATACCCATATCGATATATTGTCATACCCATGGTAGGAGATTAAAAATAGAAGAGGAAATTTTTAAAATAAATACGGAGAGGAAACCGAAAAATAGGTAAAGGCATATTATGTTGGTTACCATACCCATATCTGATACTATCATACCCATGGCAGGAGATTTAAAGGTCACAAGGAAAAAATGTTTATGCCAAACTCTACGTTTCAAGTTAATTCATGCACACTGTTTTGACAATATGAATAGAGAACATCATTACAGACATATGAACTCATACCCATTACATAAAATTCATATTATCTAGTCATATCTTTTAAGTGGCTCTGTGTTTTGGCAGGTTATTAACAAAAATATACGTAGTGGTGAGTTGCCTGATTTATTTAAACATTTTCATTGATTTTATCTTAAACAATGTCTGTGTATGCAAGAGGTTGTGCTTGTTTTGTTGCGGTGGGAGTTTTTCATCATGGTTTTTGTTTGCAAGTAACTTTTTAATGGGAGGTTTATTTGGGTGGGTTGGAGGAAAATGCATTTATGGGCGCAAATGGTGGTTAATGAAAGTGCACATTTTGTTTCAACCTTTTCTTGTCCATTGCTAGTTAGGGGTTTATGAATGCTTGGAGAATTATTCATCAAGGTTTCTTTTTTCGATGAATTTTGAAGGATGAAAATGTTGTGCAAATGTTCTGAACCTGCGCAAAAGTTTAAAGTTCTTTAAGGAAAAGAAAACACGTTCATGTGGCTTTGAGATTCTCAAGGAAATAGAGGCGAGGGAGAAATAGAGTCAAATGTTCTCAATAGTAAGGGTTCAATTTGGTATGACTAGTGTTACCTTGTTGAATCAAGGGTAATCTTCATGCATAAATACCATGTAAGTGTAGAGATACGCAATGGCCCCGATGATCAATCCAGCATAACATTTGTGAAAGGCTATTCCCTAGAAGGATAATGGCTATAATTTTATCCAACATGAAAGGTTCCATTAAGGCTAAGGGTTCAAAAATTGTTGAAGCCTATGAACAAAGGGAAAAGAGGAAGAAAGATAAATCTTTCCTTTGCAAAGGGAAAAGAGGGTGTAAAAACAAGGGATAACAGAGAACCAAATTCTTGAAGAAACCCTCCAGATGAAAGGATACTAACCTCAACACAGTCCTCCAAACACAACGCATCATCCTTCAAGAGCAAACCCAACAAAGGGAAAAATAAGAGAACATAGAAGCTTTCCCTTTGCAGCTTCATCCACATGAAGAAACCAGACCACAGAAAAAAATGACAAACAAAGAGGGCCGACCAACTCCATCACAAATCATGGGAGAATTTGATCTTGCGGACAAAGTGAAATTGTTTTATTACTGAAAATGAAAAAACATATGTCTGAACATGAGCCGACTCTACTATGCAATGCTCTCCAAGCATAAATGAACTATGCCCCGTAAGAGGAAAATGCCAGTTTAAGTGGTATAAACTTAGAAAATGAAGTCAGAACTTGGATCTTTTTTTTCCCTAGGAACAAATGATAAAACTTTCATTTTTGGCATTCAAAAGGAAGTGCCAGAATAAGCACAAGGAGCAGGGGAAGCTATATGGCAAGCACTAAACGAAAAAAGGGTCAATAAACCACAAAAAAATGAATTCTTACCATAAAAACAATCCTAGAACTGTGTCTCATAGTCCTCAACACGTCGAGCTATTAACTTTGTGTATATATAAGTGATGGTGTTTATTTTTATTAATTGCATTTTGTGCACAATTATTTGTAAAGGGTTGCTTATTTCCAACATAGGTTGAACTTTGACACTTTTTAATAATCTAGCTTTGATAAGTTAGTCTAGTTTTATAAAAAAAAAAGTTGTGAGAGGTGACATATTTGAGAATATATTTGATGCAAGAGCATCATTGTCAATTAGGTGATTAGGGGTCATAGGTTATAGAGTGTGTTTAAATTGTATTTTCCCTCCATGTCTATGTAGTTCAAATTTCAAATGTATGTAAAAGTGAGGGATGAAATAAATAGATGTTTCAAATGAGGTGTAAAGGTAATTTTGACTTGGTCAGAAAGGGTTATAAGCTAAATAAGGCCCTTAGAACCTTTTCATCATGTGTAAATTGTTATGTGCGAGAAAATCAGTTTGTGAGGATGATATTCTTCCTAATTTCTAGGTTTAGGTTATTGTTGAGTCACTTTAGGAGTTAGCTTAGGAAGCTAGACTTGGAAAATATCTATCTATTCATAGGGGATTTCAATGCAATTGAGAATGGAGAGAAGCATTCGAGTGAACCAATCAAGAAAAAACCCATGAAGAACATATAAGAGACGTAGATAATGAATAATAAAGATGTTGAGGGGTGTTACAAGTCAAAATTTGTGTGAAATTTACTTGAATTATGGTTTTGCATAGACTATACGTTGTGCATCCTGCTTAGATCGAGACCTTGAAAGTAGACAGTCCACCAAAGGAGAATTTTTGAGATCTGTGAATGCATGAATAGGCTGAGGTAAGGAAGCACCATCAAATTGTTATACTCTTGAAACTATGTGATTTGTCCCAGAACTAAAGTTTTTAGCTCTCAGCCAAAAATTAGGTCATCCCATAACTTTAATTCCAACCAAGAAAATGTCATGAATTTTTGTAAGCATCTCTACCCATGCAATTTCTAGGAGTGTATAAAATTTTAGGTATCAAGTCACACGCGTGGAGGAGATATACATTGGTTTGCGGGCAGACTGTAATAGTGTGCTGAAGATGAAGAGAGAATGAGTTGTATGAGTGGTCAAATCTTGGACTCAAGTTATGAGACTTGGTATATATCATGTTGTCAACATCTCGAGGTGGATCCATCAGCAGAAAGGTGATATCATGAAGGTAAGTACCATTGTCATGAAAAAAAGCACTAAATAGACCTAATTTGCACACCACATTACAAAGGAAGTACAATTCCGTAGAAAGTAACAACAGATGAAATTTAGACATGAGTTAGAGATTGATAAAGGGTCTCATAATCATTAACTAGGATGTGGGGTTGTTTCAAGAAAAAGTGAGATACAATAGGGTTTGTATATTGAGAGGGCTAGAAGGCTATTAGGCCTTAACAAGAGAACTATGTTGCAACCCAAATGTATGACTAAACTAAGGGCTTAAATACCTTGTCCTAGGTCAGATATGATGTTTCAAGAGTGAGGGGTTTGATTCATGACCCTATGTATGGTTTTCAAAGACTTAGAGCGGGAGGCCTATCTTGGTACATTCTCATATTGATAAGGGTAGGCATGCATAGTGATTGTGCAAAGGATACAGTGTGTGTGGAATGAACTCAAGAGGACATGAAGGGTGTTAAAGAGATGATGGAGGTGTATGAACATGGAACTATGATCAATGACAAAGGTATAGCTATCTCATTGTTTTCTTTTCATATGGATACTAATCCTAACATGAGTATATCTAAAGAAACTATATACCTATTGTTTGTTTGAGCACATGATATAAGACTAGTCAAATAGAGTATCGAAGGAGATCCTCAGTTGCAGGGGAGGAATAAGTCAACATAATGTAAGCTTATAGCTCTTGAAGGGAAGGAAAGGCATTCTAGAAGGTAAGCTTCCATTAAGGAAGATTATAATGAAGGTTAATTAAATCTCTTGCACCAATATTTGGATGTATCTATATAAGGTTGCTTAAAATATTTTACATATAAGGAGAAAACATGGAGAGAATTTTTCGGGGTGGTACACGAATTTGATGAAATAAGTATTGAGTAACATGAGTCAATTTAGTCAAAAATAGAATCGATCTTAAGAATAACATTGTACTGACATATTTTTTTAGCCATATGGAGGGTTCACTCAATTAACATTGTTAAATTATCCATCAATTCTAGGGCGCAAATAACTAGGCCTTACAAAATTGAAAGAAATAGAAAATCTTGAAAAAAATGGGGAGAAAATGTGTTTTTCTATTTTTTTTTGTTTTTTACTGAGTCAAGATTTTTATTGAAAAGAACATTTGTAGTCATAAAACATGTAATTATAACACATTTTGTACAAAAGATGGGTGGACACAATCACACCCCAAAATTCCAATCAAATCGATCCAGCAGACCTTGAGAAAGAGCCCAATCCGTACATTATAAAAGTGTAGACCTCAATAAAAATAGGGCGAATAAAACAATGAACGAAAAAACAAGGACAAGGTGAAGGAGGAGGACCGTCTAGATTATCATCCTAGCCAGAGCTAGGGTGATTCATATCAAGGATGGGCTTCCATCCATTTTCTTCTGGTTGTATTTGTTGCTATTTTTTTGAATTATCAGGTTGTCGAGAAGGAGAGATGCCAAGAGAAAGTTGTAGGAATTCATTCTAGTGTAGGGAAAACCACCTAGAGCCACCAAGGCAGATGAAAATCCCACCCTGAGTGGGAGAGGAGGGATTAGACCGAGGGGACCACCGCCAGGCGAGGAGAAGAGCTCCTCCCACTTCGGGAGCAACGTCTGTGAAATCCTCATCCATGGTGAGGAGGGAGAGAGTTCTTGTGGCCGAGACAATGAGTGACGATGAACAAGAGCATCAGGTAGAACAAGACTAACCATGTAGGGAGCACTTGGCCCAATGGTTGAGCAAGCACCGAAGGTGTTCAACCTCGATTGAACCTTCTCGGCTGGGTTCGAATCTAGAGCAACACAATGGAGAGAATAGCCACTTTATTAGTAACAACAAAAATTCTATCCATAAGAGCATTGTTAAATATGGCATTATTTCTATCTTTCCATAGATAAAATAAACTATCTTCCCCAAAAGAACCATCTTCCATCTATAACTTTATGGGGAAAGGGGTTGACAAAGGGAATGAATCCATTTCAGTCGATTGAGTGTACAGGCAAAACCAAAAAATTTGCTTAGATAGTCTTAGGATGGTGGAAAATTAGGAAAGTGGGATTCACACCCAGATGTCGAAACCGATTCCTTGCAGGAAGTCCCTGTGTGAAATGCACACAGAAAGTGGGCTTTTTTGGGCTCAACAAGAATTGACTAAACCATTTCAAATCGTCATTTCCCCACCTACATTTGAGAGGTAATGTTCTTGCATCATTGAGTGAGTCAACATTCAATGTGTTCGGCGTGAGAAGGGAGTAGCCCAAACAAGGTTTGTAATGGTGGAGCAGAGAAGTAAAAGGCCAATTCCAGTCGTGCCACCATGGAACACCTGATGTGACACCAATTTTGTGCAAGAAATCCTCAGGTATGCAAGAAATGATATTCGTAATTGACTTAGGATCTTGGTGTTGAAGGTTAAACTTATTAGCTAATGATCCCCAAAAAAGCCAAGATCTTGAATGCTTACAAAATAAATCCCCGCCACTTTGATGCTTTTTCTGAAAATATGAATAGCTTTAGCCTAAGGGGTTGGAGCTAGAGGGGCTTTATGGAAAGTGAAAATGGATGACCACCAGAGAGAACACGACCGATAAATAGGTTAGATCCAAGCCATCTCCTTTCCAAATAAGGCATAGTTTAATTAATTCCCAATATTTCCATATACTCTTTGCTATAAAATTGCCTTTGATTTTCACAGAAACCAGGAAAAGGAGAAGGGATTGGAGGTTAAGGCCTTTCTAAGCTCATCTTCTAAGAGGAAAGCCTTGACAAATACAATGTCGGAGTCAGAATCTTCCAAGCTTCATTCCCTTCCAAACTGCGGAATAACCATTTGACACAAAGAACTCTCCCTTGAAGCTTGATGTCAAGCAAGCCAAGGCCACCTACTTCTTTGGGTTTACAACAAGTGTCCCATGCCATGCGATTAAAACCCTTGTGGCTTTCAGAGTTAGCCCAGAGAAAGTCTCTTTGCAACTATTCAAGTTTGGAGTAAGAAGCATTAGAGGGAGCCCAACATGAATAGTAGTATACGTGGGTGGTGGCAAGAATCTTAGAGCAGATTTGGAATTTACATGCTAGAGAGAGCGATTTGGTAATCTAGTAGGATATTTTGCACTCAACTCGTTGGACCTTATCGCTCCATAATTTTGTAGAGGTGGCTTGGAATGCGAAGGAACTCTAAATAATTTGAATTGAACTCCCGACTAAATCTAACTCTATTGCAGATCCGCAATCCATGGAGGGGTAGGGGACTATGATTGCCTATAACATTGAGTTTTTCCCACCGATTGATGCACCCAAGACCAAACAAAATGTATCTAGACATTCCAAAGCGGCGTGAACTGATTTCTCTTCTTCAAGGAGAGTGAGGAAAGAGTCGTCAGCAAAATGGTCATTGATGAGTTGTTGATCAGTTTTCGATAGAGCAATCCCCTTAAGGAGGCCTTGGGAAGCACTGTGGGCAAAAAAATATCTAAAGCCTTCAATAACCAACACGTAGAGAGAAGGGCTACACTCATATAGGGAACCCTTGTCGATGGACTCGAACAGACCAAACTTGGAAGCTTGTGCTCTATTAATCGTGATACAAGCTCCAACATTATCAAGATCATCTCGCACAAAGTGTGGGCAAACCTCGAACCGAACACAAGAGCCTGAAGCATTTCCAAAATGAAGGACCACTCAATTTGTAGATGTAGGCTTTGGTATAATCAATTTTGATACATAAGGTTGTCTGGTTGGACTGTCAACCCATTCCATCCCTTCCCAAATGGCAATGATATTACATCAAGGATGTATCTGTGTTTGATGAACCTCGTTTTAATTTGCTCGTTGTGGAAAAGAAGAGGAAGAAGGTTCACAATTTTGTCAGAAAAATGCCTTAGCAGTGATCTTATAGGAATCATTGAGTAGGTTGATGGGCCGCCAATTAGAAATCTCTTCAAGGTCTCCCGACTTGGGGATAAACTTGATGTTACCTTGATTGATCAATTCACCTAGGGAGTTAGAAGCAAGAGCCTCGAGGTAGACATTGTAGAGGTCAGATCCCAAAGTATCCCACATGGTTTGATAAAACTCAGAGGGGAAGCCATCAACGCCTGGAGCTTTTTCAGAAGCCATTTGAAAAACATTTTCCTTAAGCTCTGCTAGAGATAGCAAGCGATCACATGTAACACATTGAGTGTGGGAGACTTTACACGACACAACTTGGCGTCAAGATTTTCGATAGGACGACATTTATTTCTTGGATAAGATGAAGCCACTAATAGAAATTTGGAAAGAAAAAAATGAGAATTAAATACCTATAGGTCCCACTCATATTCCATGACTCATATTATTTATATCGAAATAATATATGCTATCTATGCTCCATTCTATCATCTCAATTTCACTCACATTAATCAAATAACTACTAAATTGACTAAAATTAAAAATAATGAAAATCCAATAAATTCCAAATTCAAAACATAAATAAAACAAAACAAAACATTTGTCATTGATATGGTGGGACTCTCCCTGTCTAACCACCCTAAATCCAACTTGTAAACAAAAGAATGATAGGGAAAAGAAAAGGGGTGAATATGGTGGTTCACTTGTACCAGTAAGAAAGACTTTATAACGATTAATGGGATAGGGTGTGGCCATGTGGGGCAGCCGCAATTGTTTTAAAAATTTAAAAGATTGAATGTTTCCCATGCCTCAAAAGGATATTTCAATTTATAAATTAATATTTCCATTAGCCACAAAACTGACTTTTTATGCGAGCTTCTCCTTTTCGGCACTGCCAGCTGGAAATGACTTTCCCGCGTACCCCACTTTATCTCGTCACAATGCAACCGGAAAAAATAAGATTGTACTTAAAACTCAATCTTATCCTCTTCAAAATAGGTAGTCACGTGTTTTTGTTAACGCGAATTTTACGCGCTGTACACACAATTCAGATTATCTATAAAAATATGTCCCACATCACCATTTCATCCGGATTATTGTCTGCTACAGAATATGGTCAAAATCTGGTCAAAGCATAAACCCCACACCATGCCGCAACATAGCTTACACAGAACACGACGACAATTTAAGGGAGTGCGAATGAGAAAAGGGGGGAAATGGGTTTCAGAAGTGAGAATGCCCAATTCCACTGGTAGAATTTGGTTGGGGTCGTATGATTCCCCTCAACAGGCCGCTCGCGCTTATGACTGCGCAGTCTATTGTCTCAGAGGACGCAATGCCAACTTCAATTTTCCCCACTTTCTGCCCGAAATTCCGTCGGCCTCTTCGCTGTCTCCTGCACAAATTCAAGCCACTGCGGCCAAGTTTGCAAGGGAAGAATTCTGGCAGCCGCTAATGAACAATGTTTCATTTTCTCATCCACAATCACAGAGCAACCATATTATTTTGGAGGAGCACCATTGTGCACTGTTGGATTCGCTTCTGGAGGAAGTAGAAAAGAACCAGTCTCTAAATTTGGAGGATTTTCATGAAGAGGATGCAGAGGGCGTTAATTCTGATCTGCTAAAGGAAGAACAAGGAAGACTTATTCAAGACGCTGGAGCCAGGTTTGACATGGAAGAATTGCAGCAAACTTTAAGGAAGGATGGCGCAGTTTCCTGTTGGGAATCACTGTCCTCCAAAGATAGCCACCAAATTTTGGAGGAACAGAATTGTGCGCTATTGGATTCGCTTCTTGAAGATGTAGAGAAGAACCCGTCATTAAATTTAGAGAAGTTTCCTGAAGAGGATTTAGAGGGCGTTGATTTTGTTCTGCTAATGGAAGAACAAGGAGCTCTTTTTCTTCAGCAGACCGAACGCTAGCGGGAATTCGCAGTACACAGAACGCTAAAAAAATTCAGCGCTCAAATACACTTCAAATTTTATTTATATTTTATTCGTTGTTCTTGTACGATCAAAATGTTTTAAATTGCAAACGTGGATAACATTCAAACCGGCCAATTGTGAATTAAATATCTTCCTTTCTAACTAATTGTGAACCACAAAATTATATTCAAATAATTTTGTTTTCCTTGTACGATAGTTAGAAACGTGGATACCACTTAACCGCACAATATATTCATTTCTAATCAGTTATGAACCACAAAATTGTATCTCCACACGAATCTTCACCATGGAGGCTTCTTACAACAGAGAGCCCGACTTCCGAGAACACCGTCTATACTTTACCATAATTTTACATAAAGGTGGAATAACTAGCAATCGTGCGCGAAATGTGTGATGGAAACGCCGAAAGTGATGCATTGATGAAGGTGCACTTGAAAGAAAAAGGAGATTGAGGGAGGAGAAGTGAATGGGTGTGGAAATTTGTGCGGGGAACATTTGTGTAAATATTCTTTATTACAAATGGATGTATACGAAACACATGTCATATGTGTGAAATGTTTAAAGGAGAAAAGTGACATTTTGCACAGGTCATCGAGGTAAAAACTTTGGAAATAGTAGATAGAAAGGCATGGTCGAAGAATACTTCCAAGGGATAATTGTAAATGTAAGAATCTCAAACTTTACATATGTTTGATATGGAATTCTATCTTTAATGTTCCTCATGTCAACAATTTCATGCACATTGGCTACAACAATCCTAATGACATTGTCACTCAAAGCCCCCTACACTAAACCTTGACCTCTCATTTCCCTTATGCATGTCAAGCACAGTTGCCTTGACTTGCATTTGGAAATGCCTATCAACACAAGGTGCATTCAAAGGTGGAAAGAGGAATGTGGGACCCTTCCATGGGATATCATATTGTAGATGACAAGGTCTCTAAAATCAAGCATGTAAGATATGGCCAAAAGGCAAAGACGTAATCTAACACAACATTGTGTGATATTTGTGTGTTGTCCTAGTTCATTCATATTTGTTTTTAAAATGTATACAAGGCTATTGGTGTAAGGAGTTGCTAACATTACAAATCCAATAACCAAGATCATGCGACATTGTTTGTGATTAATTCTTAATAATGCGTGCAAGTTCTATCATTTTGTGGCAAGCGGAAGGTTGCGGAGAAAAAGGATTTGTACTCGGGGTCTTTTCACCTCAACACTAACAAGTACATCTAAAGAATGTATAATTAGCTAACTTAATAAAAATTAATATTGAGATTAAGAATAGGGGTCTCTCATTCAACGTCGTTAGCTTGTTCAAAAGTTATACGATGCCAACAACCATTCTTTACACAATTGAAAGAAATATATTGTTTCCAGAAAGTGTGGGTAAAATGGGATTTGTTATTATTGTTACTTTATTTTGTACGGAGTTAAGATTTCCCATTAGAAGGCATTTCATTTGTTATAGAAGAAGAAATGAATGGAAATTTGTAAGAAGAAGGTGGGAATTAAATACATGCATGTCCCACACATGTTGTCCCATTACCAACTTAAATCCTCTTCTACAAAATGAGAATTTTTTAGATTATATATAAGATGGGAGAGAGAGAGAGAGAGAGAGAGAGAGAGAGAGAGAGAGAGAGAGAGAGAGAGAGGAGAGGGAAAAGAGAGGGAAACTCAAATTTCCCCCTTCAACCACCAACAAGATGCAATAAAATGTCCAAAACCATTGTGGACATAGTGACTTGCTTTGATGTCGTTGACCCCTAAAAACCCAACAAAAAGGGGAAAAATTGACTTTTGGGATCAAAATGTAGATGGCACAAAACATGCATATGGACGACAATGTTCCGAACGCAACCAAGTCTCGAAATCCCAAAAGTAAGAGTACAACTAGCTCATGTTTTGCACATTGTAAACCCAAACAAAGCTAAGTCGGGGTTTGGGGGCGAAAAACATGAGACATGGAACATGTTAATGGATCAACACATTCCGATGCATGAAGGATTCATGAACCACAAACAAAAAAGAATTGTCAGGTTTCGTAAGTGAAAAACATCAAGTGTTATATGTTTAAAACTCATCATGTCCCAATGATGAAGAATTTTAAAAACACGACATAAAGGGGACTATGGACTGACAGACAAGGAACATGAAACATGCTTTAAATCGACGTGTCCACATGAGAAAGAACCCCGAACCTAAACAATCTTAAAAATGAACTCCTCAACCCCGAAACAACCGCAAAAAACTTACATGACCGCAAAATGAAGTTGTGGTGGGGGTGGGTTTATTTAGGAAAACATGAACTTAAAACTAAAAAGAATAAGTGGAAGAAGAATTTTCAAAGAAACCCATTTGTAATTATGTCCAAAAATTTATTACAAAAGTATAGCTTACATTTATTTTATTTAAGACTATTCGTGTCTTGAAATGACTTTAACATTTATCTCCTCTCATTTTGGCAATTTAATTACATGTCACCTATTCATGTCCACGTTTCATTGTTCAAATATTAAGTTGATCATTTCCTTCATTGAAATGAACATTTTCCCAATTAGAATATCAAAGTTGCCCAATGGAATTGTTTGCATTATCTACAAAGTTAACATCAAGTATAGGGTATGAACGAATCATCATTTCATTAAATATTTCCTATCCATCCTACAGAGTGTTAAAAATTGAAAGACCGTTTAAATTTTTTTCATATTTTTATAGAACCAAAACATACAACTTGTATACTTAAAATGTGACCGTCAAATTTTTATACACATTCATATATAAATTATATTATTATATATTAGATATAGTAAAATATATATGAAACAATCATTTATAAATTTTATAAATAATTTATAAATACCATTGTTTTATATTTTTGACCCATAATATTAAAATTTTACCTTCACCTAAAAATTGTTTTACATGAGATAAATTGACTTTATTCCGATTTCCCACTCTTTGAAATGTCCCAAAGAATTGTAAAAATAAGTGATCATTATGGTCTCTTGCAAATTATTGAGTTTCATTAATAATGCCTCACTTTTTCATTGTATTAAGCACATGTTGTTTATTCATGTCCTCATCTCCACATTCCCCACGTAGCTCAAATAGAGAATTTTGTGCGACTTTTTTCTTAAAATTGTTTTAGTATGACAGACAACGGAAGGGTTTGAAATTTCTTGAAAAATAAAAGTTTTGATTCCAATGTGTCGCAGGCATGTGGAGGTCTCATAAAACAAATGGAATATTTATATGCAAATGACTCTAAAACATTTATACATTAGTTAATACCATATTGCTTTGTATATTTTTTCATGCATTTTAAAAATAACAATCCATTAGTAGTCCACGACATTTGAGTTGACCATTTATCTCTTCCACAACTAATACAATGTTAAATGGAAAAAATATGGATTAAAATTTATCGAGGGAAGATACATGAAACAACACTCCCTTTATCGGAAACATCGTAAACAAAGTGGTCAAAAACCATCGCATTAAATTTCCCTGACATTAAGTAAAGTGCATGGAATCTTATCCGAGCCTTCTAATGTTTTTCCACATAAGTACATATACATTACAAATAAAATTTTTCAAGCACAAGTTCTACTATAAATATTACAAATCTTTCTTTTAATTGGATAATAAATAATTTGTTTTGATATTTGTATGCCCAGTAACTCTCGCAACACTTCTTGAATCCATTCTCGCAACTCTCCCCACCGCTTCTCCATACACAATCTTATAATACATGAAGGCTCCGTAATTAATACCTACTTCGACCTCCTTTTTCAACAATCAAGCTTCTTCAAAGAACCGTCAATCCCCTACATGCCCCGCCTTTAAATTTTTGTATAACTTTCTCAAGTATTGTTGTCTTCTTTGATCGCCTCATGTGATATCTTCAAATTACACGAAGAACTTGACATGGCACAACCTCATAGCTTTTCTTTCTATCCTTGCAAATATTACTACAACAAATAGGCTAGGTCAAGGGAACTTCCAATGATGGTCTTTCCACAAATAACAAAACTTTACCTGTAAAACAATATTGCTAATATAGTCATGGCCAATCCACGCATTAACTCCCGGACTTCAACCACATCAAAATAACTCACCTTTAAACAAAATTTGCATACAACATCAACACAAATAAGAACTAATAATAACACTAATATCACTTGACTCAAACAACTCCATAATACACGCAATGATATGAAAACAATCCAAATGAAACATAAAGAGATGACACTCTCCATTTAAGACATAACCTCAAGAAGCCTTTAACATATAATATGTAAAGCTATAACATAATGGATCATAAGGAATCAACAACTTATAAACTACAACCAAGAAAAATTTCAATATCAGTATGACAACAACTACAACCATTATGGATTTCATGTATAATAACTTAACATATCCACAACCATGTAAATGGCTTAAGTAAAAATGTTAGACGTAGCTGAATCTCCTTTGAAGAGTCTTCAATGTAATCTCTGCCAAGTTCGGGCAATAGGTAACCCAACCCCAACGAGGCCTCTGTTTCAACTCCCTCCGGCGTAACTCCACTTTCACATTATCCATCATAAACACACGCACCTTTAGTGCACATTCATTCATGACCCCAATCTGCAAGTAACACGTCATCTTCTCCGAGAAATCCTCCGTGGCAACCTCAAATTCAAGGAAGGATTCTGGGTTCAGGAAGTTTGCATGCTGACTCACTGAAGCATGTCCTTCCTCCGTGGTTTTCTCCTAAAACTACTTCATGGCATTTAAACCCTTCGTTGAAAAATCTTCCAACCTAGAGCTCGGCTCCCGCATAGATCCACGCCAAATTTCCGAACGAGGTGGTTGATTGGGAACAACGAAAAACTGGTCGCCGCTTGTGGCAGCGTGGTGGATCGCCTTCTTTCATCAAATGTTGTCAAAGTCAGTCACCAGCGAACCTACTGAAAACAGAGGAAAAATGCCTCCTTAGCCCGAAACACAGAGCTGATGGAAATCTGGAAACCAAGAAGGAGAAGCTTAAATGTGGCGAGGCAAACGGCTCTGACACCGTAGTATATTCACACAAAGCTAGAGAATTTTTTGATTTCTTAACCTAAGCATGATTATGAAGGCGTAACCGCATCTACATCTCCTATCCCAACACCCTTATTAAATCATTGATTTGATGTATATATAATTTCTCAAATCTTTTATATAAAAACTAGTCAAACATCCATTCGAATGGTAACACTCTAAAACACATGAAAATGACACTATAATTGGAAAAAATATTAGTATAAAGTGGTCTGACATATTCATGCATAAATCAAGTGAATTCTCCCACATTAAAGGGGTCGATGAAATTTAGGCAAGTTCTTTGCCCATCAATTCTGATTTTTCTTATAGTTTCAATGAAAATGGTGATCCAAAACTGATCTACATCTCCTAACCCAAAGACTTTATGTAATTCTTTAAAGGCCCATCCTCGATAATTCAATGCCCTTCCTCACTACG
>CM031240.1:311369043-311471555 GCA_018340775.1 Taxus wallichiana var. yunnanensis
GGTGTTGGGGTGAAATTTTCCCCAAGAGTGGGCTTGCGCAAAATTTGCCCCCAAGGTAGGTGTCCGCAGTCGTGGGAGAAAAATTTCCCAAGAAGTAGTGTAGGTGGATCGACGGGGGCCGTGGGAGACTTTTGAAAAGCCAACTTTACACCCGCACTCCCGTGAGTGTACGAGGGACACGTGGCACATCCTAAGCCACGCGGGAAAAGTGGGATGGCAAGAACATTTTGGAAAATTTCCCTACGCGGGGCGAGAAGCCCACTTTGACCTCGCACTCCCGTGAGTTCGCAGGGACACATGTCATCTCCTAAGTCAACACGGAAAAGAGGGGTGGCAGGAGAAAATTTGTCTAACGCCCAAGGGAAACGAGGGTAACATTTACTTACGCCTCCACCGGCACCTCATGATGCCACATGACACTCTCCCGATTGATCATGGGGCGGCTGGGAAAATTCAAAAAAATTTACCAAAATTTTCTAAAACGCATAAAGGTAAAAAGGGAAAAGCTCCTCCATCGATGCCTCGTGACACCACGTGGCATCACCTAATTGGTTACAGTGGCGAGGTGACAGGGAAAATTTATAAAAAAAATTCAAATATTTTTTCGGAAGTGTTAAGTTAAAAAATGGATATGCCCCTCCACTGACACCTCGTGGTGCCACGTGGCAGCCTTTGATTGGCTGCAGGGTGGAGGAGAAAATTTGGAAAATTTTCCCAAAAATTCTCCGAAATTTAAGGGAAAATTTGGGCCACGGACCCGCAAAGGAAATTTTCCCAAACTCTTTTTTTTTTACGTCGGTGAAGAAAAATTTAGAAGGCCATAAATTTTGATAGAGATCTTAGTTTTGGGAAAACAAGGACTTTCTCGAAATCTCTCAACATCCTCTTTACTTAGGAATCATTAATTTTTTACTTTTAGTAAAGTTTAAGGGGTCAATTTCAAGAAAATGATCTACAGGATTTTACAAAGGTAAACTGGTAAATTTTAACTTGTGAGAATTGTTCAATTTGATCTTCTTCCTCTCTCAACATGTCAAATGGACATGGAGAATTGTTCTTAGGTGGATTTAAAAAAGTTTTCAAGATTTAATTTTCCTGATTGATTTGCAGTTTGAACATTTACATTTCTTGGCAGCAAAACGATCTGTAACACTTGGTTTGAGCCCGATTGCTAAGTTTTCTAAGAGATTCCTTAAGTGTATTTATCTTGGTTTGGGATTGTTTTGGCCTCATTAAGTCCAATTTATTATTTCATTTACCTCTTATCTATTTTCAGGGTTATTTTAACATTTTATAAAGGAATTTTACAAAGTATACAGTGAATTGAAAGAAGTGTATACATTTATAGAACAAGAATTAACTATCTCTTTTGCCATGAAATAAAACATTAAATTTATTTCATGCTAGTCATAAATAGTTTTCTTTCTTTCAATAAAATATTAAAACATGAATGCAGTTTCTATTCTTTCCAAAATCATATATTATAAACAAGGCAGAATAATACATTTTCTCCTCACGTGTTTCACTTTTCCACTTTCTAAAAAGGGATTTCATGGTGCATGTTAAACATAGATTTCCAATGGAAAGAATATCACATGAACAAGGCAAACACTTCCATTAATTCAAATGAAACTCTTACAACCTCCTTTCCATTTGATTTCAAATTAGAACATACAAAATATGTATCATTCTTTCACATTCTTTCCAAAATAGAATACAGAGTATAACTCTTTTACATTTCAAATTTCCACTTTAATTGTCAATATAAAGTATCATCTCCATTACAATTAATATACAGATCATCCATTTCAAAGTGGGAAGGGGCTATAATAACATTTCATTACACAAGGGATTGTCAATCTATCTTTATCTCAGCTCTAGAACAACAACATGCAGATTTCTCATTTTTCTAATTTGATCACAACAAGAATAGGGAAAAAACAATGCTCTCCACCCAACCAAGACATCCAATGAAGAGGAGAATCCATCCTTGTTCATTGGCCCCCGAGCCCCAACCACAATGAAATAAAATATGTGATCTAACTCATGGCAACAACAAAGCTTCCCGAAACACACAAGCAACACTTTCACTATAAAAACATAGTCCAAAACATAATGTAGTCTACAACTACATTAAAATATGAGAAACATTACCAATGCTTCATCAAGCAAACCAAAGGAGCAAGAAATTACGGGGATGCTACTTATGCCTCCTTAAGGGAAATGGGTATCACCACAAACCACCAAGAACAATACCATATATATATATATATATATATATATATATATATATATATATATATATATATATATATATATATATATATATATATATATATATATATATATTTTAAATCCTGGCATGCCCTTATGCCTTCCACAAGTACCCCTTATTCCTCACATTTCCTTATACCTCCTTAACCTCTTATGGCACCCCATAATGAGTAAAGAAATGCAAGCTATTTCTTTGTAAGGTGGAACCCAAATCCCAACTCCTCCACCCTTATACCTCCCTAAAACACACTTGTGTCTCCCACAAAAATAACCCCATGGTATTCTCCTACACCATTCCTAGGCCATCCACCCAACAACCCACCTATAAGCCAAAACATTCATACATTAACATTTACATTTATACAAGAAGAGCATTTCAAGAGTCAAGCTCCAACCTCTCCATGATGGAGCTGTTCAAGTTCCAAACAACAAGCTTTTTCCCAATGCAAGAAATCCAAAACAACCAAGCATAAACATACAACAATTTTTCAAAAACTTCTTCAAAGCAAGAGTTCCCGAAATAGCAAGGAATACACCTAAGAATGAAGTCTCCAAAACAAAGCAACCCCAAAACAAGACAAGGAATTCAATTTTATAGAAGAGGGAAGAGAAGAGGATGAGGTGGACCCATGTAGGATGCCACATCACACATCCTAAACCCCAACCACAAAATTCAACTTCATTCTCCAATGCTTAATAAGTAGGTGGGTGAATAATATGACACTTCACTTACACACTCAAATCTAACCCACACCCCAAAGGATTGAAATTAAATCATCTAAGAAAAGTGCAATTAAAACCTATAGTCCGCCTTCTCAAAAGACATTATAAAATTCTAATCTCAACTCCCAACCATAGGTATGGTTGGTAATTAAATTTAAGATGTATAGGACAAGTTTAACTTGTCCTACAAGCCTCCAAAATCAGCTTCCAATGACAAATTCAATTTCTAAGAAAGTGGAGTGTTTCACACTCAAAAGTCAATTCACACATCACTTACATATCTCTTACACATCACTTACACATCACTTATAACACTTTAAATCATGGCCAACAACTCTCATTAATTACCTTCTTATGACATATTTGATTTATTTATTTTAACAATATGATTACTCACAATATTTACACACCATTTAGTAATTAATGAAAGGGGTAAAAGCACCACCAAATAAATATATGCAAACATAAACAACGGGACCAAAATAAAAGAAATACATAAAACCTCTTGGTCACAAATAAAGGTGACCAAACACGCACAAACACACACAAATACACACGAACAAATACTAGTTACTATGGTGACCTTGTTGAATTCATCTAAAATTCCAATGTGGTTGGTCTCCAATCCCCCGATGTTTGTTGTGATATTTTAACCTGCAAAACACAAATACCTCCTTCGGCCTCGTGGCCATATCAGAACATCCAAAATAATATAAATATAATTCCCAAAATCATTTAAGTATATGAATCGAACAACATCTAAGCAATCTAACAATATCATTTATAGTTTTATTAACCACTATATCATCATCCAATGATTTCCATTTCTAGGTCTACTCACAATATACAAATATCACAAGTTCAAACAACATCCATAATATAAACATGTCAAACAATATATCATCGTCAACATATAAAATATCTCTAATAATCATCATGCATTATAACCGAATCAAGTCAACAATAACCCCCGATCTAACATCTAACATCATACTATAATAAAGTACATAATCATGTCCATAATACAATCAACAAAGTGTCATGATGATTAGTATCAAAAGGGTGTTAAAGGGAAGTGGGCACTACATCCCCCTCCCTTTAGAATCGATTTCCTCTTGGAATTCACTAGAAAAAATGTGGAAACTGAACTCGTAGAAAAGTAGCATCCTCCCATGTAGCTACAGTCTCATCATATCTGTCCCACTGCACCCGGACCTAATCAACCTCTCTTCCTCGAAGGCCTAGGGTCCTGTGATCTAGGATGTGAATGGGCTCCACCATCACCTAGCCCCGATCCCGCACCTCCAATTTTGTCCAATCTAACACATGAGAAGGATCTCAAGTATATCTCCTAAGAACAAACATGAAACACATCATGTATGTGAGACAATCTAGGTGGTAATGCTGTAGATGGTAGGCCAAAGGGCCGATACGCTCCAAAATCTCAAAAGGACCCACGAATCTAGGAGCTAACTTAGAACCTTTTCCATAACGCATAGGTCTCTTATCACTACAAGATAAAGGGTATAGTATCCACAATTTTTTCACATTTTCGTTGTGGATATTTTAGTTCAAATTGTGAATCCAAATTTGTGGACTCCACCTACAATAATTTTGTGGAAACATAAAACGTGACAAAATTTGTGAAAATATCTACAATAAAAATAAGTGTAAAAAATTCACAATAATATAATTGTGGAATTTGTCATAATTTTAATATTGTTACATACCTACAATTAAAATTTTTGTGTATATATTTACAAATTACACATTGTTGTCGATCCACAATTATAAAATTATGGCATGTGTCACAATAATTAGAGCTTAATTTTAGATAAATTCTCAATTTTTAAATTATACCTATTTTCACAATTTTATTTTATGAAATTATAATAAAAAAATAAGATTATTTTTCGATTTTAATTTTTTTATTTTAAATCTTAGATATTATTTTTTTGTTTCACAATTTTCTTATTAATATTCATTTAAATAAAATATTTATTTTAACTATCATAATAAATTTTATAAAATAATAAAATATTATTTTAATTATTTTATTTAAATTTATAATATTAATAACATGAATTTAATATTTAATTAAAAATATTTTATAAATAAAATAGGAAAAAATATTAAATTAAATAACTTGAAAGTAAATTAAATATATAATAATAATTATAAAACCACATTGCATGTAAATATGCCATTTAAAAATATATTTTTAATCGAATTAGAGATAAAAATTTTAAATATAACTTGACCTAAAGATACAACCTTAAAATATAAATATTGAAAAAATCCATGCAATGCGATTACTATTAATTTATCAATAAACTAGTTATTTCTAAAAGAGTAGTGTCACTTCATATAGTTGGGCAAAAGAGTCATTTTTCTTTTTAAAACATGCAAAAATGTTTTAATTATTTGAAGGTTTTTCGATTTTAGATAAAACACATAATAAAATAAATTATAATTTAATTAAAATTTTTATAAATAATAATATTTTTAAAATATTCAATACTATAATAACATTTAAAACGATATATATTTAATAAAATAAAAAGTACTATTCGTAAAAATAGCAAGAATAATATTTTCTAAAATTATATATATATATATATATATATATATAATTAGAATTATATTTTATTTTATAAATGTACATGAAACTTTTGTTTTTTATATTGGAATACTACTAAACAATGGAGCCTTGTTTTGTTTGTGCTTTAAAAAATAATTACAAAGTAAATATATTCCTTAATTTTAGAATAACAATGAAAAATATTAATCTTACAAAATAGTCACCTACTATATTGTAATTCTAAAGTTTAGAAGGACAATTTATTTTTTATTTAAAAAATTAATTACATTTTAATCGCGAAATATGTTAAAATATAAATAGAGATTTCAATTCATGACAACCAAATAAACAAAAGTTCTATTTAACCAGTCATGTATGTGAAATGGTTAGAATATGGTAATGTTGTCAATAAAAGACTTAAATAATTCACTGTTTACAATTAGATTTATTTATCAACCTTAAGAGAGCACGATTGCAATTGTTTCATACATTTTTAAACTAACTTATTTTTTATATTTAATTTTTAAAATTTAAATACTATTATAAGATATAAATAAGATTTTATAAACCTAACACTAAAAGGAAGTAAAAAAAAATTTATTTCATGTAATCCAAAAGTAACATTGCTCCTCCACTTCAAAATAACTGCTCTGCAACAAAACCAAAAACATGTAAATTTCTTAAATAATACGAATATATTTAAAATTAGAGTATGCAAAAAAATTATAAAATCTAAAAAAATCATACCATATTCATGATCTGAACCATTCTCGTTTTACTGTTAAAACCTCAAAATTATTAATGTTTTTTTGAAATCCTACAAAATAAATAGACCAATCACAGATCTATAGAAGAAACATACCTTTCAAATTCATCATACAATCCTTAATTTTTTCCTTCTTTCTTTAAAGCGTTGAGAAAGTCCCGAAAAAATTCTTTCCTCTCATCATCTCCCAATCACCCCTCAGAATAAACTTAATCTGAATTTCCGTATTAATTTAAAGTTGATAGGAGAGACCAATGCATGTCTGTCATCAATCTAATTCTAGTTATCAACGGTTCAAAATACTTTGTACTCAATCCGTGTATAATTCACATGATTGTATGCTTCTTTTTTGGGTTTAGTTACATTCACTATTAAATCGGGTTTAGTTACATTTACTATTAAATCGTGCATGAAAATAGACATAATCACGGAGTTTCTAATTATGAAGATATTCACTGCTAATTAAGGAAGATGATTGAATATTTAAATTTTGTTATAAGAATTCGTTTAAGTTTGAGTTAATGCCGGGATAATAACAAGTTGGAGGCCATTTCTATTTTTATTTAAAATGATATATCTGGAATTATTTTATTAATTTGCATTGCATTGCGGAGGGAAAACATTGTAAAAGTAATGAAAACTGATTTGAAATACTGTTTTTTCAAATTATATAAACTTTTATCGTTGTAGTTAGTGAATTATTACTTTTATGTAGAAGTAAAGTATTCACAAAATCTGCAGTTATTTTTAAATTAGTAGTATGTTATTTAATTTTGTTAATATATAGACTGGAGAAGTATAAATATTGTGATTAAATATTAATTTATATTAGTCATAATTACTTGTTAAAATTAGGAATTTTTTTAATAATATATATTATCTATAATATATTTTGAAAATGGTATAAATGATTATATAATTATGTTTTATACATCAAACAATTAAAAATAATAATAAATAGATTTATTGTATATTATCTAAAAATAAAATTGTGAAGTAGTCATGTATCTAAAAATATATAAATAAAATTAAAACTATTTTTTTCATTTATGATAATGTTAAAGTGAGGTGTGTTAAAAAGTGTGTGTGTTTTATGTTTTGTCAATTATTCATAATTTAAGGTTTACCTACTAAAAGTTTGTAGAATATCCACAATCCTTTATATCAAAGTATAATGTTATTATGACCTTTCCATTAATATTAAATATGAGAATAAATTTGTATAATATCTACAATATTATTTACCAAAGTATAATTTTATCGTAGATATTCCACAAATATTACACAATTCATTTTTTTGTGGATATCAATGTGAATAATGGAATTTGTCTCTTAATTACTTCTTTCTCTTTGTTAGTAAAATAGATTATATATAACTTAGAGTATAATATGTTTTGATATTATATATTATTAAAAACTAAAGTTAATAGCTACAATAAATTATCCATTATGTATATATTTTATATTTAGTGGATGTTACATGTCTAATATGTTAGATTTAATAATTTTATCACTTTTTTTTAACTTTAAAAATGAGGTCAAAATTTGAAACCATGATATTTTTATAATGTAGATTATCAATAAATAAGGTTGAGTGGTGTTTTGAATAGTCCAAATTACATATATACTCCATTTTAAGAAAATATTTTGTGAAAAAATCAAATCATGTGATTTTATATTTGGATTGTATAGACTATTCATAATTCTATTTTCAAAGGCCTAACATTTTTCAAAATTATGAGGAAAAAATTTCCACAACAAAATTTCAACAATGTAGATATTTCACATGTTTAAATTTCACTCTTATGAAATAGTGGAAATTATTTATTAAAACATGATAAAATTTATTTTTTCCACAATTAATTTTAAAGAATGTAGATATTTCACATATTTAAATGTGAATTTTATAAAATTGTGCAAAATCTACATCATGTTTATATAATCTATCCATTTGATGTTGATAATTCACAAATTTTCCACAAAATCATTTTTTTGTGGATAACAATGTGGATAAATGATCTTATTTCTAGTAGTGTATGTGGCTCGACATGAAGGAACACCTTCATGCGCACATCAAAACTACTGATCGATCCTATGCTAGTCTCGCATACTTCTTCGCCTATCCCGTGCCTACTGCAGATTCTGTCTAATCAAAATCACCTGCTGCTCCATGTCCTGCAACAAAGATGGGCCAAGCAAAACCTTGTCCTCTAGCCTATCCCTACTAAGAGGTGTCCTACGCTTTTTGCCATACAAAGCCCGAAAAGGTGCCATACCTATAGAACTCGAAAAATATTATTGTAGGCAAACTCCACCAAGTACAGTACTCCTCCCATCTAGACTACTAATCCATCACATACATAATGAGCATGTCCTCTAAAATATGATTCACCCGCTCAGTCTACCCATATGTCTCAGGGTGATATGTTGCGCTGAAATTGATCTTCGTCCCGAGGGCATGCTACATGGTAGTCTATAAATGGGAAGTGTACAAAGGATCGCGGTCACAAATGAACTTCTGTGGAATCCCATGCAACCAGACAATCTCATCCAAATATACCCATGCCACTTCACTAGCTGTATAAGTGGTCTTCACTGGAGAAAAGTCACCACTTTTGTCAATTTTTCAACCGTGAACATGATGGCGTCGTGGTGATACCTCGACATCAGTAGCCCAACAATGAAGTCCATGGAAATGGTGTCCCATTTCCACTCCGGTATAACATGAGGAAAGAGAAGGCCAACTAGATGTTGATGCTGCCCTTTACTTTTGGCACTCTAAACATTATGACACAAGCTAGGCCACATCTCTATGAAGTCCTCTCCAATGATACAAATGTCTCAAGGTGGCATGAATCTTATTCACCCTAGGGTGGGCTTAATAGGGTGCATGATGAGCCTCTGTCAAGATGTCATACCTCAAGCCTCCATCTCTTGGAACATATATCCAACCTTTGTTCTTGAGAAGGCCATCTACCTCTAGTGAGAAACCATCAAACTTCCCCTCGAGGGGTCTTTGAGACTCAATCTCTGATCGAACTATAATATAGAAGCTATCAAGAGGAAGTTGCTGAAAAATCCTACTCCGTAAATCTGTGCTCACTGAGGTGGCCATAGCCACATTTCTCCATCTGCTGAGAGCATCTGCTATGACATTCTCCTTCCCTTTCACATGATCTATCTCCATATCATACTCACAAAGCAACTCCATACAACGTCGTTGATGAGCTTTGAGATTGGGCTACGTGAAGTGGTGGTGAAGACTCAGGTGATCTGTCCTTAGTGTGAATCTTTGACCAAGCAGAAAGTGCCTCCATCGAACCAAAGCGTGCATAACTACCGCAAGCTCAAGATCATGAGTTGGATAATTAATCTCCTAATATTTGAGGTTGCTAGACTCAAAAGCCACTACTCTACCCTCCTGCATCAAGACACCTCCAAACCCTGCTAAGGAAGCATCCGTATAAATGAAAAACTCACCCCGTGGATCCGACACTGCAAGGATAGGTGTGTAGTGAGGCATTCCTTCGATGTCTTCAAGCCTGCTCACACTGTCCCACCAAACAAACTTCTTCCATTTCCTCTGAAGGGAAGTGATGGGGTGTGCAATCTAAGAGAAGTACTGAATAAATCTCCTATAGTAACTCGCTAATCCCATAAAGTTGCGCACCTCGACCAAGAGTGGGTGTTGGCCAATCCATAATAGCTCTAATATTGGAAGGATCGATGGCGATACCTTCCCCAGAAATAATATGACCCAAATATTGTATCTCCGTCTAAAAGAATGCACACTTCAGTAGGTTCCCGTAAATTAGGTGCTCACGAAGACACCAAGAACTCCGGTGAAGGTGCCCTCATGCTCCTCACGCATACGTGAGTAAATGAAAATGTCATCAAGGAATATGAGTACGAAGTGATCTAAGAAGGTCCTAAATACCCCATTCATCAAACTCATAAACACTGCAGGGGAATTCGTCAAACCAAAAGGTACCACTTTGTGAACTCATAGTGGCCATATCTCGTATGGAAGGCGGTCTTATGAATGTCCGCCACCGTAATCCTCAACCGATGGTAACTTGAATTAAGGTCTATCTTAGAGAAATTTTTGGTTCCTTCATTTGATCAAACAAATCACCAATGCACTAAGGAGATAACAATTCTTGATCGTTACTCCGATTCAACTAGTAGTAATCAATACACAACCTCAAGGATCTGTCCTTCTTCTTTAAAGATCACTAGTTCTCCCTAAGGGGATACACTAGGACAGATAAGGCCTTTCTCCAAAAGTCCCTCAAGCTACAACTTGAGCTCGCAGAGATCCGGGGTGGTCATCTCGATAAGGTGCCGGTGAGATAGGCTCTCTCTCTTGAATCAAATCTATATGAAAATCAATCTCACGTGGGGTGGTAACCCCGGTAGCTCCCATGGAAATACATCTCGTAAACTCCCTCAAAATGGGGTGATCATCTAGTGATGGTCCATTAGACCCATCCTCTGATCTGTCATTGACTGTAATAACATACATCTGATAACCCCGTCGCACACACTACTTAAGCTACATAGCAGAGATGGTGTGAATAGAAACGGGTCTCCCGACCGAAATCGATAACTCAACTCCCAAATCATCGGCACAAGATATAATCTTGTGGTAACAATCCATTCTGGCCTTGTGTGCAGACAACCAATCCATACCCAAGATGACTCCATATGAGCCCAAAGGAAGGATACAGAGATCCGAGGTAGTGGTGAAAGGTCCCAAATCCACCACACACTCCTTAACTAAGGAGTCTACAAAGATCTTGGCTCCAAAAGCCATCTCAACATCCAAAATATGACCCTTCCTAACTGCCACTAGCTTGCATTGCTCTACTAAAGATGGTGCAATAAAAGAATCAGAAGAACCAAAATCAAACAAAATGGAGGTAGGAATACCTCCAATGTTACCTACAGTCTCAATAACTATACTCTGATGCTCTTCCTGGCAGTTCTCGACCACTGCATACATCCTATGACTATGCCCCATATCACCAATAGTAGGCTCTGAGATATGTGTCTTACCCTTGTTATTATGGTTCTGTGGGTAGTCTCTCCAAAAATGTCCAATAACACCACACCCAATACAACCGCCTAATCCTCTCTCTTGTGTAACAGTCCAGCCGATACACTGGATGTCCATGATGCGCGATCCCCATGATCTGGCTAATAATATCTTGAGGTCTTTCTTTGGCAAGCTCCCGCCGAGTGAGCTCTCTAGGTACCCTGTGTCCTGATGGGACCCTAGGAGGAGGCCCCATACTCTGACCTCTTTGTGCATCAAATCTCTATGGAGGTCTATAAGGTGGGTGAGATTTCTGTTGCGCTTCTTCTTGTTGTTGTGGTCTAAAAGATGACTGTGCTAAACCCTATCCACCACAAGGAAGAGGTATTGACCCCCTTGATCTGTTGTATGTGGCCCCGCACTCGGTCTTTAGCCTCGCTTGGTCTTTCCCCGAGTCTCCTATGCTAAATAGGCCTTCTCGACGACCTCGCTTAATGTCTCGTGGACAATGGATTTGCAATGCACCTCTAATGTCTAGATTCGTGCCCTGGATGAACTCCGTGAATCTGCACCTACTAATCCCGCATATAACCAACATACTGGAGTAGATCCAAAAAATCTACTCTCATACTTAGTCATTGTAAAAGATGCCTAACGCAGGTCATAGAACTCATCTATCCATTGTTGTATGAACCTTCGTGACAAATATCAACTCTAGAACCACTCCTCAAAGAGCTCCTGTAACTATCTCGGAATCAACATGGAGCTTATGCTCCTCTGTCTGCTCGCCACTAGACACCAACTCCATCCTTCAGTAGATGGATCGTAACACAAGCTTTCATGTTACTATAACAATGATAGAGCTTGAAGCATCTTCTCAAGCTCACCAACCAGCCTCTACCTAAAATCTGCCATGTCACCGTAATAATGCGATGTCCAAAGCTTTAGGATCTCCCGATGTGATCTGCAGCCAGTGGTTGGATGGCCTCTAGGCCTCTATGTATGCTCATCCTGCTAAGACTCCGAGACCTCTCTCTATGTCTTGAGACTCGGTCCAACTCCGTCCCCTTTGTGGTGACTCTTCTCTGACCGACTCGCATGGGAGTTCTCTCCTCCATGCTCCTCGCTGGGTCAAGGTGATATATGACCCTCAATGGAAATGACTCTATCATGTCTGGATACATGTTCTCCTACCGATCCTCTCGTGTAGAACGTCATTAACATTACTCAAGAGTTTACAAAATCTACAAAAGTAGGATGGCTACTACACCATGAACTCGTGGTGGTAAATCTAGTTCTATGTTAAAAGACACCTCATCACGTCTGTACTCTCCCGCATGAGCACAAGGTGAGAGTTAGTTCATCTTTCTAAGTTTTATTTTGTTTCCATGTTTACTAAAACATGTAATTTCTAGATTATATTGTTTTCTAGATTTAAAAGTGTGCTAGGTTTAAGGTTCATGTCTCAAATTTTCTAGTGTGCCCAATGACCCAAGCTTTTGAACCACTTCTCGATACCAAGTGTAAATTCGGCTAAAACAACCCACTTAAGACCTAAGAACAACCTAGGATTAGTTAGGAAAAGATTATGGAATATTCTTTTTGTTTAAAAGAATCTACAACCAAGTTTTAAGACTATAGTTATCACTAGCAAGTTCCGTAACAATTCTAATCTACTAGATAATGCTTTTCTCTTATAACAATTATTAGAGGTCACAAGGCCCCAAAAATTAGGGTTAGAAAGTTCAATTAGGTTCGAGGGGTAATACCTCACCATACCCTTTCTCTAACAGGATTAAAGATTCAACTTGATTTTTCTCAAACTTAATGCATTCAAAAATTCCCTAAGTGGATTGTATGGGATAATAAATTTCCTCACCTTTCCATTTATATAAATAAGTCCTCCTAACTCCTCATATTTTTCGAGTTATGGGCCGACAGGCATTAGGGTGAAAATTTTACCCAAGAGCAGGCTTGCATGGGCCCAGCGGTGAAAATTTGCCCCAAGGGCGGGTTTTCGCCACAGGAGAAAAATTTCCGTAGGAGTAGGCGGCGGGGCTTTGGGAGACTTTTGGAAAGTTTTCCGCGCGGGAGAAAAGCCAATTTTGCACCCACGCTCCCACGAGTCCATGAGGGACACGTGACACCTCCTAAGCCATTATAAAACCTATAATTTTCCTTCTCAAAAGGTATTATAAAAGTATAATCACAACTCCCCAACCGTAGGTATGGTTGGTAATTAAATTTAAGAGGAATGGGACAAGTTTAACTTGTCCCACAAGCCTCTAAAATCATCCTCCAAGGACAGATTCAAATTTCCAAGAAAGTGGAGTGTTTCACACTCAAAAGTCAATTCATACATCACTTACAAATTACTTACACATCACTTACAAATTAATTACACATCACTTATAACACTTTAAATCATGGCCAACAAATCTCATTAATTACCTCCTTAAGACATATTTGTTTATTTATTTTAACAATATGATTACTCACAATATTTACACACCATTTAATAATTAATGAAAGGGGTAAAAGCACTACCAAATAAACAAATGCAAACATAAACAAAGGGACCAAAATAAAAGAAATACATAAAACCCTTGGTCACAAATAAAGGTGTGACCCCCATTGGAATCCCTAACACACACAATCACACACGAACAAATACTAGTTACCATGGTGACCTTGTTGAATTCATCTAAAATTCCAATGTGGTTGGTCTCCAATCCCCGATGTTTGTTGTGATATTTTAACCTCGTAAAACACAAATACCTCCTTATGCCTCATGGCCATATCAAAACATCCAAAATAATATAAATATAATTCCCAAAATCAGTTAGATATATGAATCGTAACAACATCTAAGCAATCTAACAATATCATATATAGTTTTATCAACCACTATATCATCATCAAATGATTTCCATTTCTAGGTCTACTCATAATATCCAAATATCACAAGTCCGAACAACATCCATAATCTAACCATGTCAAACAAGATATCATCATCAACATATAAAATATCTCTAATAATCATCATGCATCATAACCGAATCAAGTCAACAATAGCCCCCGATCTAACATCTAACATCATACTATAATAAATTCCATAATCATGTCATAATATAATCAGCAATATCATGATTAGTATCAAAAGGGTGTCAAAGGGAAGTGGGCACTACAACTTGTTAATATTTTCAAGTGCTTGTGGACTATGACTAATAACTATGTCATTTACACTACCAAAAATATTGTTAATTGGTTTGAAATTTCGCATTACTACTAGTTTAACCTTTAAATGTACATCAAATGATTAAACATCCAACAATATCTTTATTTAGATTGTCGCACACTAAATTTCTAGTGCAATAGAATCTCAAAATACTTATGTCCTGTTGATTTGGGAATCTAGTAAGTCATTGTATATATATGTATAGAATATTACAAGGAATTTTATACACATTAATTAGGAATAATATTTTTGGTGTTTCATCCTAAAAGTAGTAATTATCATCCTTTTATGTAATTTGAATCAAATTAATTATACTTTCTGGTAGAATTTTTAAAAAAATTATGAGAAGATAAAATTGCAAGAACCTATATTTTTAATTGTATAAACTACAAAATCATATGTAAATATGATATATTCTACTCAACACTTATTTAATGCGTATAAATATATAGACATGGTAAAATAAGGAGTAAATGCATTCCCTAGATAGATTTCATACTATTAACGTAACATTCTTAAGTGACACAAGCCATAAACATGAAACCATAGTGAAAGTTATGGCTACTGATATAAATATGAAATTTGTCCAAACTCATATCCTAAAGGGGATTCTATTAAACCCTAAAAAAAAAAACTTTAAAGGGTTAGGTCAAATAAGTGGATTGAAGAGAATGTCTTGACTATTAAAGATTTTAGTTCCTAAATAATTAATACAAATTATATTTTAGAATTAGATTAAAAGATAGTAATAATTAGATATAAATTACGTTGAAATGGAAATTCATTTTTAAGTTAGTTAAATTCAAAAAGAGTTTATGTGCGAGCATGAGTAAGGAAAATCCCAACCTAATTACATGTTGATGATTTATTATGTTGATGACTAAAACTATAGATATAAAATCATAATAGACTTCATTGTAGAGTGGGACCCGTGGTGATAAGAAAGGGACGGAGAGGGTAGTTTAGAGGGGGAAATATTTGGTACTCAAATGGAACGTCATATTGGTAAACGTCTTGATATTCTAAAAATTAATTACAAAAGTTTTTCATCAATGTTATGAATCTCCATTTAAATCAACTTTAGAGATACCCTAAAAATTCAACCAAAACATTTGATCACTTGAAACTACATGAAAAGGTCTACTAAGGAGGAAACGTTATGCTATGAAATTTACATTTACCATCATGTACATAACGTTGTATGACTATGTAAACTCTTAAGTATGCATATGTATTTATCTATCTTTCACTTTAGGAATCTTTAATAGAATTTTCACAATGTGATGTAATAATATAAATTCTTGCATCTCATTGGCCCAAATCCTAGAAAATTTGATATCAACAGAAGAAATAAATCCATGGAGCAATCCTAATCCCACCTCCCACTCCCTAGTGAGTGAATTGTTGTGCTACATATCAAAATAGTTAGATTCCATGGAGTTCTCCCCACATGAGTGAAGTGCATATTCTTCACTCATGATCCTATCATATGTGAAGATATGACCTTCTATGCATAATGTTTTAAATATAAAGTAAATCAAGCTCAAATCAATGTTATACTAATTAAATGGTCTTATTAGCCTCATTGAATGCATTAACCACAATCATGAAGTTATTTCCATTAATAAAATAGGCTATATCCTGAATATGAATCTATAATTACAAAGATTTGGTAAAATGTAAGTATTTTTGTAGCTAAGGAAGTGACTTTGGTCGATCCTCAACACTTTTCAAGGTAGATTAAATAACATGCAAGAAATGCAATGATAAGTGTAATAACTAAAATGAAATTATATAAGTTTTAGGTGGCCATAGGAGACCAAGCTTCTTTAAGGTTTTATTGATTGCAAATTTATGGTTTTTAATGCTGTGTTGAATGATTTGTTCTTAGCCCACCATAGCTCATATGCAAGTGCGACTACAAATAATTATAATGGTAGTCACAACTCATTCACATTTGTCACTGAAACATATGTAAAATTAATGGAATATGGCTGGTATGTTAGGAGCTTCAGCTATATAAGATGATCCTCTTTCTCATTTGGAATAATTAATTACAAAATCATATGTAAGCAAGAAACAATTATGAACATTTAAGAGAGATGAAGGAACGGGTGTTTATTATTTAGTGAATTATTGTGCATAGAATATTGGCATGGAAATGGTCAGTAATGTGTAGAAAAAGTTGAGATATAATAATTGTATAATGTGAATTAGAGATACAAAGGATAAGTTGATTTTTTTAATTATATATAAGGTGTGAATGGAATGTTGTTAGAGGATATGATGTGAGTGGATTCAAATAATTAAATTGGTGGAATGCATTTAATCAAATATATTTTGGGAATTTGAATCCCATATAATTTCGAGGAAACTATGGTTTCCTTTGTTTAACCCGGTCTTTGATACTTTCCAAGTTCAACCAAAGGTGGATTCATCTTCCATTCTTGCCCCTCCAATTGTGGTTGGATAGCTACTTTCCTGTTATTGGTAACACTTTAGGAAATTTTTATCTATTGATAAAAACCCGATGATTTTGAGCACACAACCTATCCTATAATCTTGGTTCTTATGGATACTTCTATTGATTTCCTGACCACTATTTAACTTAAAGTTGAGGATAGAACTTGGACTCAAAATCTTGATTATGAAGGGTTTCCTTTTAGATGCATAACTTTCTTTTCTCTTGGTCATTTAACATCTGATTGCCACTTGGTTAGAAAATAGGCTAAAGGAATATGTTCTTGGTGGAAGAACTCTAATCCTAGTCATTTGGTTGTGAATGATCCACATGATTGTGAATCATCTTCTCAAAAATCAGTGGATCCTAAAAAAGAGGAAGTGCAACAAAAGTCTAATATGGTTGTCTTATCTAGATCCCGGACATTGCGGAACACATAGAAGTTTTGATTCAAATCTAAAATAGTGAAAATGTAAATCCAAATATGGAAGAGGAATGGAAAATTATGAGTCAGAAAAAGAAAGGAACTATCTCCCCCCTAAAAATGAAGTTAAGATCTAAAGGGAAGGGGGCACATGGGTGAGATAGTTTGCTGGTTTTTGTTGTGATGTTGTTTGTTTTTTTCTTCACGGTGCCGCTAGAAGAAGATAGTTTGTTTGGTTCCTCAATGTTTTATTCTTCTCTATATATTTTGTGCAGGGTAGGGTCCCCTTAACCCTTCTTTACCGCTAATTAAAAATAAATAAAATTAATTAATAGTGGCGACTTGTTTTATGGAATTGTTTGATTTTTAGTGATTATTGAATTTTAATGATGTACTTCTATATTTGTAAATGATAAGACCTTAGAGGTGTATTTTATCATATCTATATTTTCCCCCTTTTTTCTATGTGTGTTGTTATAGATAAGATATAGTACCAAAATTTAAGGTGAGATATGGTTTACCTAGTCCTATGCAAAATGTTTCTTTGATAGATAACAACTTATAAATGTAATAAATTCCCAACTCTATATGGAGTCTATGAAGGTATTGATAGGTTTATTTCATAGATCATAGAATATTTAGTTGATTGACTAAGATAGATGATAATTAAATGGCATAAGATTGGTGATTAAAATTATTTTGTATAGTATACCCCCTCAAGTGATAGTATTTATTACACAAGTTGCCCAACATATTGTTAGATGAAAAGTGGAGATTAGGAAGTTATATAAAATGACACTCACCGTCCCCTCGTGGTGATAATGTCCTCTTTACCTTCTTTTGATCTTTCAAATGTTATTTATTTCTTGTCTTATTTTATCCATCTTGGTTATTCTTTCACTTTTTAATGACAAAACGTATGTAAAATGAATCATATATATAATTGTTTTATTTAACCTCGTAAGGTGTCAACCATTCAAGAGGCACAAAAAATAATAAGGAGATAATATTTTCTATCTACTACACCGAGGACCTCATTTTGGCATTGCCTACTTCACTGCATTGGAGTGGTTATTTTTAATTCCATACGACACATTTATATTTGGGACAATTTAGTTTTAGCTCGATATCTCTTTAAGCGATCGGCATTAGAGCATCATAGCTCAAGGGTAACTATTTCAATTACACACAAGAACTACATAGAGTCTAAAATGTATAATAACCGTAATTCCCACTCCTCTTCAACACTTATTTTACTTGTGATTTTGATTATTGTTAATTAGGGACATGGACATTATTATTGTATTTTGATTAGCATGTTGATAGATAATGGAAACTTTTGATTTTCAGTATATTATGACTCATATTATAGATAATATGGACTACTAGTAGACATTGATAGATGATGATCTAGTGTTGTTTCATTGTATACTCACGGTTTGGATTATTGATGATGATGATTATGTTTAAATGTTTAGACTGACCTTATGATCTTACTGATGTTATGACTTATCGAAATTGAGAAGTTCAGTGATTGCAAATATTTGATAGAAATTCCTAATTTTGATGATGATGATGATGATGATATAGCTATGAGTATGATGTTGTTGGATGATATGTATGTGTGTCTTATTTCTTGATGTATTTTATGTGGCCTTGAAGCCGAAGGGGTATTTTTTGATTGGTCATAAGAAATTCTATCACGATAACAAGAAGGGGCTAGAACACTAACAATCAAGGAATATTGGATGTTGCAACATGGTCACCTTTGCAACTTTGTGTTCGTGCGTATTATTGTGTTATTGTTTGGTTGTTAGGAGGTCCCCATCGGGAGGTAACCTCATGTGTGACCAAGGGTTGGTATGATTGCTTTATTTATTTTTAATTTATCTATTTAGTTTTGTTATGTGATTTATTTATTGTGATGTAATTATCACTTTATTATTGCTTTAGTAATGTGCTTGGTTTAGTTAATTAATCATGTGATTAAAGTTAAATTGAGATGTGACTATATGGGCATTAAATGGGTTTAGATAGTCCTTGTTTCTTTCTTTGTTTTAATTAGATTTGAATTTATTTTTGTAAGTGTACTTGTCCCTTTAGTAAAAATCGAATTTGGTCTTAGAGCCCACTTTTGGATGCTTTTCGACAAGTTAAACTTGTCCCATACCTCTTAAAACTTCCTACCAACTATACCTATCATGTAAGGGGTCAAAATTAGCCCTCGTGATGTGTTTTTGAATGAAAAGTGGACAATTAATGTCACCTTTTTACTTACATTCTTTATTGTGTCCCTTGGAAGTATGGAGTGGATGTTTATATGTGTAAATGGAACTTTTCATACCCCCACCCCACCCATTTAAGATTCTTGGTATTTGTGTTTGACTTGTGAGTTTGATTTGAGGAGGAGTCATGTGGCATCCTACATGAAGCCACCTCACCATCCTATTCACTTTTTCTATTTATTGGAGTTATTTTGGAGCTTTGAGGATTACTTGGTTTTGATTACACACTTGCATATTTTTGGAATTGGCTTGGAATTATTTCTTGGGAGCTTGCATTTTGGACTAGCTTGGAATTGGAAGAGATTGAAGTTTGTTTCTTGATGATTATGGAAGCTATAATGGCAAGGTAGGGTTTATACCATTGTATTCTTGTGCATTGTTTTGTGAATTGGATGCATGTGGTTGTTTTGTATGGGTTGGGTATATTTTGGCCTTAAGTATGGTGTTGGGAGAGGGAAGTGGAGTCATTATTGTGGAGGTAAAAGGGAGTATGTGAGGATTTTTTTGGAGGGACCGTGGGAGAGGTGTTCCACCTATGTGGAGGTAAAAGGGATTTAAATCATTTTTCATTTGGAAATGGAGAGATAAGGAGTTGTGTGTGATTTTTATACTACACTTGGAGGTCTTTAGGTGGACTCTCGTCTTGTTAGCATTAGTTTAATATAGTTTGATATTTAATACATTGTTATGGTGGATAGTTATAACTATCAACCTCCACCCACAACCTTTATAAGGCTCTGCACTCTTGTTTGTAAATACATGCATTGAATGAATATCATTCTATCTTCTACAATTAAACTCTTGCCATCATGGTATCGTGAGTGATATATGCAATCTAGAAGAGTATCTGACAAAGCAACGTGTAATTGGAGACCTACGTTTTCTATCAGGAGGATGTGTTTGGCTTTGGTGTGAATTGGAGTCTTCATTAAATAATGAAGTGGAGCAACCTTCTTTTGACAGCGTGTTCACTTGGCAATGAATCATTTTTCCACCCTTGGCATGTGTAAAGACTTGTTCTTGAAGGAGTGGAAGTGTCAAAGGATTGGCATTTATTTTGGCTGGAGCGATATGTCTGGAGACCTGGATGCGGCAGCGACCAACAAGTGAAAGGGAGATATGTGCTTAAAGACTGGGAAAAGTGACTGCAATTAAGAGAAAAGTCTACGAGACTGTGTGAAGATATACGTGGCAGTAGTTGTTTCTTTTTTTTTTCCATTTTGCTATTTTATTTGGTTGCAATGAACGTGTCTACTCGTATCCTAGTAGTCTATTTGAAAGACATTCCTAGGAAGTGACTTGATTTAGAGTGTGGAAGACCATCTCTTCTTAGGCGTGCGTGGAAATTTGAATATCTTCATACTGAAAATCGGAGCGACTGCAAGCATTGGATATGTGGATCAAGAATCTGACTGTGTGGGAGACTCAAACAGTTTGAAATTTTGATTTCAACCATCTTGTAACTATCTCCAACCATTTTCTGTAAATATTCTCAAGAAGAAGATGCATAATCGACGATTTATGTCATGTATGCAGGTGATACTCAACAAGTAAGTGCACTTTATTCCACAAACAAAAATTTCACAGGAGATCAGATAAAAATAAACAAGGGCCTAAACAAGAGATTGAATGCCACTATTGTCAGAAGAAAGGTCATACAATGTGGAACTGTCATATCCGAGCAAGAGATGTTCTACAAGGAAATATAAAACACAATGGAGCTAATACTGCTCATATAGAAGATCCACAAGATTCTGACGAGAGTGAGGAAGTTGTTGATGAGATTAGCTTCACATCATCTCTAGTATTGTAAGCAGCAATATAGGAGGACGGAGGACAACGGAGGCTGGAGGAAATCCAGCGACCTCTTGCAAGCCGCAAGTGACAAGGAAACCTATAGAGATTGTGGCAAAAGTAGGTATTGAGGACCTATTCCTCAATTTTCGGCTCATTTATTTCAGTTTCAGTTTTTCGTGTTCCTATTGTTTTGTTATTCAATAAAGTATAGATGATACGAAGTTTCCTGCTTGGGACCTTCTAATTGAAGAGCATCGTGGGGAACAGAAAAGCACTAAAAGCAGCACATGGTACTCGCCCTGGGTTCGTGGTAATCCTATAAAACCACCGAGGTATCATCCTCTTGGGTTCATGGTATGCCTGTAAAACCACCGAGGTAAAATCCTCTTGGTTCGTGGTAATCCTATAAAACCACCGAGGTGAATAGTCGAAAGTGTTCCTGTCCCTCTAGGTTTCTGGTTAACCTTAGAAAAACCATGTGAGACCATGTAGGCACATGCTCATGTGAAGACCCTCTTTGCGGTGTTCTCTTTAAGGGGGGGACCTATTATCAGGAAATGTATGTTTGTAGGAACAATGTATTAAGGGGGGGAATGTTAGCATTAGTTTAATATAGTTTAATATTTAATACATTGTTATGGTGGACAGTTATAACTGTCACCCTCCACCCGCAACCTTTATAAGGCTCTGCACTCTTGTTTGTAAATACACGCATTGAATGAATATCATTCTGTCTTCTGCAATTAAACTCTTGCCATCACGTCCATCTTGTCATTATGTTGCCTACTATCTCTAATAGAGCTCAAGGAAGATGCTTTTCAAATGGCTTTTGATAAAGCTCCAAGCATTGATGGCTTCCCCTCTGAGTTTTATCAATCCATGTGGGATACTTTGCGATATGACCTCTATAATGTTTACCTCGAGGCTCTTGCTTCTAACTCCCTCGGTGAATTGATCAATCAAGGCAACATCAAGTTTATCCCTAAGTCGGAGACCCTGAACAAATTTCTAATTGGCGGCCCATCAACTTGCTCAATGTGTCCTATAAGATCACTACTAAGGCATTTTTCTAACAAAATTGTGAACCTTCTTCCTCTTCTTGTCCACAACGAGCAAATGAGGTTCACTAAACACAAATACATCCTCGATGTAATATCATTGCCATTTGGGAAGGGATGGAATGGGCTCGACAGTCCAACCAGAAAACCTTATTTATCAAAATTGACTATCTCAAAGCTACAACCGTGAATTGAGTGGTCCTTCATTTTTGCAATGCTTCATGCTCTAGGGTTATGTTTGAGGTTTACCCACACTGTGCAGATCATATTCAATAATGTTGAGCTTGTATCACCATTGATAGAGCAAAAGCTTCCTGTGTTTGGTCTATTTATGTCCATCTGACAAGGGTGCCCTCTAGCCCCTTATCTTTACATGTTGGCACTTGAAGGCTTTAGATATTTTTTGGCCCACAGTGCTTCCCAAGGCCTCCTTAAGGGGATTTCTCCATCGAAAATTGATCAACAACTCATCAATGACCATTTTATTGACGACTCTTTCCTCACTCTCCTCAAGAAGAGCAATCTATTCACACCACTTTGGAATGTATGGATATCTTTGTCCGGCCTCCGGTTCATCCATTCAAGGGAAAAAACTCAATGTTATAAGAAATCACAATCCTCTACCCTCCATGGCTTGTGGATCTATAATAGGGTTAGATTCACGGAGTTCAATTAAAATTATTTAGAGTTCTCTTCACATTCGAAGCCACCTCTACAAAATTATGGAGCGATGTGGTCCAACGGGTTGAGCGTAAAATATCATAATGGATTACCAAATTGATCTCTCTAGCATGTAAATTCCAAATCTGCTATAAGATTCTTGCCGCCACCCACATATACTACTATTCTTGTTGGGCTCCTCTAATGCTTCTTACTCCAAACTTGAAAAGCTGCAAAGATAATTTCTCTAGGATAACTATAAAAGCCATAAGGGTTTTAATCGTGTGGCATGGGACACTTATTGTAAACCCAAATAAGCGGTGGCCTTGGCTTGCTTGACATCAAGCTTTAAGGGGAGTTCTTTGTGTCAAATGGTTATGCCGCAGCTTTGAAAGGGAATGAAGCTTGGAAGATTCTACTATGACATTGCATTTGTCAAGAATTTTGTCTTAGAATATGAGCTTGAAAGGCCTTAACTTCCAATCCCTTCTCCTTTTCCATGTTTCGTGAAAATCAAAGGTAATTTTATAAAGATAAAGTATTTGGAAATCTTGGGAATTTCTTAAATCACACCTTATTTAGAAAGGGGATGGCTTCAGATCTGGCCTTTTTATCAACTCCTATTCTCTCTGGTGGTCATCCATTTTCACTTTCCATGAAGCCCCTTTTGCTCCAACCCTTGGGCTAAAGCTATTCAACTTTTCAAAAAAAGCATCAAAGTGGTGGGGAATTTATTTTGTAAGCATTCTAGATCTTAGCTTTCTTGGGGATCCTTAGCTATTAAGTTTAACCTTCAACACCAAGATGTTGAGTCAATTACGAATATCATTTCTTGCATACCTGAGGAGTTATTGCACAAAATTGGTGTCACTTCAGGTGTCCCATGGTAGTGCGACTAGAATTAGCCTTCTACTACTCGCTCCACTATTACAAACCCCGCTGAGCTACTCCTTCTCGCGTTGCGGATGATTGAATGCTGACTAACTCAACCAACATAGGAACATTGCCTCCCAAACATAGGTGTGGAAATGATGATTTGAAATGGTTTGGTCAATTCTTGTTGAGCCAAAAATCCCACTTTCTGTGTGCATTTTACACTAGGGATTTCCTGCAAGGGATCGGCTTCGACATCTGGGTGTGAATCCCTCTTGCCTAATTTTCCACCATCCTTAGACTATCAAGCACATTTTTGGTTTTGTTTGTGTGCTCAATCATTCTAGAAATGGATTCATTTCCTTTGTCAATCCCTTTCCCCAGAATTTTTTACTTGGAAGATGGTTCTTTTGGGGGACTCGACTCTGCTACCTATATTTTACATAAAATTTTGGCACATATTCAGAGCTGATATTTTATTTCATCTATGGAAAGATAGAAATAATGCCATATTTAACAATGTTCATATGGATAGAATTTTTGTTATTACTAATAAAGTGGCTATTCTCTCCATTGTGTTACTCCGCATTCGTAACCCAAGTCGAGAAGGTTCACTTGGAGGTCAACACCTCCAGTGCTTTCTTGACCATTGGGCCACTACCTCCTACACGGTCGGTTGAGTTCTCGTCTGATGCTATTGTTCATCACCACTCACCATCTTGGTTGCGCGCTTACTCTCCCCCTCCTCAACGTGGACGAGGATTTCACGTGTCACTCCCAAAGTGGGAGGAGCTATTCCCTCACCCGCGGTGTTCCATTGGTCTAAGCCCTCCTCTCCCACTCGGGTGGGATTTTCATCCGCCTTGTGGCTCTGGGTGGTTTTCCTTGCACTAGAACAAATTATTGTGACTTTCTCTTGGCATCTCTCCTTCTCAATGACCTCGATAATTCAAAACAACAAAGAAAAAACAACAATAATAAGAAACCTGGATGGGAGCCCATCCTTGATATGACTCACCCTAGCTCGGGCGGGATGATAACCCAGAGACGGTCCTCCTCCTTTCCCTTCGACCACTATGTTCCCCGCCACGACCTAGGTTTCGCTCATCTTATTTTTTCAGCCTCCTTGTTTTGTTCGCCCTTTTTTTTTATTAAGGTCCACATTTTTAATGTTTTGATTAGCCTCTTTCTTCAGGTCTACTGGCTCAATTTGATTGGCATTTTGGGGTGTGATTGTGTCCACCCATATTTTCTACGATCAATGTTGTAATTATTTGTTTTATCAATAAAATGTTCTTTTCAATAAAAATCTTGACACAAAAAAATAAAAATAAAAAAACCCATTTTCTCCCATTTTTTTCAAGATTTTCTATTCTTTCAATTTTGTATGGCCTAGTTGTTTACACCCTAGAATTGATGGAAAAGTTAATAATTATAATTGAGTGAACCCTCCATATGGTTAAACAAAGATGCAGTACAACGTTAATCTTAATCTCGATTCTATTTTTGACTAAATTGACTCATGTTACTCAATACTTATTTCATCACATTCGTACCACCACCCCGAAAAATTCTCTCCATGTTTTTTCCTTATATGTAAAATATTTTAAATAAACCTTATAGAGATACATCCAAATATTGGTGCAAGGGATTTTATTAACCTTAACTATATTCTTCCTTGATAGAAGCTTTACCTTCTTGAATGCCTTTCCTTCCCTTCAAGAGATATAAGCTTACCATTTGTTGACTTATTCCTCCCCTACAACTAAGGATCTCCTTCAATACTCTATTTGACTAGTCTTATATTATGTGCTCAAACAAACATTAGGTATATACCTTCTTTAGATATACTCATGTTAGGATTAGTATCCATATGAAAAGAAAACAACATGAAATAGTTATACCTTGGTCATTGGTCATAGTTCCATGTTCATACACCTCCATCATCTCTTTAACACCCTTCCTATCCTCTTGATTCCATTCCACACACATTGTATCCTTTGCACAATCAGTATGCATGCCTACCCTTATCAATACGAGACTAGACTAGGTAGGCCTCTTGGTCTAAGTGCTCAAAACCATACATAGGGTCATGAATCAAACCCCTCACTCTTGAGACATCTTATCTGACCTAGGACAAGGTATTTAAACCCTTAGTTCAGTCATAAATTTGGGTTGCAACATAGTTCTCTTGTTAAGGCCTAATAGCCTTCTAGCCCTCTCACCAAACAAACCCTATTGTATCTCACTTTTTCCTGAAGCAACCCCATAGCATAATTAATGATTTTAAGACCCTTTATCAAGCTCTCACTCATGACTAAACTTCATATGTTGTTACTTTCTACATAATTGTACTTCCTTTGCAATGTGGCATGTAAATTAGTTCTATTTAGTGAATTTGTTCATGATAGTGGTACTTACCTTCATGATCTCACCTTGTTGTTGATGGATCCACCTCTCGAGATGTTGAAAACATGATATATACCATGTATCATAACTTGAGTCCAAGATTTGACCACTCATGCAACTCATTCTCTCTTCATCATGTACATTGTTATAGTCGCCATGCAAAGCAACGTATATCTCCTCCACACATGAAATTGAGACCAAAAATTTTATAAACTCCTAGAAATTACATGGGAAGAGATGCTCAAAAAAATTCATGACATTTGGTTGGTTGTAATTAAAGTTATGGGATGCCTTAGTTTGGGACAAAGAGCTAAAAACCGAGTTACAGGACAAATCACATAGTTTAAAGAGCTATAAAAATTTGATGGTACTTCCCTTACCTTACCTTAGATATTCATGCATTCATAGATCTCAAAAATTCTCCTTTGGTGGACTGTCTACTTTCAAGGTCTCGGTCCGAGCATGATACACAATGTATAATGTATGCAAAACCATAATTCAAGCAAATTTTACACAAATTTCAAATCTGTAACACCCCTCAACATCTTTATTATTCATTATCTACCCTCTTACATGTTCTTCAGGGTCTTTTCTCTGACCGGTTCACTCGAATGCTTCTATTCCTTCTCAATCGTGCATTGAAATCCCCTATGAATAGGTGGATATTTTCCAAGTCTAGCTTCCTAAGCTAACTCCTGAAGTGACTCAACAATCACCTAAACCTGGAAATCAAGAAGAATATCATCCTAACAAACCTATTTTCTCATACATACCAATTTACACATGATGAAAAGGTTCTAAGGGCCTTATTTAGCTTATAACCCTTCTTGACCAAGTCAAAATTACCTTTACACCTCATTTGTAACCTCTATTTATTTCATCCCTCACTTTTACATACATTTGAAATTTGAACTACCTAGACATGGAGGGAAAATACAATTTGAACACACTCTATACCCTATGCCCCCTAATCATCTAACTAAAAATGATGCTCTTGCATCAAATATCTTCTCAAATTTGTCACCTCTCACAACGTTTTTTATAAAACTAGACCAACTTATCAAAGCTAGATTATTAAAAAGTGTCGAGTTCAACCTATGTTGGAAATAAGTAACCCTTTATGAATAATTATGCACAAAATGCAATTAATAAAAATAAACACCATCACTTATATATACAGAAAATATAGGCCATCAACGAATTATCCATAAACATTATTGCATGATACTGCTATTGAAATTTTTATGTTAACAAGTAATTACGTTGATAGTACTTATGTTAGTAATATTCCCACCTCCATTTTGGTTATCACCCCAATTGGCATAAGGATCATGATATATTGGAGTTTATATGTTACCACGGATCAATCCAATCACTTAGTGTGGCATTATTTTTGGCCAATAGGCCTTTCTAAAATCAATATTCCTTGTAACACCCATCTTCAAATCCATTTTCGTCCTAAAATATTTTTGATCTTATTTTCAAAATAAAAACCATTCAAATCCAACTAAAAATTAACCTAGAAATCAATGTAGAATGGTCATTCAAACAGAGCACTTCTGAAATAACGTTCATCCCAATTTCTCCTCCTTATGGAACATTTCATTTCAGGTGCTAATAATGCTTTGATCGTACAATTCTATCGAAGATAAATATATGACGTTCAATTCATATGAATTTGAGAGGATTCTAGGTTACTTGTCGATGGATAATGGAAATATTTTAGTTCCTTGTAGAACCTCAAAAATAGGTTATGGTTCATGTTGCAGGGTTGTAAATGATCAATAAGATGTTCACTTTTTCATTTCATTGGATGTTTAAGTGAAGAGCTCAATTAAATTAAATAGTAAAATTCAATAATATTGTTGGATATGATCATGATGGAGACAACCATTTATCTGGTTTCACTAACTCAAGGTGCTTGCACGAAAAAAATGTCAATCCAATGTTGCCATATATTCCAAAGAATTATGCGAGAATCAAGGAAGATAGAAAAAGCAATAGTGATTTTTTTTGTTTCTTGTTCACATTTTAGTTAGCATTGGCATTGGCATACATCGATGACGTGATTCATGTGGTTCAAGGACACAACAATGATGATACATGTGTTGAAAAAGTACTGGCGAATAAGTCTAGGGCTGAATAGTGAATTGGAGGTAAAACATGATTTTTAGGTTATTCCTTTTCTATATTATTTTTTTGCTTTCTTCCTCTCAACATTCCTTAAATTTTAAAAGAAATCCTTCTTTTTGCATTCACTTCGGTAAAGTCATCACAACTAAGTAGCTAGATTTTTATTAACTTTGTCACCATTAGAACTTGGTTTGCATCGTTTAAAGCATCATTACTTTCTTAATTATTAATTAAACAATTATTTGGCATCTTTATGGATAATTGAGCTATATTTTGTTCTTTAGACTCCACAAATTTTTTTTTTTCTGAAAATGTTATATATCCTCATGATTGACATTTTCTATTTCATCTTCATTATATTGTACATGAAAGAGAATGTTGTTAAATTAATGACTCTTATATTAAACATATTAAATTATCTTTTTCCATTAATACGATCAATATTTAATTCTGTTGTTTTCTTGAAGAATAATTTTCCATACAATAATGTTAAATTGACAACTACCATATAAATATTTCTTCGATACTACTATGTACAAATTATTGTAAATAGAATAAAATTAAATTGAACTCTTAAAAAACATCATTTTAAAATATTTTATATAGATGCTTTTGCTAATTTTTAAGAAGTATACTTGTGTTTGTTTTTATTTAGAGATGCAAGGTTATCATACCATTAAAGATATTATTAAAGCTTATTACATCAAGGCATTTCCCTATGGAAAGGCCCTTCAGACGTTTCTCCGACTATGTTAAATTTGATGACCGCTTCAACGTTTTTATTTTTAAAGTTGTTTTTAAGTTGTTTTCCTTGTTTTTTGCGACAGCTTTCATGTTTTCAATAGGTATATATTCATATGCGATATCTTTCTTCATTTTCGAACCCAATTTCATTTTCATTGCTAGAGGATGTAGGGATAGAATACTTCGCTCGATAGTTCGAGATTTTGGTATTTAGGGTTTTGTTTGTGGCTATTATAGGAGGATTCGATAGTTGTTTACCCCGAAAACTTCGGTTTCCAAAATTTTCATTTTTCGACCTTCCTCTACAAAATTTGACAAATTTGGCTTCAATGATCATTGTGGAAGTTCAAGTCGCGTCCTCCCTTTCTGATCTTGGATTAGGGTTTGTGGGCACCTAAACTATGACAACTCTTTTAGCCCTTTCATTTATTTTTGTGGACCTATCTTCGAGCCCCCAATCGGTTGTAGCCTTGAACACGAAAAACCCTATTTTTTACGGTGCACAACATTTTGATCATGGAGTTGACGTGGTGGGTTACCCTACTTGCTAGGATGAAGGAAATGTTGTTCTCGGAGAAGGATTCACCGATGTCCTCCGCTGAGTCTTGAAATGCGGGTAGGAGTCTAAGCTTCAAACTTACCCCATGTCTGCCCCAATTAGGGAAGGGAATTGAAACTAAGCCATGCTCTTTCAAATATTAGAATAATATTAAAAATTATACATGCAAGATAATTTTATGCTTTATCAAGGCACTCCAAATAGATTGAATATATTGCTATATCTCAGAATACAGAGAGACGCCTTTATATAGGCAGCGAGAGGGGGAGCCCGCGGCAGAAACAGTTACATAACTGTTTATTAAACAAATACAAACAAAATGTATTAATTCGCTAACATTCCCCCCCTTAATACATTGCTCTTACAAATGTACCCCTAAAAAATCAAACTTCACCTTGCCGAGAGGCTTGGTGAGAATATCTGCAACCCGAAAATCGGTAGGGGGCGATCGGAGCTGAATTTGGTGGTTCAAGACCTGTTCACGAATGTAGTGACATTCGACCTCAATATGCTTTGTTCGTTCATGGAAAATAGGATTCTTCACAAGCTTCAACACACCTTGATTGTCGCAGTGAATGATGGGAGGTTTCTCTTCAGGAATCCCTATATCTGCAAGAATGCGATGTAACCAAATTGCTTCGCACACAGCTCCTCGTGCGGCGTGGTATTCAGCCTCAGTGGATGAGAGAGCAACAATAGTTTGCTTCTTGCTAATCCACGAGATAGGTCCAGATCCGAGATGAAAAACATATCCTGAAGTGGATTTCCTGTCATCAATGGATCCTACATAGTCCGAGTCTATATATCCCTGTAAGAAGAACTGAGTGTTCTTCTGATACTCCAGACCAAAGTCAACTATACCTCGGACATATCTCAACACATGCTTTGCTGCTATCCAATGACATTTCTTCGGCTCCAGCATAAATATGGCGAGATAGCTCACAGCAAAGCAAAGATCTGGTCTTGTATAAGTCAAGTAAATGAGACTCCCACAAGCTACACCGTAGAGTGAGTGCCATCTACCTATGGTGAATCCTCGGAATCTAGATAGTTGCAAACCTTTTTCCATAGGTGTGACATTGGTTTACAATCTGACATCCCATACTTTTCTAGGAGTGTCTTGGCATATTTCATCTACGAGACGAAGATATGATTCTTCTTCTGCCATATCTCTAAGCCAAGACAATAGTGAAGTAGCCCCAAATCAGTCATGTCGAAGGATTTCTTCAGATAATTCTTTACATCATCTACAAGATTGTCAAAACTTCCTGTGATCACAAGATCATCTACGTACAAAACCAGAATGACAATCTCTGTTCCTACCTTCTTGATATACAAATTTGTATCTGAGGGGCTACGAGTGAATCCATGCTACAATAGGTGATCATCAATTTTTATATACCATGCCCTAGGTGCCTTTTTGAGTCCATAAAGAGATTTTATCGACGCCATGCCTTCGTGGTTGATGCTCGTCTACAAACCCTTCGGTCAGTTGGGCCATGTACACTTCTTATTGTAGATCACTATTTAGAAAAGCACTCTTGACATCCATCTCGCTGAAGTTTCCATCCATTTTGTGCTGCCGCCAAGAACATACAACTCGATGGTTTTGATCTTCACAGGTGGGTGCAAAGGTCTCTTCATAGTCAATTCCTTCTTCTAGCATAACCCTTTCGCAACAAGTCGTGCTTTGTGTTTGTCGATTGAACCATCTCCTTATATTTTGTTTTGAAAATCCATTTGCAGCCAATGGATTTCTTACCTGAGGCGATCGACAAGTTCCACGTCTCGATTCTCAATCGGGAATCATGTTCAAAGCATCCATAGCCTGTTTCCACTATGGTTGGTCTAATGCCTCACGAACAGTGTCAGGTTCGGTGCTCTCAACAACTGAACTCATGAGTGCAAAATTTACCTCATGTCTAGCTTGACTTCGTGTTCTAACTCCCGTAGAAGTACCAGGAAGTGAGTTCAGGTGTGCATCCCTAATAGTACTCTGACCCATTTCGAGACGTTGGTGCTGCGATGTGAAGATGTGTTTTCCAGTCACAAGATCAACGAACAAGTCTCCACTCAACTCTTCTTCTCTCTGAGAAGAATCATCTTGCTCATCATCTGGATGTGTGAGCAATCTATGTGACGAGGTCGGTACTGGATCTCCATTGTGTGGCAGGGAGTCAAAGGACGACTCATCACATACCACATCTCGACTCTTGTAGATCTTCTTCGCCTCGTGATCCATGAGACGATATGCCTTTGAGGTAGTACTATACCCCAAGAAAAGACATGGCGTTGTCTCTGGATCGATCTTCTTCCTTCTCTTATCTCTGGAACATGCATATATGCAAAGACAACCAAAAACTCTCAAATGATGAATAGAAGGTTTACGACCACCATACCTCTTCCGGTGTCTTGTTCTGCAAGATCTTCGTGGTGCCCGGTTGAGTAGATACACTCGCTGCTTTCATAGACTACTACTCGCCCAAAATCGATCCTCCAACTTGGTGGTCGAGAGCATACAACGAGCCATCTTCATGACAATCTGTTGGCACTCGGAAATCCCGCTTTCAGGCGTGTAGGGTGCGATCAAATGTTCTTTGAATGCCATGCTTGCTTCAGGTATGCTAAGAACTTCTTTGACACAAATTCCCCCTCGATCCGGAAGCAGGAGGAGAAGAAGAGGCTTCCCAGTTCTACCCGGTGGCTTCGCCGGTAGAAGGTTTGGAAATTTGCAAGTGCCTCACTCTTCTTCCGAAGGAAATATACCCACATTTTCTCGTGAGTAATCATCAATGATGAGTGAAAGTACGCACAACCCTAAGCCAGCTACAGGTAGGGTCCGTACGAAACCCTAGCTTCACCAAGGGAATAATTCAACTAAAGATCATTGTATATAATGTTTCAACTCTTTTTAATCCTACTAAAGAACCCAGAAAGTAGAAAAGAGAAAGTTAGAATTACTCTAATCTCTAGGAAGATTTTATAAGCACACAGATCTTACAGGGACAAATATCAGTATGTATTTTACTGATCTAGGTTTCTTCTTTGAAAGAAATAGGAACATATAACCTCTTGGGATATTTGAAATGACAACAAAGTTAAAATGGGTAGAACATGGAATACTCAAATTCTGGTCAAGAGGTTGATATTTTCTCAATCTTTACCTGAATAATACTATTATAGACCAATCTTTCCAATCATGTGATCACAACTAAATTGCAAGAAGAATAGCTACTCATACAAGCCATCAAATATTCCACAAAAAAATGGGATGGTCATCTGTATGATTCTAGAAAGGAAACTACAATCAAGAAAATTACTCGAGGACATATACATCTACAGGATCTTTTGTACTTAGCCATTCCTCAATATCCAAATCATCTGGTGGAAGTTTTCCTCCAACATTCCAAGTACCTACTAAAATCCTTCCAAATGCCAAAACATAAGAGATTATAAAATTCAAATCATAGTGAGATTTGACTCCAGATCTTTGATAGATAAACAATGAACAAGTGTGACCAATTTGAAATTGACTAACTTAATCTCTTTCGCATCTATGTACTGGGATCACATTGTCTCTGATTTGTCTCTTTTAAGTCTTCGTAAAAATGTTCAGAAGGAGTTCCTACAATATAAGTGAAGCCACAAAAAATGTGTGAGACTTACTAACTACTAGCTGAACCAAAATGTTATTGTTTTATTGATTATGATGTAGACGCACTGAAGGGATTTACTACTCTAAGATAATAAATGTAATGGAAAAGTCCAAATAAGTAAAATGAAGATGTGTAATGGTGGGCACATTCAACAAGACAAGCAACAATCCTCGAAAGAAGAAAACTATAAGATCGTAAGGTCCTTGAGTTCATGCTAAAACTAAAGTAGAAAGTCCGCCCATGGACTTTTTAAATTGAAAGCTGATTTTAAGTTCACCAAAGATCAGAACAACAGTTTGAGAATCTCATCTATATGGGATTACACAAAACACATCTCTTGTAACATGTTGAAAATAAACCTTTAGCAAGTTAATACCAGTAACTCGAAAGCGCGAGACAGTTTGGTTGATGACACGCTTGTTAGTTGGTTCATTCTCAACAAAATTCACCTCTACAAACATTGTGTAGAGTAGATCAAATAAGAATTTCTAGTGTCATTATGATTCAACATAGTGAGGTGTTTCACGAGTTTCACGGGTTTGTTTTCGTATGCATTAGGTAATGAATGCAGTAATAAAAAAAACATACCATCATCATCGAAGTCGCTTTCAGTGTCTCTTTCATCAGCACCAAATTCATCCTACCTCGGCTTGATATTGAGCCATTTCTTCATTACAATAGCTGGCCAAAAGAACTGCAGGCATGTACATTTGAGAAAATAGATTTCAAGCCAACTGTCCGTCTTCATTTCTCAAATTAAGATATCCAAAAGGTGCAGAATGAGCTCCAAATCATTGCAATGCAAAAGCTCTCATATGTGCAACCTGATTGCATATAGCAAGAATTACCTCTACTTTTTTTCTTATCCGACCTTTCATGTTGGCAAAGACTTCCTAACAAATCTTCTTACTTTGATCAACCTCCAAGGATTTCTTAAGGCATCTTCTTACTCCGATCAGCCTCCAAGGATAACATAATACCTCGTTACTTGCATGGCATCAAAACACTTTTTCGCTTTTGACATGGTCTAGAATATGTAAGTTTGCTAACACCCACATTCCTTACTAACATCAACTACAAAAGTAATAACTATCCCTCCTTATTAACATCAACTACAAAAGTAATAAATATCCCTCTAAATCTAATAATATATACCAGCGTTTGACATTCACATTGCATTGTACACATGCGATTGCTAGTTAGTGATCCTTTTGGAACTTACATTTAGTGATGTGTGTACATACTCTTCTCTTGCCTATTGAAATGCAACTATTTCTTGTAACCAAGAATTAAGTAAAAGTTTTACGTGATTGTTTTACTTTTATGTAAAATTATGGTAGACTATTTATGGTGTTCTCGAAGTCGGGCTCTCCGTTGTAAGAAGCCTCCATGGTGGAGATTCGTGTGGAGATACAATTTTGTGGTTCACAACTCACTAGAAATGAATATATTGTGCGGTTAAGTGGTATCCACGTTTGTAACTATCGTACAGGGAAAAATAAATTATTTGAATACAGTTTTGTGGTTCACAATTCGTTAGAAAGGAAGATATTTAATTCACAATTGGCCGGTTTGAATGTTACCCACGTTTGCAATTTTAAAATTTTTGATCGTACAAGAACGAAGTATAAAAAATAAATAAAATTTGAAGTGTATTTGAGCGCTGAAATATGGTCGCGATCTGTTTACTGGATTTCAACTGCGAATTCGCGCTAGCGTTCGATCCGCTGAAGAAAAAGAGCTCCTTGTTCTTCCATTTGCAGAACAAAATCGACGCCCTCTAAATCCTCTTCAGGAAACCTCTCTAAATTTAATGACTGGTTCTTCTCTACATTTTCAAGAAGTGAATCCAACAGCGCACAATTCTGGTCCTCCAAAATTTGGTGGCTATCTTTGGAGGACAGTGATTCCCAACAGGAAACTGCGCCATCCTTCCTTAAAGTTTTCTGCAATTCTTCCATGTCAAACCTGGCTCCAGCGTCTTGAATAAGTCTTCCTTGTTCTTCCATTAGCAGAACAGAATTAACGCCCTCTACATCCTCTTCATGAAAATCCTCCAAATTTAGAGACTGGTTCTTTTCTACCTCCTCCAGAAGCGAATCCAATAGTGCACAGTTCTGCTCCTCCAGCATTTGGTGGCTCTGTGACTGCGGACGAGAAAATGCAGCATCGTTCCGTAGCGGCTGCGAGAATTCTTCCCTTGCAAACTTGGCCGCAGCAGCCTGAATTTGTGCGGGAGATAGCGAAGAAGCCAACGGAATTTCGGGCAGAGAGTTGGGGAAATTGAAGGTAGCTTTGGATCCTCTGAGGCAATACACCGCGAAGTCATAAGCGCGAGCGGCCTGTTGAGGGGAATCATACGACCCCAGCCAAATTCTACCAGTGGAATTGGGCATTCTCACTTCTGAAACCCATTTTCCGCCTTTTCTCATTCGCACTCCCTTAAATTGTCGGGGTGTTCTGTGTAAGCTATGTTGCGGCATGGTGTGGGGTTTATACTTTGACCATATTCTGTAGCAGACAATAATCTGGATGAAATGGTGATGTGGGTCATATTTTTATAGATAATCTGAATTGTGGGGACAGCGCGTACAATTCGCGTTAACAAAAACATGTGGCTAAGTATCTTGAAGAGTATAAGGGGGCGAGTCTCGGAGCTCAATGGGCGACCGCCTCCCCCAGGATGGGCAGACCCCATCCGACTAGGGCAGTGCATGAGGCACTACCCAGGGTTCCGAAATGGATCCCGGCCGAGGCAAACGGTTGGATAATCATGCGTTGGGGTTGGCGACCTCTGGCGCTTTATCCCACAGAAGATCTGGCGAGTTTTGGGCGAGTTAAGCGCGCAGGCGCTAGAGTAGCGCTGGGATGGGTGACCTCCTGAAGTTCCCGGTTTCACGCCGCAAAGAACTCTTGAGGGCTGGCAAGGCGAGTAAGAGAGGCGCATGGAGGTTGGAATACTCCATTATATGAGTCCCAAGATGACCTAGAGTCAAGGTTTAGCCGAGGCGGGTTGGTGAGCAAGTTGGTTGCACTTAGGAACAGTGCAAGGGTGTCTTGGAGCGAAGAACGTACCCAACGTACGCGGAGCGAGTTGGGCAACTCATGTGGGCGATGCGAGGCAGAGCGAGAGTTGGTTTGAGCATGAAGACCTTGTACGATAGAGGCCTTGCGTTGAGAGTGCAGCGCAAGCCTAGAGTGCCAGATGAGCATGGCAGACTATACAGACCAACATGGGGATCTCACAACCCCACCAAGTGGAATGTGGAACACTTGGTGCACTGGAGATTCAGAGGATGGGGTGTTCAGCAGACCTTGGAGATATACTCTACCCTTGTGGAGTATGTCCATGCAGAGGTGTGCATCATGGATCAGCAGTGGGACTCCAGAGAGAAGTAGCATTGGACTTGGGGAGACCTTAGTGGTGGAAACGTCCTTGGAAGCAAAGCTAATGCGGAATACAGCCATGGGGCGAGTTGGAGTGAGACTGGGATTTGGAGGTCGAAACAGAGGAGAAGTAACTCGGACGCGAGCGAGCCAAGTGTGGCGAGCTCCTCAACCTTGCAGAGGTTAAAACAACGCAGATGAGTCGAGTGCTTGCATAGATGTATCGGAGTGCGCCGGAAGCGCGGATGCGGAGTGGGTGCAGAAGCAGAGGCTGAGACTCAGTGAAGTGGACAGAGGATGGTTCACATGGTGATGCGCGACATGGTGGGCTGAGTCAAGGACATCATGGATACCGTTGCAGTGTGGTGAGCTGACAACGAAGGCAGAGGCTCGGGAAGGGTCAATGCGGTTTGGACGCAAGCGGATGTCAAAGGCCTTGGCATCGGGGCGAGATCAGAGGATGGATTGAGCCGGGGGAAGAAGAGTACCTCAACCGTATGTGATGCGGTCTACAAAGATGGAGAGTTTTGCAGTGCTCTTCGCAGGGATCTTTGGTGTTGGGACTTGAGTGACAGAACAGTCAGCAGGTCGGGGTGAGTTGGTGGCTCACGCCCGGGAAGGACTCGCGAGGAGGACTTCCCCCGTCGGTGCACGCGTAGGTGACCGGCGCCGCAACTCAGGCAGACTCATGGATGGATGGCAAAGGGCATGGGATGTTCCTTAGCGGCATTGTGCAGAGCAGTTGGGTGTTCGACAGTGGACCGGCCAGCGGCGTCGTAAGAGAGCTGGTTCAGTGATGGGTCACGGAGGCAGGAGTTGTGCATTCCCTCAGGTGGACTAGAAGACATATTAAGAGCTCCCTGCGGTTGTATGGGAAGCCGTGGTTTTGGTGAGTGGTCTTCTGCAGCGGTTGTATGGGCAACCGTGAATGGTGTTTGATGAGTTCACTTGTGCGCAAAGGAGAAGTTGCGGGGAATGGTAGTTGGTGTGTGAAGGCGTAGTCTGGGACTACTTAAGTAACTTGTTCCTCTAAGGCGAGCGAAAAAAGTAGCGTCTCAGTGCCGCGTGGGGGTTAGTTTCTTCCGCAGTGCGCTAGCCCCGCCACAAATCCGGTGGTATCGAGCGGTGAGTTAATGTCATATTTGATACGCAGCGTGACAGCTGGTATCAGAGCTTTTGAACGGGAATTGCTCTTTCTGATACTCAGCGCGTCAGCTGGTATTAGAGCTTTTGGATGTGGATAGCTCTTAGTAACATTCAAACGACGATGATGTTAGAGCTCGTGGATGCTCTCTTTGATGCGCAGTGCAGAGCTGCGATCAGGGCTGTGAGGATATGTTTCCCTTTGATACACAGTGCTTGGTGTGGAGCTGTTGTTGGATAGCAAAGTGTAAACCAGCGTTGAGAGTTGGCGAAAGAGCTACCAATGGCAGTGTTGTGGGATGTTGGTTGAAGAACAGGGTGGCAGACTAGGGAGCCAATGCAATCAACATCGTTGGTGATCGGAGAGGACGGGACACCAACGCGGGTTGGAAGCAGAGTGTAAACCAACGTGAGAGTTGGCGAATGGAGCTTCCAACGCATTGTAACGAAGTTGGACAGCAGAGTGTAAACCAACGTGAGAGTTGGCGAATGGAGCTTCCAACGGGTAAACGCATTTGGGATGTGCTGAAGTAGACAGATGTGTGCGAGAAAAGCAATGTCAGTTGAAACACCCAATGTGTGTGTGTGGAGTTGGCGAGCAGAGTGTAAACCAATGTGAGAATTGGCGAAAGGAGCTCCCAACGTGTGAACTGAAGTTGGGCCAAGCAGAACAGTGAGGTTCGACGCAGAAGTAGGCTGGTGTGTGCTGCGAAGCAACGTCAGGTTGAAGCGCCCAACGTAATGTGCGGCTATGCAGAGTCGTACATGTTTGTGGGAGTTGGTTGTTGTACGAATTGAAGCAAGTGGTTAATCTTGTGGAGGTTGGCAATCAACTGTGTTGGTAGTCGGAAGGATGGGATGCCAACGCAACTGGATCAAGCGAGTCATTTCTTCATTACAATAGTCATTCAAAGAATGCAATGTTGTTTGTGGTTGAGAAAGACCAGTGTTGAGCCGGATGGCAGTGTCAGATCAGAGTGATCCAGCGGAGTATCGGGTATTGATGTCACAGTGGAATGAATGAAGCCAGTGAACTTTCTCAGCTGTAGACCAGAGGGTTGATGAGAAAGGAGTCATGTAGTTGCGACGTGGTCGGCATGGCGTTCGGTGATACGGGTGTTGTAGACCCATGCAGGTGTCAGTGTTGGCACTTGTGCAATGCAAGTAAGTCAAGTGCAAGTTTCTAGAGACTTTGTGAGAGAAGAAGGCCAGTGTTGATCGGAACTCGGAATGTTGCGGCGAGAGGGAAGCATGCAGTGTGGCTGGGTAACGTCACTTAGGTGGACAGTTCACGTTTAAGCTGATGCAGAACTAGTCCAAAGCAGAGAAGAGCGAAGGGATAGCATTTGGTAGAGTTCAGGTGCAGAGGCAGAGTAACTCGAAAACTCGGTAGATGCGAAAGCATTGAGTAGTGCGACAACTCCCCAGAAGTTGTAGACGGATCTTGTGACATTGAAATGGCTGAATTGCAGTGTTTGGAATGTGATATCATGTGGATACTCGAGCCATGGAGTGGAAAGATGGCTCTCCCTTGGCAGAATCGGTGTTGCGGTTTTGCGAAACCTTGGTTGTCAGGTTGGCAACAGTGGCGGAAAGCTACGTTTTCGGAGAAGGGCAGTGTTGCATTTTCGGAAGTGCTGGTTGGTTGAAAGCGGGTGTGCAAGTAGATCAGTCAGGTTGCAGTGGAGCAAGGTATTCCCGGTGAGCAGTTTGCCGGAAGATCGGCATCAGAGGCACAGCGGTGATATGGTGTTGGTAGGAATGCTGAACGAGGGCAGCATTGTGGCGAAGTAGGCCCCATTAATCGGTTGGAGTAATTCATGTTGCGGGTGGAAGCGTGGTGTTACCAGGTCCAGTGGCAAGTGAAACCTTGTAATGGTTCGTCGAGCAGCGTTGAAGTTGTTGGCGGCTCTCCGTGTTATGCAGTGAATGTTGTGCAGGAAGGGCTCAGAGCTTAGCAGAGCAGCTTGTGCATCATATAAAATTCCTAAGTGTGTTAGGAGTTGTAAGAAGGGGTATCCCATCAGGCATTGTGTTGGATGTTTGGTGAAGTGTAGTTCAGTGGAAGGGAGCTACAGCGGCAGAAGTGTTGAGTGATTTGGCACTTTTTGTCCCGAGCACAGGGAGTTAGCGCAGCGAGATGTTGAAGAGACTGAGTTGTGTTATGTCAGCGGTGACCGAAGTGTTCCGTGTGTATTTGCATGTGAGTAGTGCATTTACATTTTGTCCAAGTGTTGCGTACACTTGCATCCTTTGCGTAGTTTGCAGAAGACTAGCAATGGCGCCGTGGGCGTCGCCACTTTAAGTGGGGGAGAGTATAAGGGGGGCGAGTCTCGGAGCTCAATGGGCGACCGCCTCCCCCAGGATGGGCAGACCCCATCCGACTAGGGCAGTGCACGAGGCACTACCCAGGGTTCCGAAATGGATCCCGGCCGAGGCAAACGGTTGGTTAAGTGTGCGTTGGGGTTGAAAACCTCGCGCTTTATCCCATAGAGACCTAGGTGGATTTGGGCGAGTTAAGCGCGCAGGCGCTAGAGTAGCGCTGGGATGGGTGACCTCCCGGGAACTTCCCGGTGTCGCGCTGCAGCAACTCTTGAGGGCTGGTTGGCGAGTAAGAGAGGCGCATGGAGGTTGGAATACTCCATTATATGAGTCCCAAGATGACCTAGAGTCAAGGTTTAGCCGAGGCGGGTTGGTGAGCAAGTTGGTTGCACTTAGGAACAGTGCAAGGGTGTCTTGGAGCGAAGAACGTACCCAACGTACGCGGAGCGAGTTGGGCAACTCATGTGGGCGATGCGAGGCAGAGCGAGAGTTGGTTTGAGCATGAAGACCTTGTACGATAGAGGCCTTGCGTTGAGAGTGCAGCGCAAGCCTAGAGTGCCAGATGAGCATGGCAGACTATACAGACCAACATGGGGATCTCACAACCCCACCAAGTGTAATGTGGAACACTTGGGCGAACTGGGCATTCAGATGGGGTGTTCAGCAGACCTTGGAGATATACTCTACCCTTGCGGAGTATGTCCATGCAGTGGTGTGCATCATGGATCAGCAGTGGGACTCCAGAGAGAAGTAGCATTGGACTTGGGGAGACCGTAGCGGTGTAAACGTCCTTGGAAGCAAAGCTAATGCGGAATACAGCCATGGGGCGAGTTGGAGTGAGACTGGGATTCGGAGGTCGAAACGGAGGAGAAGTAACTCGGACGCGAGCGAGCCAAGTGTGGCGAGCTCCTCAACCTTGCAGAGGTTAAAGCAGCGCAGATGAGTCGAGTGCTCGCATAGATGTATCGGAGTGTGCATGCATGCGCGGATGCGGAGTGGGTGCAGAAGCATAGGCTGAGACTCAGTGAAGTGGACAGAGGATGGTTCACATGGTGATGCGCGACATGGTGGGCTGAGTCAAGGACATCATGGATACCGTTGCAGTGTGGTGAGCTGACAACGAAGGCAAAGGCTCGGGAAGGGTCAATGCAGTTTGGACGCAAGCGGATGTCAAAGGCCTTGGCATCGGGGCGAGATCTATGTTGGGATTGAGCCGAGGGAAGAAGAGTACCTCAACCGTATGTGATGCGGTCTACAAAGATGGAGAGCTGTGCAGTGCTCTTCGCAGGGATCTTTGGTGTTGGGACTTGAGTGACAGAGCAGCCAGGCAGGCGGGTCGGGGTGAGTTAGTGGCTCACGCCCGGGAAGGACTCGCGAGGAGGACTTCCCTATCGGTGCACGCGTAGGTGACCGCGCCCGCAACTCAGCAGACTCATGGATGGATGGCAGTAAGGGCATGGGATGTTCCTTAGCGGCATTGTGCAGAGCAGTTGGGTGTTCGATAGTGGACCGGCCAGCGGCGTCGTAAAGAGAGCTGGTTCAGTGATGGGTCACGGAGGCAGGAGTTGTGCATTCCCTCAGGTGGACTAGGAAGACATATTAAGAGCTCCCTGCGGTTGTATGGGAAGCCGTGGTTTTGGTGAGTGCTCTTTCTCTGCAAATGGTTGTATGGGCAACCGTGAATGGTGTTTGATGAGTTCACTTGTGCGCAAAGGAGAAGTTGCGGGGAATGGTAGTTGGTGTGTTAAGGCGTAGTCTGGGACTACTCGAGTAACATGTTCCTCTAAGGTGAGCGAAAAAAGTAGCGTCTCAGTGCCGCGTGGGGGTTAGTTTCTTCCGCAGTGCGCTAGCCCCGCGTCAAAGAGAATAAGATTGAGTTTTAAGGACAATCTTATTTTGTCCTGGCTTAGGTTGCCATGGAAAGCGGTAAGCAAGAAAGAGTCATTTCTAGTGGGTCACATGACGAGACAACTTCAATTTTGTGGCTAATGGAAATATTAATTTATAAAAAGTCCTTTTTGAGGCATGGGAACGCGTGCAATCTTTTATTTATTTTTTAACATCAGAATGCTTCCCCACACTCTATCGACTTAATCATTATAGAGTGTTTCTTTTGGTTTCATCCTCAAATCAATGACATAATGTTTTGTTTTATGTTTTTAACTAGGAATTTATTGGATTTTCACCAATTTTAATTTTGGTCTATTTAAGTAATAGATTGTATAAATTTTAGTGATGTGAATAATGTGAACTAGATTGAGATGATAACATAGATCATAGATAACATACATTATTCGGGTATGAACAATTTGAGTCATGGAACATTAATTTATAAAAAGTACTGGACTTGGAGAATATTGATTTTCTTTTTCGGTTGAAAATCACCACCAAATGGATGAAAGTTGTAGACTAGTGAGATTTCTAAATTCACATCGACTACACAACCATTGGAAAAATTACCGCCCATATATCTCATATTTGTACTTTGATAATGTTTTTTCCTATTTAATTCAAATTATATAAACTTAATTATGATACTACTTAATTATTATGACACAAATTTATTTGTGTTTTTTTTTTATAAAATTTTGACATGAATATTTATGTTGATAGATTTTAAACCGAAAAGGAATTTTAGTTCGATTAGTTAGAGGAGACACATAAATGAAACAACCTAACCATTTTTGTTGACGCATTTACGAATGAGAGTAATCTATACACTTGTCTAACATGTTAGCAACTTGACGGTGATAATCACTACAACAAACAAGCCTTTTTCCACAATTTTTCTACATTATTTTTGTGGCTATAAGGAATTTTAAAAATAAAAATGTGGCTTTCAAGTTGTAGCCAATCCACAATTTCATATATTATTGTTGTTCATCCATAATTTATTAGAATGTTGATACTCCACAATTTATAAAATTTGTAGCTAGCCTACAATCTTTATTAGTGTAGATTATCCACAATTTTTATAATTTGTAAATTGTCCACAATTTTTATGATTGTAAATATTCCACTATTTCTTCAAATTGTAGTTTTTCCATATATTTCAACATTATGGATTATTTATACTCTAGATATTTTTATTTCACATTAATATAATATATGTGGCAATATCCACAAACTTTTCTACAAAAATGATTACCACATGAAACTTGTAGGTGGAAGCTACAATTTCATTACCACAATAATAATTTGTGGAACTTCTATAAAAATAATGTATATGATTTGGAATTTTACTTTTCTGTAGATAATTATATTTGTGACTTATCTATATTTTCAACCCATATTAAATAATTATTACTTTCTACATAAAATTAATTTGATTAAATACTTCTTAAATTTTAATTGAAGAATTTACTCTAATATTATTATTAATTTCTATACAAATTTAACTAGCGACATTTAAATTAAATATACATTAAATTTAAATAATTCTTAAAATAATATTTACTTTCTATGTTTTATTACTGAATTAACTTTAAGTTATTATATAAACATTAGATAAACATTTGAATTTGATAAAATGAAAAACAAAAAGATAAGATAAATATTTAAGTTACACTCAATAATAGTTGTATGAATGTCTTCAAAAACATCAAAAATCTAACAAACAAACAATTTCACATTATTAATGTTAGTTTGAGTTTCAAAATATTCCCAAATGACATTCTTTGAATTGAAGAAACGTGTTTCATGTGAAATCTTGTTTATGGACTGCCAAAATAGCTAAGTTCCTCTCCATTTTATTTAAATCCATCCATTCGGGACTAACAATAGAGAAAATGAATAAAGCAATTTATGAATTTACAGTATCAAATTCTGCTTGGATTTTACTTGTGTACAATTTATTCGAACAAGATTTCATTATATCACACACATTAACCTATAACTAAAGTTGAATAATAATTTATTAATGTGTACCAAAGATGTGGATGTGAAATATTCTCAAAATCGCAAGCACCATCTAATACTGGAACTGCATATCTGCACAAACACTCTTACAAAATGATATAATGAAAATTAATTAAATCTTCAATAATATAGAAGTTTGCATCAACATTTTTTGAAATGAAGAACCAATCGCATCAAACCTGTATAGTGCTCTGAAGGCAATAACAAACCAATTTTTAGGAAGTGGCTTTTTCATTGGGTATTTTAATAGAATGATAATTGACAAAACCCTATTATAGCCAAATAGAAATCCTTAAAATAAGGATTCATGATCTCCGAGATTTAAGAGGATTACGATATTTTTGGTAATATTGTTAGTGAGTAAATCATAACAAACTATTATGATCCACTTTTGACTTAATCCACATAATTTAAGATGTTAAGTTTGCGTAACTTAAAGAGGCCAAGATCCACGTGTCATGTTCACCATAAATAATAATGAATTGATAAGTTCTGCTAATAACGTGGATTATCTCTAATATAAATTTAAATTCTATTCTATAAAACTACCATATAATTTTTCAATCTGCTATTAATATTTTCCATTTTTCCCGTGGTCTTTATTAGCCATTTATTTTTGTATAATTTATTAATTTGTATAAACTTATGGAAAACGTTTTGAATGGATTGTTGTTCTTTAAAACTATAAAATTATAGTAATGTGATTATTTTAAAAATAGATATTTTGAAAATTTCCAGTTACATTAGAATTACTTATTTCACTATTTTTTAGAAATTAAAATATTAATACATAGTATTTAAAATTTAGATTTGAGGAATACATTTTAAATATTTGATATATAATATAATTTAAAATTGATAAGACTAGTAATACGTATTGAAAATTATACATGTTAATATTAATAAAATAGTAAATAATATCGAAGGGCCCTTGGTTTATTTGTGATGTTGATAGGATTTCCATGAGTCCACTAAGTATCAAGCCTTACACTTATGGCACCCACAATCTAAGATATATATTTTCTACATTTTTATAAACAAAATTAAGTTGTGGAGCATCCACATAATTTATAATAATTTTATATGATTTATTAATTATTATTTTATTGTTTTCTCTAACCTAGTTGCTCTTTTGAAGAGTCTCTTACATAAGGTGATCACCATTGATCCAATTCTCATGCAAATACCCAACTCAACACATTATGGGTAAATAAGAATCAAACCAATGAACTTATCCCTTTAAAGTGGAGACCGATACCAAGTGATCCCAACCCTAATTCTTGAGTTATTCCTAACAACAAATTTATGTCAACAAGTGACACGATTGAATTGGTGAAGATGTTAGTTCATCACATGTAGACACTCAAACATGTAATGATAAAACACTTGAAGGATTTTTAAAAAGAGTAAAATATATGTTGCGTAATATTGAATTTAAGAAAGAAAAACTACTAAAACTCTAACTATTGAGTTATGTGGCATTTCCACAATTGATTTATATAAATATTAAGTTATGTGGCATTTCTACAATTTTTTTATAACATTCACAAAAATTTAATGTGGCATCCCCACATATTGTTATTATAATTTATTAATTTATTTCAAAAATAATATAAATGTGGTAGATATTATTTAAATTATATTTTTGAAAAAAATGTGGATTTTCTATAATGGATGTTTAGAAATGTGGGTTTTTTACAAATATATTAAAATTGTGGAAGATTTACATAACTTAAAAAATAAATTATGACATTATTGTAGAGATACTACAAATATTCTACAATTCTCTTATATTGTTGAAATTTTGTAGAATAATTGTGGTAAAAGAGCTTGTTTTTGTAGTGAATAAACACAAATAGTTTGTTAATAGCATGTGAGATAAATGCGGTGATGCATAATGCACCTTGTAGGAATGCATTTAAGAGTTCTATAAAACACGCTTCAATCTGCTAGCATCTTTTGATTTACGCAAACTTAACTAGCAATGCTCCATAGATTATTAAAGTTTGCTAATTTTACAGTATCATTTTGACTAAAGAGTGCCCTACGGCCTTTTCACGCTTCAAATCCCCTTTGTCAGGCCTACCAACGAGGCCCCTACTTGTAATTTTTTTGGCTTTTGGTGTCCTTGAAATTTGTTACCGACATGATTCGTGTTCCCTTCTGACATGGGTCATCAATTTTTTCCCGGGAAGGCTCTTGGCCTCTTCACTATTCCATTTTTGGTGACTAAGTTGTTAAATTGTTTCCACCAACTTCCCCATCTACTACATCTCGTGGATCTATTTGAGGCCCTCCAAATATCTTGTGAGTTGGTGATGCACTCATGCCACTGACTCGGTCCATTTCACAAGCTTAGTAGGATTCTAGAAGTAATTATCTTCTTAAAGCCCTGCATTTAAAGATCCTTTTCAATCCTACAAAAACTAATGTTAGCAAATAATTAGCATTCATCAACAAATTTTATTCACTCATATCCATACTAGGTCCTTTCATGCTCCAAGGTTCTCAACTTCCAAGAAGAAATCATTAATACTCACCTTCCTCTAACTTGGCTTTGGTCTCTAGTCTTGTTAGTTCTAGGAAACTTCTATGAACTCTTTCTTCTTTTCCTTCAAATGTACCCCTTCTCTACCTTGTTCCCTTTTTACCACTTACAACAATGTCATAACCCACATTAACCTATTTCAAAATAGATTTGGGAAGTCAACTATACTCAAATAACTTGTTTCTTTCTTCTTAGTGATCTTAAGTCCATGTAGCCTTGGACTACCCATAGTTAAAATCACATGAAGGTTCCCATATTGAATCATTTAATTCATTAGCTACTCTTCACCATACCTGAGGTGTTTATAAAAATTTAGAACCTAGGTCCTCAATTAGCTTTCTCAACCTTACTTTTCCTCCTTAGGCTTACTAGGCCAAAATTAGGCCTGAGACAGTCTTATTTGGCTTATAAATTTCCTTGAAGGAGTGTTAAGATCCAAATCTAGCATTTCTAGGCACCCATTTAATGTTTTAGAGGTGTGAGAAGTTTCACTTCCTGACTCAAAGCCAAAAGTAAAGTTCCTTTGTAAAGCCCCTTCTTCTAATTAGCCCTTGACTGTATTTAAGCACCTAGGTTTAGAATGTCACAAAATAGGAAATTTGCACCATTAGGTTTTGAATTTTTCTTCATAATATCTTAGTACACTTTTTCCTAATCCTATCTTGAAGATATCAGGGAAATTGAAGGTGATTTTTGTATAAAAATACAAACCCTAGGTAGACCCCATCAGGTGTCAAAGTACAAGTTCCCGAGAGGGCTCAATTCACTATAACGTTTCTTAAGAATTGATTCAAATCCTCTAAATTTTCTTGAAAACCTATTATATGGTTTGAAATTTAAGTTTATCTTAACAGTAGGTTGATTTGATATACAAAAATCTTCATCCTCAGAATTCGACCCAAATAATCACACACGAACAACACAGTGAAATACAGGATAACTATTTTTGTTTACTTGCTTGACACATAACATGACACAACATGTCGTCACCAAGTATACAACTAACACTATGAACAACTTGATACAAGGATGGCCATAGAGGCAGCACGGAAACGTTCACACATATCAAGGACAATTTACTTTTCTTTTTGACAAGACAACATAGAAGTACAATCACCGAACACACTTACGGTTAGGGCCAACCACAAGGAGATATTCTTGAGGGTTATTTATTTTAAAAGGACATCTTGCAATTCTAAGTTTATGTTTTCAAGGAGGCTCAAGATATGATTCATATGATTCAACTTGCCAAGCCAAGTTTATTCCTTTGACAATCGAGTAATTATCTTTAAATCTTCTCTATTATGACATTTATTTTCTTAATTCGCTTATCAAGAAAAGAGAGTAACCAAATTCCACAAGGCCATCTGCTCACCACTAATGCTACTAAGATTCGTTCTTGCCCACAAGACAACATGGTTTTAAGTTCAACACACTTAAGAGAAGAGATATAAGGTGCCTTGAAAAAGGGTTAGGGGGAGAAGGTCGAGATGAAACATTTTTAGGACCTCATTAGTTATTGCCAGTATTTAATTGAAACTAGGGCTCTTAACCAGAATTATCAACAACCTTACTTAGGCTTCGCTAAAAGTATTAACAAGGAGTAAAAGAATTTACTTTCCAAATGGCTGAGAGATAGATTGTGTGGTTTCAAAATTGTTTTCTCCTGTTTATTAAATCTTATTATCCTCAAACAATTAACAGTTCATTTCACCTTAGGGTCATTTTACAAATTTTACCATGAAAGGCATAATGTTCACTAGAGGAGCTAGGGTTATCGTGTTATAAGGTTTACTTGCAATGATAGTCTTGCCCTTGTTTACTTTAAGAATTTCCTGCTCTCAAGTTGGTGACCCCTATGTTATTTTATTTGAATACAACTTTTAATTTAACTTCCAGAAGTATTAAACAATCCCATGTTCGTTTACTTATGACATTTTATTACTAAGTCATGTCCAGGTTTAACTCAAAATTTATTCTCAAGGCAAGGTTGTAGCAACACTCATTTACAAGAACAAAACAAGATTACATCAATTCTTAAAGTACTAATACTCCAACAAGGTCACTCAACAACAATAACCAAATTTTCTTATAATTTCAATGATGGTCAAACAATACAAGGTTTCTAAAGTTCAGATGACAAAGTCCACCATACTTTATACTAAGACATTAATCCTCTTTTAAACTTTCCACTGGACGTTAACAACAGTTGAACAACATACAAAGGTTTCGAGCAAAGGAACTTCTCAACTGAGGTTGATGACAAAAGTCTACAATTCTATCCCTCATCTACACGCAAAATCCATCTGCAGCAAATTTTCTACAAGAGTCAGTTCACGAGAACTGAGCAAGATAAGGCTACACAAAACCACCATAACTATTATCTAACAATATCATGAAAAGAAGCACTTTATTACAAGAATTTGGGTCAAACCTCTAAACTCTATGAGCACATCAAGTTATAATAAAGTCTATAACATGTCAATCAAAGAAGGAGAAGACCTTGTACTTTAGTTAGGAGAAAATGCAACGAAAGTAACAATCATATGAGAATGGCCCTTGGCCCTATAAGGAGAAAACAAACAATCTAGCAAAAACAAAATCCCCATCAAGTAAGTAATTAAACAATAATTACAAGATTGAGATTTGATACATATACCAGCCATCTAGAAATTTATCAAAGGTACCAAACGCATAGGCTAAAATAATATTTTTCCAAAAGAACAAGAGTTGATCGCCCAAGAAGGGGGAAACACGGGTTTCGAAATTAACACAAAAAGCCATGCATAATTGAGTTTCAAACCGAAATCAAATAAAGTATACACACAACATAAGTTTCAAGCTAAGGCAAGGTATACTAGTTTTGACCATTAACTACAAGATTTTCCAATCATCCAAGAAGGGTCAAAGTCTTACAGGCTAAGAAGCAAAGCACGCGAGAGAAGAAGGGAGTTTTGTCAAACAAGAGTATACAATGTCATCAACAAATTTTATAACACTAAAGATTTGCAAACCTCCACTACAATTCTAATGTTTGGTTAATTTAAAATAAATTGTCCACATCCCAAAACAACCATATTTTACGGCAACCCTTGGTAACACAAATCAACCGTCATCGCACAAAGATATAAACATAACTTCTAAGTGACATTATCTAAACAAAACCTTCGCTATGAATCCATAAGACCATCAAATGAAAGTTGAGTTTTACCCGAAGGTTAATCACATTTAACGAAATTTCCATCACAAACTATTACGGTAATTACGTGCATAAAAACCGACCAATATTAATTAATAGCGTTAACATTACAAGGAGAAAATAATGCAAGTTAGGAAAAATAGAAGAGTGCCATCAGCAATAATTCTGAGAGGGGATTAGACCAAACTATTCTAGTGTCAACGAGGTACTGGATTCGCACAATGAAACCTCCAACTTAGTTGATCCGAAAAGCTAGTTATGGTTCAAGTTGATAGGGATGGTCAAGGTACTTCTTGAGGATGGCCTTAAAAGCCTAGAAACAAGATGAAAGATAGTATAAGAGTCTAAACACGTGAGACGGCAAAACACATTGCACACAAACCTTTTCATTCTACCAGTTTTAATACCAAAACTCTACGCTGGCTAGCCCACGCATTGCTCACACAATCCTACAACCTTTCTTTCTCGATGCCAAAAGGTTATCAAAGGGACTTGCGAAGGGGCTAACAAAAAAATTCAAGGACAAACTTGGGTGCTAGGAAGGGGGTTTCATAGTTATCGTAAACCTACTTCCATGATATCGAATATACTAGCTTGATCAACATAATGACTTGCAACTCAATCGCAGAGAAGAATTAATACATAAACAAACAGACGAAGTTCTATCATTCGAGTAATATAACATTCAGAGGAGAGGGCACACGCATCCTTTCGACCCACATACTGTCAACGATAAAAGCTAAAACAAGAAGAAACAAGCAGAAAGGAAAATCTCCCATCATGACATCCAACTGACAAATCAATGCAAGGAAAAGTGGTTCGATTTCACGATAATTTTAAATAAAATAACAGTAGAAAAGTGTAGAAATATCTTGCCTGTTTCTCCAGCTTCAACAGTCGTATGACTCCAGCATGGGTCAAAGCATAAGAACTGTAGGTACTGGAATCCGGGTGCATTAGTTCTAAGCGGTCCACATTCACGATCCGCGAGACCATGCAATTGAAGAGGATTTTTGTCAAACAGTTCACGAGCATTGTTGTATTCAAAGTGACTCCATGCACTTGTGCTCAACTATTGCTTTCCTTGAGTTTTTACTTCTTGTGGGATTCGACAACCAACTCACATACCCTATACGTGCTACCACAAATACAAGTGATCTACACAAGGCTGGAGGAGATATATTCAGAGAAGAACCTAGCAAGGATGTCACGGAAAATGAAGCAGCTTGGTACTAAAGTCATACGCACCTCCATTCATCTCACTACCTGGGCTCTCATTCCCTGATAGAGTAACGTAATCAGGGAGAACATTAGATAATAGAAAATGACCGCAACAACAGCAACAATATTCAGTACTAATGCAACCATCATCTAAGACGAAAAAGATGTAGAGAACAAGGAACATATGAATGCAGATTGCAAAGATGCCAGGACACTTATATTATCAATAACTTCATTAAATTATCAACAATTATGATGCACGTTTACAAAGCAATTTATGGCCCAAGATTTAACAATGGTGGAAAGATTTTTACTTGAACAACCTCATGCTTTGTACGGACACGAGTGAGACTGTAAGAGATCTTGAAGGCTTTGAAGAGGCCTGCATATTCCATCTTCTTTAGGACTTTTGCTAGCTTCCAACATGGTTGCCTCATCACCGCTGCCAGAACACACCAAAAACTCAAACAGTCATTTGTATGAACCAGTTGCCACACGAAGTCCATCCCCACTTAGACAACACTCAAATTTGTCAAATATCAAATCATTTTCATATAAATCACATAACTTGGGCCGTAAATGTTCGTGGACTTTGAATGTTGTAACTGGGCGAGATTCCATGTTTATATCCCAGAGCTTGAGAGTCATATAATCACGACATAGGATATATCGGCCATCCTTTCCAAACTTAATATCAGAGATCGAAGCAATTATCTCTGTAAAAAAAATGATCTTGAGCCAGGTGCTTCCTGCTCCTCAAATAATTTTGCATGGTTGTCACACAAAGCTGATTGCCGCATGTCAATCAAAGCGCACTGCACTTGAGCTACCGTATGCTAACATATCACAGTGACTAGGATGAAATTCTCACTGATGTTATCACCTCAGTAAGATCTTCCATGTTGAATTCACCACTGGATAGGAAGTGACTTTCCAAAATGAAAAGGCAAGATAGCTCAACTAAAACTTTATCTCGTTCTTCTACTACAGCTGCAAGATCTTGCAACAATCCGATCATGACCGTGGTCACGTGCAACCAGAACATCAGGATCAACACCAACGGTTCCTTGGGATCACCTCAGCAGAAGCATTGTCACTTACTCTCTCTCCGAGGCCACCGATTTTTTGAGATAAGTTACCTCTCGACCACTCGTAGGCTACACTGCATACATACACCAAATACCTCCTCACGGCACTCCTAGCAGAATTTCAGTTCTACGCTCCACTGAAACTACCTGCACAACATGATTTTGAGAATCCACACCCACCCACGCAACATCAGGGTGACAGACCTTCATTTCACCATTAATGAAACCACTATCCAGAACACACTGTAGTAATTCATCTGTTTCAACGATTTGATGGAGCGCAACAAGCATTCGTGGTTTTGGGCAAAAACAACAGTAGACCCACGTGACAGTAGATGACAAGTCAACATTTTCATAAATGGGCAGGTAGGAGACAAACACACGGAAGATAAAAATCTGATCCTTTTTTTTGAGAACTACGTGGCGTGCGAGAGGAGGAGGCATACGGTGGGTGGGTAGAAAACAGCTTAGTTTCATTAATCCCCACCAACATATGTGAAACAAGGCACCAAATAAAATAAAAAGGGAATATGGCAGAGGCCATACACTCTACCACGCACCCCTCTTGCTAGAAAACAAGGAAATAAAGAGTCCGAGGACAACAATGTAGCCCACGTCTCCTCATGTCTAGCCCGTCGCATCCATAATCCAACGTGGGAGGAAAGGTAATGGTCGCAACAATAAGTGCACCCTGGAATTAAGAATTGCAATGAGGCATGCATGTGGGATCGGATACAAGGGCGGGAGTGACAAAAAAATCAAAAGGATAGTTTAACGATAACAGAGGATGATATCGATAACAATCGATATAAAGGAGGTAATAATAAAATACAATCATAATGTCATTATTATTATTATTATCATTATTATCATTTTACAGCTTGTAAAATAATTATCAATTATAGTCATAATGGTCAGCAATCGAGGTCGACGAAGGCACAACGACACTCCATGCTTAGCACTCGATCGCCACAGGACGAATAGGTCTAATGTAGAACAGGGCATTACATTCTCCTCCCCTTAAGAAAGCATCGTCCTCGAGCGACATTACACGGAGGAAAGTAAATGGTTCACAACCAAGAGCAGTAAAGGAGAAAGTACACCCTATGGTTTAAGATTTTAGTTGATTTAAGCATGGTCACAAGGTAGCCTTAGGAACATTTGGTAGAATTTTTTTTATTTTTATTTTTTAACTTTCAATGTTCTGTGAAGATTGGCAATTCTTTCTTGTTCATCATTTCATTAGTTTCTTTCCATTATCATTATTCCTAGTTTAATTTCTTTTAAAATTTCATCATCAAGAGTTTTGGTTTATTCCTTATTGTGGTGCCCAACATGAACTCAAGCAACACAACACCCTATCAGTTCACAAGACCCTATAGATTCACAAGCACACAAGTATATACTTCAAGATTGTATAACACCACAAAAGGTTACACAAATACGGAATAGAATAGGCACACTCCACATAACATAGTACTCGTCACACATCAATGACTGACATACAAAATACTCAAACAAAAGAGTACTACAATCCACCAGACATTTCCTCAATTTCACGTATGAGGATTTTCCATGACTCTTAAAAAAAACTACATGTACATAGGGCCAACAAGGGCATCAATGACATATCCACAACATCACAACACATATCCATCTGACATGAGTAACACATACATCAAAGACCACTACCAAACATCACAATAACTCAACATATATCCCGAAACATCAACCATACAGACAAATATCATAAGCCTCCCTCAAACTCTTATGCCTCCCTCAAGTCTCTTATGCCTCCCTCAAACTCTTATGCCTCCCTCAAGTCTCTTATGCCTCCCTCAAACTCTTATGCCTCCCTCAAGTCTCTTATGCCTCCCTCAAGGAGGCCGGTTGACCCTATGGTCCAAGACACATAGAGTTCGAACACTCCTAACCCAAGTGACATAATAACGCGTGGTTCAACAACCCGCTAGTTATCTAGTACTCCTTGGGGCGTACCCCCATACAACGAAGCGGGTCCATAGGTCCAACCATTTCATGGTGCATCCCATGACCCTATTCCACACATCACGACAATAGAACCAGCACAACAATCCAATCAAAGTGCCAAGTGGCAAAGTACAAGCCTTGGGCAAGTGGTAAAAATTCCAAATTTTAAAAGAAAACCCAAAATCAAGCAAAAATAAATGGCCAAATAGCCATAGTTAGTATCAAAATCCCCATGTTAGTGCCACAAACCAAGGAAATGCCCAAAATTGTAAAGCATGGCAATCAAGAAAAGTCACTGTCCTTACAAAATAAAGAAAAAAATAAAAATAAAAAATCAATACGAATAAAATCAACTTATAATGATGTCACATTACGATAATCTGGGTGGCCTTATCTAGCCACCAAAGGGGTACTCAAAGAGTTGCTAGCACTTTCGGAACATCGAGCCTCACTCGTAAAATACATATCAATAATACAACTGTCATCACCTCCATCTCAATCATCCCACCACCACTTCGACAAGGCTAAACATAGTCATAGATACACTAAGGTTACATACATACAACCACATAGGGAGAGAGGAAAGAATCACATGTTATCTACTAAACCGAGTTTTAGCTCGAGTTATTGACCCATGGTACACCATTCCTCACTCTCAACATACACTTCTACCGATTTCCCTCAGGATCGGTTAGCGTAAGGTTCACAACATAACATACAACAACATTACTAACATAACGGTGGCGCACACATAACTACCATAGCGTCTTAGATATGGTACATATACAGGGTAGATCACGATCATACATTCACTGAGTGTAACACATCACTTTACCACATTCTGCACCCAAAGTGCAAGCACCATACGATAGGGTTCATACACTCACCGTATGACCCAAAATCACAACATGAAGCATTACATATTTGCACAAATCATACATACGATGAACATAGTACATCTCAACATAACATCTACTGTTGCATAACAAGGTGGTACACACATTTCTTCAGGACATGGTAAAAAAACATCATGATACAACTCATTTCTTCCAACATCAATCTAGTCATACAACACATTGATACACCTACATATCACAATATGTCACAATATTCCAACACTCCGTCATCCACATTAGAATTCTTTTCACACATCACAAACAACAATTCACACGTGAACTCTTCATAGAGTCCACAAGAAGGAGAGAGAATACTCCCATCCCAACACCTCAACATGATCACAAACACGCACAAGGTGACATACCCATCATGTGCGTTCACAATATCACAATTACGACATGGATCACATCACGCTTAAAGCACATTACTCTTCCAATATCTACCACCATCATGCAACATCATCATCATCATGCAGTATCATCATGTAACACCATCACCACCATGTATCATCATCGTACAACACCAATCCGGCCCATAGGTTCGAGAGCATGAACCTACGCTCTGATACCAAGTGTAACGACCCAAATAATCACACACGAACAACACAGTGAAATACAGGATAACTTTTTTTTGACTTGCTTGACACATAACATGACACAACATGTCGTCACCAAGTATACAACTAACACTGTGAACAACTTGATACAAGGATGGCCATAAAGGCAGCACGGAAATGTTCACACATATCAAGGACAATTTACTTTTCTTTTTGACAAGACAACATAGAAGTACAATCACCGAACACACTTACGGTTAGGGCCAACCACAAGGAGATATTCTTGAGGGTTATTTATTTTAAAAGGACATCTTGCAATTCTAAGTTTATGTTTTCAAGGAGGCTCAAGATATGATTCGTATGATTCAACTTGCCAAGCCAAGTTTATTCCTTTGACACTGAGTAATTATCTTTAAATCTTCTCTATTATGACATTTATTTGCTTAATTCGTTTATCAAGAAAAGAGAGTAACCAAATTCCACAAGGCCATCTGCTCACCACTAACGCTACTAAGATTCGTTCTTGCCCACAAGACAACATGGTTTTAAGTTCAACACACTTAAGAGAAGAGATATAAGGTGCCTTGAAAAAGGGTTAGAGGGAGAAGGTCGAGATGAAACATTTTTAGGACCTCATTAGTTATTGCCAGTATTTAATTGAAACTAGGGCTCTTAACCATTATCAACAACTTTACTTAGGCTTCACTAAAAGTATTAACAAGGAGTAAAAGAATTTACTTTCCAAATGGCTGAGAGATAGATTGTGTGGTTTCAAAATTGTTTTCTCCTGTTTATTAAATCTTATTATCCTCAAACAATTAACAGTTCATTTCACCTTAGGGTCATTTTACAAATTTTACCATGAAAGGCATAATGTTCACTAGAGGAGCTAGGGTTATCGTGTTATAAGGTTTACTTGTAATGATAGTCTTGCCCTTGTTTACTTTAAGAATTTCCTGCTCTCAAGTCATGACCCTATGTTACTTTATTTGAATACAACTTTTAATTTAACTTCCGTAGTATTAAACAATCCCATGTTCGTTTACTTATGACATTTTATTACTAAGTCATGTCCAGGTTTAACTCAAAATTTATTCTCAAGGCAAGGTCAGTAAAGAACACTCATTTACAAGAACAAAACAAGATTACATCAATTCTTAAAGTACTAATACTCCAACAAGTCACTCAACAACAATAACCAAATTTTCTTATAATTTCAATGATGGTCAAACAATACAAGGTTTCTAAAGTTCGATGAAAAAGTCCACCATACTTTATACTAAGACATTAATCCTCTTTTAAACATTCCACCGGACGTTAACAACAAATAACAACATACAAAGGTTTCGAGCAAAGGAACTTCTCAACTGAGGTTGATGACAACAGTCTACAATTCTATCCCTCATCTACACGCAAAATCCATCTGCAGCAAATTTTCTACAAGAGTCAGTTCACGAGAACTGAGCAAGATAAGGCTACACAAAACCACCATAACTATTATCTAACAATATCATGAAAAGAAGCACTTTATTACAAGAATTTGGGTCAAACCTCTAAACTCTATGAGCACATCAAGTTATAATAAAGTCTATAACATGTCAATCAAAGAAGGAGAAGACCTTGTACTTCAGTTAGGAGCAAATGCAACGAAAGTAACAATCATATGAGAATGGCCCTTGGCCCTATAAGGAGAAAACAAACAATCTAGCAAAAACAGAATCCCCATCAAGTAAGTAATTAAACAATAATTACAAGATTGAGATTTGATACATATACCAGTCATCTAGAAATTTATCAAAGGTACCAAACGCATAGGCTAAAATAATATTTTTCCAAAAGAACAAGAGTTGATCGGCCCAAGAAGGGGGAAACACGGGTTTCAGAAATTAACACAAAAAGCCATGCATAATTGAGTTTCAAACCGGAAATCAAATAAAGTATACACACAACATAAGTTTCGAAGCGAAGGCAAGGTATACTAGTTTTGACCATTAACTACAAGATTTTCCAATCATCCAAGAAGGGTCAAAGTCTTACAGGCTAGTAGCAAACACGCGAGAGAAGAAGGGAGTTCCGTCAAACAAGAGTATACAATAATGTCATCAACAAATTTTATAACACTAAAGATTTGCAAACCTCCACTACAGTACTAATGTTTGGTTAATTTAAAATAAATTGTCCACATCCCAAAACAACCATATTTTACGGCAACCCTTGGTAACACAGTCAACCGTCACACAAAGATATAAACATAACTTCTAAGTGACATTATCTAAACAAAACCTTCCGCTATGAATCCATAAGACCATCAAATGAAAGCTGAGTTTTTCCCGAAGGTTAATCACATTTAACAAAATTTCCATCACAAACTATTACGGTAATTATGTGCATAAAAACCAACCAATATTAATTAATAGCGTTAACATTACAAGGGAGAAAATAATGCAAGTTAGGAAAAATAGAAGAGCGCCATCAGCAATAATTCTGAGAGGGGGATTAGACCAAACTATTCTAGTGTCAACGAGGTACTGGATTCGCACAATGAAACCTCCAGCTTAGTTGATCCGAAAAGCTAGTTATGGTTCAAGTTGATAGGGATGGTCAAGGTACTTCTTGAGGATGGCCTTAAAAGCCTAGAAACAAGATGAAAGATAGTATAAGAGTCTAAACACGTGAGACGGCAAAACACATTGCACACAAACCTTTTCATTCTACCAGTTTTAATACCAAAACTCTACGCTGGCTAGCCCACGCATTGCTCACACAATCCTACAACCTTTCTTTCTCGATGCCAAAAGGTTATCAAAGGGACTTGTGAAGGAGCTAACAAAAACGTCAAGGACAAACTTGGGTGCTAGGAAGGGGGTTTCATAGTTATCGTAAACTTACTTCCATGATATCGAAAATACTAGCTTGATCAACATAATAACTTGCAACTCAATCGCAGAGAAGAATTAATACATAAACAAACAGACGAAGTTCTATCATTCGAGTAATATAACATTCAGAGGAGAGGGCACACGCATCCTTTCACCCACATACTATCAACGATAAAAGCTAAAACAAGAAGAAACAAGCAGAAAGGGAAATCTCCCATCATGACATCCAACTGACAAATCAATGCAAGGAAAAGTGGTTCGATTTCACGATAATTTTAAATAAAATAACAGTAGAAAAGTGTAGAAATATCTTGCCTGTTTCTCCAGCTTCAACAGTCGTGCATGACTCATGCAGGTCAAGCATAAGAACTGTAGGTACTGGAATCCGGGTGCACCAGTTCTAAGCGGTCCACATTCACGATCCGCGAGACCATGCAATTGAAGAGGGTTTTTTTTTGTCAAACAGTTCACGAGCATTGTTGTATTCGAAATGACTCCATGCACTTGTGCTCAACTATTGATTTCCTTGAGTTTTTACTTCTTGTGGGATTCGACAACCAACTCACATACCCTATACGTGCTACCACAAATACAAGTGATCTACACAAGGCCGGGAGGAGATATATATCGAGAGAAGAACCTAGCAAGGATGTCACGGCAAATGAAGCACTTGGTACTAAAGTCATACGCACCTCCATTCATCTCACTACCTGGGCTCTCATTCCCTGATAGAGTAACGTAATCAGGGAGAACATTAGATAATAGAAAATGACCGCAACAACAGCAGCAATATTCAGTACTAATGCAACCATCATCTAAGACGAAAAAGATGTAGAGAACAAGGAACATATGAATGCAGATTGCAAAGATGCCAGGACACTTATATTATCAATAACTTCATTAAATTATCAACAATTATGATGCACGTTTACAAAGCAATTTATGGCCCAAGATTTAACAATGGTGGAAAGATTTTTACTGAACAACCTCGTCTTGTACGGACACGAGTGAGACTGGTAAGAGATCTTGAAGGCTTTGAAGAGGCCTGCATATTCCATCTTCTGTTAGGACTTTTGCTAGCTTCCAACATGGTTGCCTCATCACTTGCCAGAACATAGCCAAAAACTCAAACATGTCGTTGTATGAACCAGTTGCCACACGAAGTCCATCCCCACTTAGATAGCACTCAAATTTGTCAAATATTGAATCATTTTCATATAAATCACATAACTTGGGCCGTAAATGTTCGTGGACTTTGAATGTTGCAACTGGGTGAGATTCCATGTTTATATCCCAGAGCTTGAGAGTCATATAATCACGACATAGGATATATCGGCCATCCTTTCCAAACTTAATATCAGAGATCGAAGCAATTATCTCTGTAAAAAAAATGATCTTGAGCCAGGTGCTTCCTGCTCCTCAAATAATTTTGCATGGTTGTCACACAAAGCTGATTGCCGCATGTCAATCAGGCGCACCGTACCCTTGGAGCTACTGTATGCTAACATATTGCAGTGACTAGGATGAAATTCTGCTGATGTTATCACCTCAGTAAGATCTTCCATGTTGAATTCACCACCTGGACGGAAGTGACTTTCCAAAATGAAAAGGCAAGATAGCTCAACTAAAACTTTATCTCGTTCTTCTACTACAGCTGCAAGATCTTGCAACAACGATCATGACCGTGGGTCACGTGCAACCGTAACATCGGGATCAACACCAACGGTTCCTTGGGATCGCCACTGCAGCAAATTCGCCGCACTTACTCTCTCTGGAGGCCACTGATTTTCTGAGATAAGTTACCTCTCGACCCTGTAGCTGCTGCATACAGCCAAATACCTCCTCACGGCACTCCTAGCAGAATTTCAGTTCTACGCTCCACTGAAACTACCTGCACAACACGATTTTGAGAAACCACACCCACCCACGCAACATCAGGGTGACAGACCTTCATTTCACCATTAATGAACCACTATCCAGAACACGCTGTAGCAATTCATCTGTTTCAGCATTTGATGGAGCGCAACAAGCATTCGTGGTTTTGGGCAAAAACAACAGGTAGACCCACGTGACAGCAGATGACAAGTCAACATTTTCATAAATGGGCAGGTAGGAGACAAACACACGGAAGATAAAAATCTGATCCTTTTTTAGAACTACGCGGCCAGCAAGGAGGAAGGCATACGGTGGGTGGGTAGAAAACAGTTAGTTTCATTAATCCCCACCAACATATGCCAAACAAGGCACCAAATAAAATAAAAAGGGAATATGGCAGGAGGCCATACACTCTACCACGCACCCCTCTTGCTAGAAAACAAGGAAATAAAGAGTCCGAGGACAACAATGTAGCCCACGTCTCCTCATGTCTAGCCCGTCGCATCCATAATCCAACGTGGGAGGAAAGGCAATGGTCGCAACAATAAGTGCACCCCGGAATTAAGAATTGCAATGAGGCATGCGTGTGGGATCAGACAGTCAAGGCGGGAGCGACAAACAAATCAAAAGGATAGTTTAACGATAACAGAGGATGATATCGATAACAATCGATATAAAGGAGGTAATAATAAAATACAATCATAATGTCATTATTATTATTATTATCATTATCATTTTACAACTTGTAAAATTTATCAATTATAGTCAAATGGTAATTATCAATTATAGTCATCACCACAGATGAATAGGTCTAATGTAGAAACAGACATTACAATCCTCATGAATCTTTCCTCATTCTCTCTCATTTAAAACAAGGTAATGAAACCCTCAACCTCTAGTTTGATAGTACTTGAATAACATTCCATTTTATCTTGGCATGGATCTATACACACTTCTATCGCATTCATTTGATAGAGAACCCTCAACCTCTGATACATCTTGAATAACATTCCATTTTATGTTCAGGTCTTCCTTTGTTTAGACATTCATGTAGACATTTTAGACATTCATGTAGTGATATCTAGCATAGTCATGGTTTTAACTTCCCATCAATAAGTATGTTCCTTCTCGTGTTTCTAAAGGCTTTAAAATCATTTTGCAACATGAGCTACCTAGATAGACCATTCTCCATTAAGGCTATAAGAAACAAAGATCACAAACACATCGTCCGAGTTTAAGTCCTACAACAAGAATTTAAAGCTTGCATGCTAAACCCTCCTGGACCATTTATTGAAATTCAAACTAAGGCCCTCCTACTCCTTAAGAATGATCATGGAATTCCTAATTCTTAATGACATACACAAATCTAATAAGTAAAATACGAGATATTATTATATAGCAATCTTCTGCATTAACATAGTAAGTATCTCATACAAAACTTATAGTTCTTCATCCTTCCTTACTACATTCACCTCAAACAAACACTCTCCCGCACAAACAAAGCTAGTAACACTTCCATTTACATGATTTAATCAATAGTGACCCATATCCAAACCTTCACAATCATTTCCACTCTCACGATCATTAAGAAACCGTAGTATTCCTAAAAATAAAGTATTGTAACCACATGTTAACCTAAGAAAACTCATTATATTAACCAAATTATGAGCCTTCCATAGACATATGAAACAAACTCAGGGATCAAGAGAGTTCATACAACTCAAAACAAGAAATGCAAGATTTTAATTCAAAGCAAGTTTCCTCCATACTTGCACAACCGTGATTTTACCATGAACTTTATAGTTTTTGTTTTATTTTTCTTCATTACTATCCTTCCTCCTCGAGGATTGAATTTCACATCTAACTTCCTCCTCCTCTCAATTCGAATCCATTCTTTCTTTTAAGTCACCTCTTTTTGTTTCTCTCAACCCTAACTAGCTAACTCTCTTTCATGACTTATACACATGACCTTACATACATCAAGAAGACATGTTACATTATTCATTATTACATAGAACTCAAATCACTACAACGATGTGTATTTTACTTACCTAACCACTAACATGCCTTTAACAAGATCACTAGACACCTTTACATGCTTTTGATACATTTCAAGTTTAATTCACGACCTTAGTGGAAAAGAAAAGTGGGTACTATATCAAAGTTCTTAGGACAAACATAGGAGGTGAGTATTTTTCCAATGCTTTATGATGAAGACAAAGCGTATTTCAAATTAGTATTGGGAAGAAGTAGTAACAACTTCTGTTTATATTATAGGTAGGTGTCCAACGATTTTTTTTCGAAACATGGTTCCTCAACAAACTTGGACTAACATGAAACACAATGTTTCTCATTTTAGAATATTTTTTTGTGTGGCATACACACATGTACCTGATGAGCTAAGGAAGATGTTAGAAACAAGGAGAAAATAGTATATTTGTTGGATATTCAGAGAATACAAAACCTTACAAGTTTAATCTAGTTACGAGAAAGGTCATAATCAACAGAGATGTACAGTTTGTTGAAAATGAGGCATGGGAAGGAATTATTGAGATAATAGTCGAGTAGCAGACATTTATCCCTCATGATGATATGGCAGATGAAATTATAGAGGAACAAGGTATGTATCTTTTTGAATCTTGGACATGCACCACAAGATGTAACACAAGCTACACCTCCATCTATAGCTAAGAGGTCTACAATATTTCAATCATCTTCACCATCCAAGAGATGTCACAAAGAACACCAGAAGCATATTCTTCAGTTCAAAATAGTCTATCATCAGATAACCATTTGCAATGGAAAACAACGAGTCTTAGTGATATTTATGATGTGGATACAACTAAGTCCTTTTCAGTTTTGCATTATTTTCTCAAGCTATAGATCCAATATATTTTGAAGAGGCTATAAACAATCAAGTTTGGGTTCAAGCCATGGATGATGAGATAGACACCATAGAGGAGAATCAAACATGGGAATTTGTAGATCTTCAAGAAGTAAATGATGTGATGGGAGTGAAATGGGTCTACAAGACTAAATATACTGCTGATGGTAAAGTATAAAAACATAAGTCAAGGCTGGTTGCAAGAGGTTTTTCACAGCAATATGGAGTGGATTACAAGGTGAGACGCTTTGCATCTCAGAAGTACGTTTGGACACGATAAGAATGATTTTAGAAATTGTAGTTCAAAACAAATGGCCTATTTATCCTATGGATGTAAAATCAACATTATTGAATGGTTTTATTGAATAATAAGTTAATGTGAATCTACCAGATGGTTATTAGATTGAAGGTCATGAAGGAAAGGTATATAGGTTAAGAAAATCACTCTATGGTCTCAAGCAAGCACCTAGAGCCTGGTGCAACAAAATTGATTCTTCTTTGATGCAGTAATGGTTTCAACAAGAGCAAATGTGAGCCTATCTTATACATAAAGATAAATGACCAAGGTTAATTTTTGATTATTTGTGTATATTTTTATGATTTAATCATTACTGTAAATCTCTCTCAGATTTATTTAAATCAGCTATGAAGAAATAATTTTAAATGACAAATCTAGGCCTCATGCACTATTTTTTTGGCATTGAATTTCAACAATAAGAAGATCGAGTTTTTATTTCACAAGCCAAGTGTGCTAAATATGTTTTTAAGAGGTTTAACATGTTAAATTGCATTCCAACAAAGACACTAGTTGCATTGTAGGTTTGAAATGAAGTAAAGATGACAATGGATCATCTGTGGATCCAACATTGTTCAACAGGTTAGTTGGAAGTCTCATGTATTTGATGTCCACAATGCCTTATATTATGTATTATGTGAGCTTTATCTCAAGGATCATGTAATCTCTAAAAGATTCACATTGGAAATATGGAAAATGATGATTTTGAGGCATGTATTTGAAACTAAGAATCGTGGAATTTTTTAATCAACATCATATGAGTTCAAACTCCTACGTTATACGAGATAGTGATTAAAAAAGTATAGATGACATAAAAATCACATATGGATATGCTTTTCACTTTCAAATTGGATTGGTTTCGTGGGAATCAAAGAGGTATCCCATAGTCACACTATCTTTAGCAAAAGTAGAGTTTGTAGCAGCAGCAATGGGAGCACCATGTAAGGTCATTTTAGATGAGAAGGGTGTTGAAATATTTGAGGTAGAATCGGAGGATGCTACACATTTTTTTTCCGACAACAATTTAGCAATATCATTATCCAAAAATCATGTTTTTCATAAGAGTAGAAAGCATATAGACACGAGGTATCACTTCATCAGGGAGTTGGTTAATAACAATGAAATTTGTCTTGAATTTTACAGATCCAAAGATCGGTTTGCGATATCTTTACTTGGCTTTGAGAAATCCTCGAATCTACATTTGGATGTATTATTAGTCGTATAATATAAATACACATATTTTTATATTTTTAAAAAGAGTTAATATAATTTTATGACAATGCAATTTAAACAAGGAAAAATTTGGTATTTTATGGTCAACTTGTTATGGATTGGATCTTCACATCAATCTATATTTTTATTTTATTTTATGTTGGATTTATCACATCAATATATATATTTATCTTTATTATAAATATTCAAGTCAAAATGTTATAATATAAACACACATATAAGTTAATATTGTAGAAATTAACTAGTCTTATACCAATAGTTAATATAAACACATAAATACACTAATACCATACGAATCAATTCATCGTTTTCCCATAATTAATAAGCATATAAATACATAATATCATAACAGTTAATTAATCCTCAATATTAAATATTTATAGAACAAGAAAAATATTTGACTATGTTTATTTTTTAAAATGCTTGCAAACATCATCTTTGGGTTATTTTTGGTTAGGGAAGAGTGTAATATTATATTTATCAATATATACATCACTAGCAAAAATATCTTAAACACAACTATATAAAATGACAAATCCAATGTAAGCGTTTGGATATTGCATATGTACGGATATATTTTTGAAAATTATACTTGAGATATCTATGCTAGTATAACACAAGTATATCAAGAAATTAAAATAAAAAGTAACTATAATATAATAAATTTATCTATTTTAAATATTTCCATAAATTTCAATTTCAAGATTTTTATATTAGATTTTTCATGTATTACATTGATTATTAATTTCATTACATTTTAAAAAGTTTCCCACTCATAAATGTGGTAAATGGTACCAATTTAGTCTGACCATAGTGTAAATATTGCAAAAATATCTTTCAAAGATTACCATATGACCAAGATATTACTATTTTTTTATTTAATTTCTCTAACAAATAAAAACTTATATAAATAATGGTCAAATGGATATTAGATTTAATGTGAAAAATAAAAAGAATAACTCAAACCATTACATCACGTAGCTATCATTACAGGATTTCCTTTGAACATAAAAATACATAATTTTATTCCAACTTACAAAATATTAGTTTATTTTATACCCATAACAACACTCCAATCAAAGAAGTTTAATTTAAATTACAACTAGCAATCATATGTGTACAATGCAATGCTAATCGCTGAACGCCGAACGATATATGCTATTTTATTTAGAGGGATAGTTCTTACTTTTGTAATTGATGTTGATAAGGGGTGTGATTGATTTTGTAAGTGTAGGAATATAGATGAAGCATTACATTTAAAGGTTCTATCTCTACATTTCAAATTTGTTACAAATTCGTACATATACATTTGCAAATCTTATATCATGAGTGGTAGCATTTTGCAGACTATTTTATTTGAACTAAACATGAATACACCAAGACTTCTGTACATTTGCATATTTTATAAGTGGATTAATGCAAGAAATAAAGTTTGTCTAATTAATCTAATGTAGTCTAGCTAAGCAAAACAGAGATCGCTAGAATTCATGATGATAAATAACCACAAGCTATTTAAATTAAAGTTAATATTATTTGCCTACATTCGAAGGTGACAACTAATTTTGAAGTTAAGATGAATTTCATGAATATCTTTGTTGTTATTTACTACAATTATTGGTTACTACTATATTATTCTAAGTTACAGTGCCCTTTAACAAAAAAACAAGCACTATCATCCTCTAGGACATAGGAACAAACATACAACCATCAAATTCTCAAGGGATAGAAATCAAGTGGCAATAAATCTAGAAAAAATGCAATTAAAGTATGCTCCCTTTTCTTGAAGAAGAGTAAATTTAAGTAATTATCCTTGTCATTAATTAGTAATTAAGAATATATATAATATGTAATGCCATTGGTCACAATACGTAATGCCATGGTAGACTTTATAGAATCACAAAATATCCTTGTAGTTATCGTATCAATTCAGATGTAGAATCATTTGCAAACATTATTATACATTTATAAAAGCAATATTAAATTGATGACCTCTAGTAAATAAACCCACTATTTACCCTTGCATTTGCATTCTCTTAGATAGAATAGATCCATGGTTCCAAGTACATTGGATAAGACAAGATTAGTACATATCAATAGGGCCAAATTAAAGGTCTGGGAGCGTCCTAGGCAATAGTTTGAGTGGGTGCCCTCCTCAAAAATTTATTTAATATTTTTTCCATAAAGTAAATAAATAAAATATGTCTATATTTTTAACTTTACATCATGGTCATAAGAAAATAATAATAATAATATATTAATAAATTATCACTGAAGGATGAAAAATATATTGTGGATAGAAAAAATTAATCGTAGGAGATGCTCATAATGCAAAAAAATACAATATTTTATACAAGGCTTCTTACAAGTCTAATTTAGCCTTATCAAGTAGGTGACATGAACTCTATCCTGAAATAAAGCACCATTTTTTTGCAAAGAAACAAAAAGTTTATGTAGCTCCCATGGTTTTGTGAAGAGCCGTATTTGGACTAGGCCTACGGATTCCTCCATAGCAAAATAATATAAATTTTCCCCAAAAAATTAAGAATAGAAAATTAAATACTTTTTTCCTTTAATTATAATCACCTCTACTAGATACACCAACATTAAATTATAAAAATACATTAACCTACATAATGGGGGCTACATCAAAGAATGGGTAACAATACCAATTCAGATATATTATTATTCGTAAATATAGATACACATTTTTTTATATTTTTAAAAAGAGTTAAAAATCATATGTGCTTATAAATATATGAATTTTTTTAATTGCAAAAATATTTCAAAATTGTTATATGTGTATGCGTGAAATTTATGTTACTATACAATAATATCTATAAATGGGTTGATCAATATTAAATCTTTAGATAAATTATTTTAAAGTTAAGTTCTAAAATGAACTCGACAAAAAGAAAAAAACACATTTAGATTCAGTGCCCCGGATGGTGGCGCCCTAGGCAATTGCCTAGTTTGCCTATGGATACATTGCCTTGCAAGCCTATTCACCTTTTTAGCATTTCTTACATTGGTATAACACAACATCATCCACTCTTGGATCCCTATTAGGTAAAATAGTACATAGTCCAAGACCTCGTTTTTTATAACACATAAATTATATTCGTCCACTCGTATTTCTAAAAAATATTAGAAAATTTCTTCTTGTCTCAGTTGCTATGCATATGCTCATATTAAAATGCTGACAAATTGGACATAAGAATACCAAACATAAGTTTAATGCCATCTAAGAAAATCTATGAAACAACATAATTCTATCATATATAACCAATTGAGATATTTTGATAACAACCGACCTTTAGTGAGGCGCACATCTAGTTGTTAGACATACTAAAAATGTAAATCCTGAAAATTATGATTAGTTTGTTCATTTTATTTTTTCATGATGAAAATCTTGTGTATCTAATGTATTGAAGAATCATATTTTGAAACCTGCAAATTTAGCTACATCAGTTGTTTGGTTTTTCTTTTGTTGAACAAACCTTTTTTGTACAGTCGATAAGGGGTGGGATTGATAGTGATAGTGTAGGAATATAGATGAAACATTACATTGATTTGTTCTATGTGTACATTTAAATTTGTTACAAATTCATACATATATAGTTGCAAATCTTATATCATGACATCTGAACTAAACATGTATACATGAAAACCTTCGTACATTTGCAGACACTTATCAACATGCACATGTTCTTCACATGTTTAAGAGACACATATATCTAGATCCCATGACACATGTGATCATATATTTATAACTATCTTGGGAGGAATAAGGTGGTATGCCTTTCTTTTTATATTAATATAGAGCACTATTATTATTCTAGCATTGACTTTTGTGTAGTATTTCAAGTTTCCACCAAATATAGGTGTCATGTTATATATTTCTCTATATTGAAGTTCTATTTCATTTTAATATGTATGTGCACACACATCAAAGTGAAGTATCATGTAGACACCTAATTTCACTAAGGGGATATTTTTTAGTTGTAAACGTTTATTATATTCTACCTTGTATACGTGATTTTTTTTATTATGGTCTAGATTGGGCTCATATTGGTACACTTCCTTATTTTTTGGTCTTTCCTTTGTGCATAATCCTCCTCCATATCCTTCTCCCCCTCCTCTCTCTCTCTCTCTCTATGATCCTTCCTTATCTATGTATTATAGTTTTTTTCGATAACCATTTGTAACGATAATTATAGGTCCCCTATAATTATATTTGTATATTTATGGGGTCTTGATAGCCATTTTTGTACAATTATTGGGCCATGTTTTCTATGGTTTTTTATAGGTGCATCCATGTCATATTGTCTAGATTTTTGTCCATTTTATTCATCTATGATATGTCAATTAATTATATGCCAATAGGGTCATGATTTGAATTCAAGAAATCTATAATTTTATGGGTGCATTAATGCATTTAGAACATGAAGGAAGTGAAAATAGAAGAGCATTCTCGTGCCAAAATAGATTACAAGAATTTAGAGCACACATTTAAACATTAAAGAAAAATTTGAAGAGCATTTAACATTTATAATATTTTGCATTGAAATAATTCATTATAATATTAAAAGTGATGAGGGTTGGGCATTTGCATTCACATTGGAATACTTGTTTAACATTAAATAATATTTGGTATGTTGGTTTCAAATATTGTACATCATATCCAGGCTTGATCATAATGGAGCGATAATGCACACACTTGAACCGACATTCCTCATTTTTTCTATGTTTTTGTTAGGTGTTATTATATTATTAGGGTTTTGAAAGTGAGTGGTTATTAGATATTTGTGTAGAAATTTGAAAATCTAGCAATTTTTTGTAATGCTGAAATTAACAACATGATCGAAAAATCAATTTTTTCTTGTGTTGTCACAATTCTAACGAAGATTCTCTACACGTTCCTTTTTTTAGGATCTTGTTTACCTTGTTGTCTAGACCAACTCTACACTATACATTTGTCATAATTGTTGTGTGATTTATAGCAAATAAGATATTCCTATTAAACCCCCTTAAATCAAAATGAATTCATAAAAAGTATATCACTTAATTTACAAGTTAAATTTGACCTCCATAAATTTGGTATATGAAAATTTTGATTGATTGCTTCTATCATTGACATCATACCTGCAATTTAAGATATTGTAACATATTTTGATACAATATAATTAAAGGGTCATGTTACTTTCAATATTGTACTATATTTTTATTATTTTTTATTTTAATTTTCAATTTAAGAATAAAAGTCACATTTAAGTAACATATAAAGTAAGTTGATATATTATTGAAGAATTTTATCATTATGGAATTTGGTTTCTTATTTCCAGGCTTCAATGGTTTCCAACACGCTATGGGCCCCATGTGTTATGCCTAAACACAACCAAATAATAATAAGATAAGATTATTGCACCAAAGGAATTGACCGCATTTTATGGATATGCTGCAACAATGTTTAAGATATTTTTTTGGGAGCACATTATTATTCACAAAAATTTAGGGCTTCCGTAATAATTCACAAATTCTCGTAAAATCAATATTCTGAACCGATGGATTTAAACCAAGACCGTGCTTTGATTTGGAGTGCCATCGATCATCACATTGAAGCCGTTCAAAACCATAAAACCCTTCCATGGTATTAAACAAACAACTGGCTCTTCATAAGTTATAAAACAATAAAGCTCATTTGCAGTTGTGTTTTCTGTCCGATTACATGGAAAAACCGCGCAGGGTTCATCTAGGGTATGACGTTTCTCGTTTTTGAATTTCATTCGACTGAATCCGATTGAATGCTCATAAAAATCAATTTCCTCGATGTGACTTTGAGTTTGATTTAACAAAACTGTTAAAAACATCCCAAAAAAATTAAAATATCAAAACACCTATTGAAACCGTCAAAGAAGGATGTCATATTTAATCGTGAATAAAAACCGTCAAAAAGGACGTCAAATTTAACACAGTTGCAGAGACGTCCGGAGGTACCTTTCCGCGTAATTATTTAAGAGCAATAAGCTTCTACGCAATACTTTGTTATAAAAAATTTCTATGAAATAGATCACATCTAGATGGTCGGCAATTTTTTGTGCGATTGCGTTTCCAAATTAAATTGAATTTTAATATAGTCTGCATTAAAAATCCAGCGGGTCTTCAAGTTCATCCTCAGTTTTCCACTAAAAAAAGAAAATCAATATCTTCAAAGTTTAGTGAAAGGAAGTCGTGTAAATCTTGCAGAAGTGAATCCAAATCCAGCTGCACCTCTGCAATTTGGTGCCCATCTATACATGAATGCATCTCTGAACCACAAAACGTGATTTCCTTCTTCACCGGTATTTCTTCTCTGGCAAACCTGGCCGCAACAACTTTTATTTGTGCGGGAGACAACGAAGACGTCGATGGAATTTCCGGCAGAAAGTCGGGAAAATTGAACTTGGCTTTGCGACCTCTGAGGCAAAACACTGCACAGTCATAAGCACGAGCAGCCTGTCGAGGGGAATCATACGACCCCAGCCAAATTCTGCCACTGGAATTGGGCATTCTCACTTCTGAAACCCATTTCCCCATTTTCTCATTCGGACTCCCTTGAAATGTCGCTGTGTTTTTTCTGAGCTGTTTTCTAGTGCGGAGTGGGTTTCGTGTTTTGACGAGGTTTTCACCATTTTTGATGGCAGAGAAGAAATGATATTCGAAATAAGGAAGTGATGCGTTGCAAAACAAGGATGTCACAGGTAATTAGGCGTGCACACGGTTTTTATTCCTCTCGTTCCCTCCATGACTAAGGGGTTTCCATTCTCGCCAATGTTATTCGGGGTAAATCCCAACCTCATCCTTTATTACAATAATTCGATGTTTCAGTGTGGGACTCGGCAGACAGTTTTTATAGTGAATGTCACATAGATGGGCGTGCACACGGATTCTCGGAATTCCCTCGCGGTAAAACATAGATATTTTGTTGTCGTCTTCGTAACAAACGTTTGAAATGTGTATTTTATTTTACAACATATGTAATTCTGGAATGACTGCAACGTAAGAAGGGAACTTGGAAGTCTGAGACTCCAAACTCGCATTGCTAGCTACTCACAACTCGCGGCATTCTTTACACGCAAAAATTTGGAATATGCATCTCCCGCGGCGTTGCAAATTAGAACGATCCGCATTTTCGAATATTCCATTCCCATTATGTATTTGCCCATACCCTATTTCTTAGTATGTGTTCATTATAACATTCTTATTATTCAATTTTACAATTTCTTTTTTCCAAACTAACTTTATTAGTAAAAAATTAATCTCCCTCGAAGGAAGCTGCCTAGGAAAAAAATAAATTGAATATATATTTTTAAAAATAAAGTATACAATGAGGAACGTATTTATGAAAGTGTTTAATGACAAATATTTTATTAAGATAATTAGGATTGTTTTTTTGTTTGAATCTAAAATCACACGGATTAGGTGCACATAATTCTTACATTTCGCTTCCAAGGACTAAGGGGTTTCCATTCAGCCAATGTTACTCGGGCACGATCCTTCCCCTCACCTCATCCTTTATTACTTGATGTAACGATTATTATGTTCACAAAATGCAGGAATATTGTTGTTAATGATTTTGCTACATAGGAAAACACCTCTTCTAGGTAATATTTTTTTTCACTTGAGACTTGACACAAAACCACGATACAACATGTCTTTCCACCAAGGTTACAACTAACTCAGAACAACTCGATGCAAGGATGACCACAAAGGTAACACGGAAAATGTTCACACCCATCAAGGATAATTCACTTTTCTTTTCGGTGATAAGACAACATAGGAAACCACCACATAATACACTTACAGATAGGGTAAGCCACAATGAGAAATTATTGAAGGTTATTTATTTTGATAAAACATCCTTCAATCCTTAACTTAAGTTTTCTAGGACTCTAGATATGATTCGTACAATTCCTCTTACAACGCTAAGTTTCTTACTTTTACTCTGAAGAGAAATTTTGCTTTAAGTCTTCTCTATTATGACCTTTATTTGTTTAATTCATTTATTTAGAAAAAGGGGTAATTTAATTCCACAAGGCCATCTATTCACACTTACGCTACTAGAACTCGTTCATGCCCTTATGACAACATGGGTTTGCGTTCAACACACTTAAGAGAAGAAAAACAAAGCACCTTGGAAAAAGGTTAGAGGAAGAAGGTCAAGTTGAATTCATCTTTAAGACCTCATTAGTTATTACCAAGATTTAATTGAAGCTTGAAAATTTAACCAATTATTAAAGATTTTACTTAGGCTTTACTAAATGAGTTTTATAAAATAAAACAATTTACCTTCCAATGGCTGAGAGATAGATTGTGTGGTTTCTAAATTGTTTTCTCCTACTTATTAAATCTTATTATCTTCCAGAACTAACCATAGATTTCCCTCAAGTTCATTTAAGAATTCCACCATAAAAGGAATAGTGTTCATTAGTGTAGCTAGGGATATCAAGTTATAAAATGTTGCTTAACAAAGGATAGTTTCATCTTTGATCACTTATGGAATTACATGCTCTCAAGTTGGTCACATCTACATTAATTTATTTGTAATATAAATTTTAGTTTAACTTCTATAAGTATTAAAAACCCATTTTATTTTACTTATGACACACTATTACTAAGTCTTAGAAAGATTTAACTCAACATTTATTCACAAGGGTAAAGTTTAACAATACTCATTTATGAAAACAAAACAAGGTCACATCAACTCTTAGAATACCGATAATCCATTAAGGCCACTCAACAAAGAGGTAAACCAATTTTCTTAAATTTTCCAAGATAGACAGACAATTCAAGGTTTCCAAAGTTAAGATGACATAACCCACGATACAATATACTAAGACAATGATCCTCTTCTAAATTTTCCACTGGACATTATCAATAGTTGAACAATATAAAAAGGATTCATGCAAAAGAACTTCTCAACTGAGGTTGATGCAAAAGTCTACGAGTCTATCCCTCATCTACCCGCATAATCCATCTGCAACAATTTTTTTTTTTTCACAAGAGTCAGTTCGAGAACTGAGCAAGATAAGGCTACACAAAGCCACCATAACTAAATTCTAACAATACCATGAAAGAAACACTCTATTACGAGAATTGGGTCAATGCCCTAAACACAACAACACCTCAAATTATCATAAAGTATCTACCATGCCAATCAAAGATGAAAATACCTTGTACTTCAATTATGAACAAAAGCAACGAAAGTATAACAATTGTACGAGAATGGTCCTTGGCCCTATAAGAAGAAATAAACAATCTATAAGAAACAAGATTCCCATCAATCAATTAAATAATTACAAGATTGAAGTTTGTCACACATGCCATCCATCTAAAATTACCAAAAGATACCAAAAGCATAGGCTTTAATATAAGATTTCTAAAAGACAAGAGCCGATCACCTAGCCAAGAGGAACCACAATGTTCACAAATTAACATGAAAGGCCAAGCATATTAGAATTTCATTCCTATAATCACATAGTGCATATCACTGAAATTAGATACACAGACACGACACAACATAAGTTTCAAAGCGAAGGCAAAGTATACTAGTCTTGACCATTAACTCTAAGAGATTCCCAAATCATTCAAGAAGGGCCAATGCCTTAAAGGCTAGTAATAACACGCAAGAGAAGAAGGGAACTCCGTCAAAAAAAGAGTATACAAAACGTCAGCCAAATTTTTATATCACTAAGGATTTACAAACCTCCACAGTAATTCTAAAGTTCAGTTAATTTAAAATAAATTACTTTTTTTTAAAACAACAATATTATAATTCAACCCTTCATAACACAACCAACCGTCACACATAGATACAAACATAAATTTCTAAGTCACATTAACAAAACAAAACCTTCCGCTATGAATCCATAAGACTATCAAATGCAAGATGAGTTTTTCCCGAAGATTAATCACGTTTAAGGTAATTTCCATCACAAAATATTAAGGTAATTACGTGCATAGAAACCAAAAAATATTAATTAATAGTGTTAACATTATAAAGGAGAAAGAACACAAGTTAGGAAAATAGAAGATCGCCATCAACAATAATTCTGAGAGGGGGATTAGACCAAAACTATTCTAGTGTCAACGAGGTACTAGATTCACACAATGAAACCTCGAGCTTAGTTGATCCGAAAAGCTAGTTACGGTTCAAGTTGATAGGGATGGTCAAGGTACTTCCTGAGGATGGCCTTAAAATCCTATAAACAAGATGAAAGATAATACAAGAGTCTAAACACACGAGACGGAAATGCATTGCACACAAACCTTTTCATTCTAAAATTTTTAATACCAAATCTCTAACTGCTAGCCCAAGCATTGATCACACTAATCCTACAACCTTTCTTTCTTCGATGCCAAAAGGTTATCAAAGGGACTTGAGAAGGAGTTAACAACAAACATCAAAAGACAAAGAAAGACAAACTTGGGTGCTAGGGAGGAGCTTCATAGTTATAGTAAACTTACTTCAACGATAACGAAAATACTAGTTGGATCAACATAATAACTTACAACTCATCGCAGAGAAGAAGAAATACATAAACAAACAGATGAAGGTCTATCACTCGAGAAAGAGAAACATAACGCCTAGAGGAGAGGGCACATGCATGCTTTCCACCAACATACTGACAATGATAAAAGCTAAAATAGGAAGAAAACAAGCAGAAAGGGGAGATCTCCCATCATGGTGTCCAATTGACAAATCAATGCAAGAAAAAGGTGATTCGATTTCACAATAACTTAAATATAGTAATAGTAGAAAATGTATAGAAATATCTTGCCTGCTCCTCCAGCTTCGACAAGGCACCCAAACACCTCAACGTCCAGCACAACAACCCTCTAGTTGAGCTTCCGTCCATGGCATGTAAGACACCAACAATCCACTCAAGCCTACGTTCACACAGGCAGAGAGCTACCAAAAACATGAGTTTCACCAGGGGGAAGAAATAAAAAGGTCTCAAGGACTGCTAAGACTGCAACAGTAAATACCCAAATTGGGTTTAATGGAGAAGCCCACAAACTTTAAAAAGGGAAACAAGTCTGACAGAAAAAAATCAGACTCCACAACCTTGAAAGAACACTCCCAACCTGCGTCAAAAGGTGCGATTAGAGCAGAACAAAATATCCATCTCAGCACAAGGGGAACCCAATCTGCCAAAAGGATTCACAGGTGGCTCAAGGGGCCATGTAAGCAGAATGAGGGAGAACAAAATGCAGGTAAAGTGTTTGACAAAATGCCACAAAGAGATGTAGTCTCACGGGATGCTATCCTTGCTGGATATTCACAAAAAGGTCATCAAAACAACTAATAGGTCAAACCTGATCAGGACGCCTTTACCAGCATTCACGTAGCCTAAAAATAAAAATAAAAAAATAGTAGTTGCAGTTTAGAACAGGAAACTACCTCTAACGAGCAAGGGGCAGAAATTAGACCAAACACCCCAGATAAACAAAGCATTGCCCAAGGAGGAACTATGAAGAAAAACGCCTTGACAGAAATGATTTCGATGGCCTCTCTACCCACGCAACTAGGTCAAAATGGTAGTTTGGAACAGGTGTGACATCCATCCACGCGCACAGGGTAAGAAGAGGAGGATCTCCAATAAGGAACCAACAAGTGTCAAAGCTGATCAGTTTTCCTAACCCAACATTCACATAGTCAAGAAAGAGGAAGATAAAACGTGCCAGGAGAAGGAATCACCCATACGCATTGAATAAAAGAATAAAAAGGAGATCGTGGTGAAGGAAAAGCAGGACTCCACCCACCCCATCTCCCTCACGCAAGGTAGAAAACATTAAATACCATAACTATTTGTAGTTCGGTGGTTGGGAGGAGTCCAAACGCCATTTACTTGCAACAAGACACACGAATGGACTCAGTCGGCCAAGGTGGCAGTGAAGGGTAGGTGAAAGAAGTTTAAAAGTTTCTAATAAAAACTGGGCAGTCTCCACCACGACATGGTGCCCCCCACGAGCCCCTCCTTAATCAAAGATACGGGATAAACAAAATATCTACTAAGGTAAGCTCACAAAGCATACGCAAGAATATTATATTAATAAAAATGTAAAAAGGAGTTACAAGATTACCCGAATAGTTCTCATAAGCTAAAAAGGTATAAGAATTTTTGTATGATTACTATTCAACCCGAGAAAATTAAATCACGTACACACGAGCAAGCTAGAGGAAGTAAGAATCAAATTCTCCATTACTCACAATGATTAAAACAACATGCGAATAGGCCTAAGCGACCAAGCAAAGAAAACTAGAGGTTGACATTCAAAAGCAAACACGAAGCAAGGAATGACCATGGCACCAAGATGGGTAACCCCTTCCTCAGCGCGGAATGGGGTTCATTCTGCAAAGTGACCAACCAAACAATAAAATCGCTTAATGATAATTAATAATAAAGTTGATAACAATCGACAATAAAAATAATGAGTTATCGTCGATCGATAATTAAAATAATAATATTGTTAATATTATTTTTAATTATTATTACCACTTAAAATAATTATTAATCATATTAACAAAGATGTATATACCAAATTTCGTGACAATAATGTAAACCAATAACACTATAAAATAGAGGCCAATCGATAATTAAATTAAAATAAAATTGTTATCATTATATACTATAAATATAAATAATTTCTACTCACATCAATAATGGCCAAAGATCCAAATTTTTTAACTATGCGACAACAAGATCCTCCTTTAAATAGGTTAACGCACAGGACATTACATGGTCCACACACGAGGTGTCAATAACGACTTGAGAACGCAAGAAGGAGAGGGAAGGTTCTAAAACATCACCGAGACAAGATCTAAGACAACGGAATTACACACACCCATTCGACCTCAAAAAAAGGGTCATTGCATGACAAGAACTAGGGTAAACACCGAACGGGCATTACACTTGATGTAAAAGTGTTTCCTAGCCATCCACTAGGGTTCCATTCCCACAGATTATTAGGATTTTAAGGAATCTATGTGAACAAAAATACACACACACAAATGTGTGTGTGTGTGTGTGTGTGTGTGTGTGTGTGTTTGTAAAGTAATATATTTACTAAAGAATAATAAAAACCATCACATTAAAATTATTAGGATTTTAAGAATTCTTATTAAAAACAAGCACCAACCATCCAAATGTAAACTAAGACATTTAAGATTGAATTTAATATCAACTTGTGTAATGCCTCGCTAAAACAACCCACTTGAGACCCAAGAATAACCTAGGATTAGTTAGGAAAAAATTATGGAATATTTTTTTTTGTTTAAAAGAATCTACAACCGGGTTTTAAGACTACGCTTATTACTAACAGGTTCCAGAACAATTCTAATCCACTAGAATATGTTTTTCTCTTATAACAATTATTAGAGGTCACAAGGTCCCAAAAATAGGGTTAGAAAGTTCAATTAGGTTTAGAAGGTAATTCCTCACCATACCCATTCTCTAACAAACTTAAAGATTCAACTTGATTTTTCTCAAACTTAATGCATTCAAAAATTCCCTAAACCAATCCCATTGGATAAGAATTTTCCTCACCTTTCCATTGATATAATGAAGTCGCCCTAACTCCTCATATTTTTCGAGCTATGGGCCGAAGCGGGCGTTGGGGTGAAAATTTTCCCCAAGGGTGGGTTTCATGCGGACCGTGGGGAGAAAAATTTCCCGAAGGATTAGGTGGGTTGACAGGGTCCACGGAGAATTTTGGAAAAATTTCACGCGGGGCGAAAAACCAACTTTGTGCCTGCACTCTCGTGAGTCCACGAGGGACACGTGGCACCTCCTAAGGCACGTGGGGAAAAGCGGGCGCGGCAGGAACAATTTGGGAAATTTATCGCGTGGGGTGACAAGTCCACTTTGTGCCCATGCTCCCACGTGAGTTCATAAGGGACATGTGGCATCTCCTAAGTCAACATGAGAAAAAGGGGGTGGTAGGGAGAAATTTTTTTAATGCCCCAAAGGGAAATGAGGGTAACATTTACCCACGCCTCCGCGGCACTCGCGATGCCACGTGGTAGCTTCGATTGATTGATGGGGGTGGCGGAGAATATTCAAAAAAATTTCCCAAAATTTTATGAAACACAAAAAGTCAAAAAGGGAACCACTCCTCCGTTGATGTCTCGTGATGCCACATGGCATCACCTAATTGGTTATGGGTCAAGGAGGCGCGGCGGGGAAAATTTTCCAAATTTTTTTTCGGAAGCGTTAAGTTAAAAAAGGGATCCGCCCCTCCGCTAACACCTCATGGTGCCATGTGGAAGCCTCTGATTGGCTGCATGGCGGCGGGAAAATTTGGAAAATTTTCCCAAAAATTTTCTAAAGTTCTAAGGGAAAATTTTTCGCCCACTGCCCTGCTAAGGAATTTTTTCCCAAACTCTTTTTTTTACGCTAGGTGAAGAAAAAATTCAGAAGACCATAAATTTTGATAGAGAGCTCATTTTTGAAAAACAAGGACTTCCTAGAAATCTCTCGATGTCCTCTTTACTCATGAATCATTAATTTTTTATTTTGGTAAAGTTTAAGGGGTCAATTTCAAGAAAACAATATGCAGATTTTACTGTCCGCAAAAACTGGTAAATTTTAAATTGTGAGAATTGTTCAATTTGATCTTCTTCCTCTCTCAACATGTCAAATGGACATGGATAATTGTTATTAGGTGGATTTAAGAAAGATTTCAAGATTCAATTTTTCGATTGATTCGTAGTTTGAACATTTACATTTCTTGGCAAAGAAACGATCAGAATACGATTTGAGCCCGATTTGCTAAGTTTTCTAAGAGATTCCTTAAGTTTTTTTAGCTTGGTTTTGGATTTTTTTGGCCTCATTAAGTCCAATTGATTATTTCATTTACCTCTTATCTATATGCAGGGTTATTTGAACATTTTATAAAGGAGTTTTACAAAGTATACAGTGAATTGAAAGAAGTGTATACATTTACGAACATGAATTAACTATCTCTTTTTCCATGAAATAAAACATTAAATTCATTTCTTTCAATCAAATATTAAAACAGGAATGCATTTTCTATTCTTTTCCAAAATCATATTATAAACAAGGCTGAATAATACATTTTCTCCTCACGTGTTTCACTTTTCCACTTTCTAAATAGGGATTTCATAGTGCATGGTAAACAAATATTTCCAATGGAAATAATATCATATGAACAAGGCAAACACTTCCATTAATTCAAAGGAAACTCTTACAACCTCCTTTCCCTTTAATTTCAAATTACAACATACAAAATACGTATCATTCTTTCAACATTCTTTTCAAAAATAGAATACAGAGTATAACTCTTTTACATTTCAAATTTCCACTTTTATTGTCAATACAAAGTATCTCTCCATTACAATTAATATACATATCATCCATTTCAAAGTGGGAAGGGGCTATAATAACATTTCATTACACAAGGGACTGTCAATCTGTCTTTATCTTAGCTCCAAATCAACAACATGCAAATTTCTCATTCTTCCAATTTGATCACAACAAGAATAGGGAAAAAGAACGCTCTCCACCCAACCAAGACATCTAATGAAGAGGAGAAGCCATCCTTCTTCACTAGCCCCAAGCCCCAAACATAATGCAATAAAAGATGTGATCTAACTCATGGCAACAACAGCTTCTAAAACACACAAGAAACACTTTCATGATAAAAACATAGTCCAAAACATAATGTAGTTTACAACTACATGACAAACATGACAAACATTACCAAGGCTTCATCACAAGTCAAAGGAGTAAGAAATTATGGGGGATGCTTGCTTATGCCTCCCAAACGGGAAATGGGTATCACCACATGAGAAAAACCACCAATAATATATATATATATATATATATATATATATATATATATTTATATTTATATTTATCATTTTAAATCTCCCGACATGCCCTTATTCCTTCCCCAAGTACTCCTTATTCCTCACATTTCCTTATACCTCCCAACCTCTTATGACACCCCATAATGAGTAAAGAAATGCAAGCTATTTCTTTTAAGGTGGAACCCAAATCCCAAATCCCTCCACCATTATATCTCCCTAAAACACACTTATGCCTCCCACAAAATAACCACATAGTATTCTCCTACACCATTCCTAGGCCATCCACCCAACAACCCACTTATAAGCCAAAACATTTATACATTAACATTTACATTCATACAAGAAGATCATTTCATGAGTCAAGCTCCTACCCCTCCATGATGGAGTTGTTCAAGTTCCAAAACAACAAGCTTTATTCCAATGCAAGCAATCCAAAACAGCCAAGCACAAACATGCAACAATCTTCCAAAACTTCTTAAAAGTAAGAGCTCCCAAACATCCTCAAATTTTATAGAAGAGGGAAGATAAAAGGATGAGGTGGACCCATATAGGATGCCATATCACACATCCTCAACCCCAACCCAAAAATTCAACTTCATTCTCCAATGCATAATAATTAGGTGGGTGAATAATATGATAGTCTACTTACACACTCAAATCTAACCCACACCCCAAAGGACTGAAATTAAATCTGTAAGAATAGTGCAATTAAAACCTACAATTTACTTTCTCAAAAGACATTATAAAATTATAATCTCAACTCCCCAACCGTAGGTATGGTTGGTAATTAAATTTAAGATGTATGGGACAAGTTTAACTTGTCCCACAAGCCTCCAAAATCAGCCTCCAAGGACAGATTCAAATTTCCAAGAAAGTGGAGTGTTTCACACTCAAAAGTCAATTCACACATCACTTACATATCTCTGACATCACTTACATATCTCTTACACATCACTTACACATTACTTACACATCACTTATAACACTTTAAATCATGGCTAACAACTCTCATTAATTACCTTCTTATGACATATTTGATTTATTTATTTTAACAATATGATTACTCACAATATTTACACACCATTTAATAATTAATGAAAGGGGTAAAAACAACACCAAATAAACACATGCAAACATAAAAATAGGGAAAAAAAGAAAAGAAATACATAAAACCCCTTGGCCACAATTAAAAGTGACCCCATGGGAATCCCTAACACACACAAACATGCACAACAAATACTAGTTGCTATGGTGACCTTGTTGAATTCATCTAAAATTCCAATGTGGTTGGTCTCCAATCCCCGATGTTTGTTGTGATATTTTAACATGTAAAACAAAATACCTCCTTCGGCCTCGTGGCCATATTAGAACATCCAAAATAATATAAATATAATTCCCAAAATCATTTAGATATATGAATCAAACAACATCCAAGCAATCTAACAATGTCATTTATAGTTTTATCAACCAATATATCATCATCTAATGATTTCCATTTCTAGGTCTACTCACAATATCAAAATATCACAAGTCCGAACAACATCCATAATATAACCATGTCAAACAAGATATCATCACCAACATATAAAATGTCTCTAATAATCATTATGCATTATAACCGAATCAAGTCAACAATAATCCCGATCTAACATCTAACATCATATTATAATAAAGTCCATAATCATGTCCATAATACAATTAGTAGTATCATGATTAGTATCAAAAGGGTGTCAAAGGGAAGTGGGCACTACATCCCCTCCCTTTAGAATCGACTTCCTCATGGAAGTCATCGGAAAAATGTGAAACTCGAACTCATAGAAAAGTAGCATCCTCCCATGTAGCTACAGCTCATCATATCTTTCCACTTTGCTCGGACCTGATTAACCTCTCTACCTCAAAGGCCTAGGGTCCTGTAATTTAAGATGTGAACAGGCTCCACCATCACCTAGCCCTAATCCTGCACATGTAATGTTGTCCAATCTAACACATGAGAAGGATCTGCAATATATCTCCTAAGAACCGAAACATGAAACACATCATGTACATGAGACAATCTAGGTGGCAATGCTAGATGGTAGGCCAAAGGCCCGATACGCTCCAAAATCTTAAAAGGACCCACGAATCTAGGAGCTAACTTAGAACCTTTTCCATAATGGATAGGGATCTTATGTGGTCTGACACGAAGGAACACCTTTATGCCCACATCAAAACTACGGTCGGTCCTATGTTGTCTGCATACTTCTTCTTCCTATCCTGTGCCTACTATAGTCTCTGTCTAATCAAAATCACCTACTGCTCCATGTCTTGCAACAAAGATGGTCCAAGCAAAACCTTGTCCTCTAGCCTATATGTACTAAGAGGTTTCCTACACTATCTCGCCATACAAATCCTGAAAAGGAGACATACCTATAGAACTCTAAAATTATTATTGTAGGTGAACTCCACCAAGTACAGGTACTCCTCCCATCTAGACTGTTGATCCATCACATACATACTGAGCATGTCCTCTAAAATCTGATTCACCCGCTCAGTCTACCCATATGTCTCAGGGTGATATGTTGTGCTGAAATTGATCTTCATCCCGAGGGCATGCTGCATGGTAGTCCAAAAATGGGAAGTATACAAAGGATCGTAGTCACTAATGATCTTCCATGGAATCCCGTGTAACTTGACAATCTCATCCAAATATACCTATGCCACTGCACTAGCTGTATAAGTGGTCTTCATGGGAGAAAAGTGAGCCACTTTTTTCAAATTTTCAACCATGACCATGATGGCGTCGTGGTGATATCTTGACATCGGTAACCCAACAATGAATTCCATGGAAATGGTGTCCCATTTCCACTCCGATATAGCACGAGAAAAGAGAAGGCTAGCTGGATGCTGATGCTTAGCCTTTACTTTCTGGCACTCTAAACATCATGACATGAACTGGGGCACATCTCTATAAAGTCCTCTCCAATAATACAATTGTCTCAAGGTGGGATGCATCTTCTTCACCTGAGGGTGGGCTGAATAGTGTGCATGATGAGCCTCTATCAAGATGTCCCACCTCAAGCCTCCATCTCTAGGAACATATATTCAACCTCTTTACTCAAGAAGGCCATCTGCCTCTAGTGAGAAACCATCAAACTTCCCCTCGAGGGGTCTCGAGACTCGATCTCGATCAAACCGCAATGGAGAAGTTGTCAAGAGGAAGATGTGAAGAATCTTGCTTCCTAAATTTATGCTCACTAAGGTGGCCATGGCCGCATTTCTCCATCTGCTCGAGAGAATCTACTACAAATTATCCTTCCCTTTCACCTGATCTATCTCCATATCATACTCACAAAGAAACTCCATCCAACGCCGCTGACGAGCATTTAGGATTGAGCTACGTGAAGAGGTTGTGAAGACTCAGGTGATCTGTCCTGAGTGTGAATCTCTGACCAAGCAGAAAGTGCCTCCATCGAACCAAAGCATGCACAACTACCACAAGCTCAAGATCATGAGTTGGATAATTAATCTCATAATATTTGATTTTGTGAGACTCAAAATCCACTACTCTTCCCTCCTACATCAAAACACCTCCAAGCCATGCTAAGGAAGCATCCGTGCAAACGAAAAACTCACCTTGTGGATCCAACACTACAAGGATAGGTGTTGTAATGAGACATTCCTTCAAAGTAATGAAGGCATGCTCACACCGTCGACACCAAAAAAATTCTTCCATTTCCTTTAAAGGGAAGTGATGGGGTGTGCAATCTAAGAAAATTCTGAATAAATCTCCGGTAGTAACCTACTAATCCCATAAATCTGCGGACCTCAAACATAGTAGTGGGTGCTAGATAATCCATAATAGCTCTAATCTTGGAATTATCGATGGTGATACCTTCCCTAAAATGATATGAACCAAATATTGTACCTCTTTCGAAATAATGCACACTTCTAGGTTCCCGTAAAGTTGCTGCTCACGAAGACACCAAGAACCTAGTGAAAGTGCCCTCGTGCTCCTCACGCGTACGTGAATAAATCAAAATTTCATCAAGGAAGATGAGCATGGAGCAATCTAAGAAGGTCCTAAATACCCCATTCATCAAACTCATAAAAACTACGGGGTATTCACAAACTAAAAGGTACCACTTTGTGAACTCATAGTGGCCATATCTTGTATGGAAAGGCGTCTAATGAATGTCTACGCTCCAAAACCCTCACCGATGGTAACTCAATTAAGGTCTATCTTAGAGAAAGTTGTGGTTCCCTTCATCCGATCAAACAAATCCTCAATGCACGGAAGGGATAACGATTCTTGATCGTTATGTTATTCAACCGGGCAAAAAGAATCAATACACAACCATAAGGAGCCGTCCTTCTTCTTTACAAAGATCACCGGTGCTCCCCAAGGGGATACACTAGGAAAGATAAGGCCTTTCTCCAAAAGGTTCTCAAGTCAGTAACTTGAGCTCACAAAGCTCTAGGGTGGTCATCCGATAAGGTTCTCGTGAGATAGGCTCTGCTCATGGAATCGAGATCTATATGAAAATCAATTTCATGTGGGGGTGGTAACCTGGTAGCTCCCGGAAAGACATCTCGTAAACTCCTCAAAATGGGGTGATCATCTAGTGATGGTACATTAGACACATCCTCTAATCTGTCACCAATGTAACAACATACATCTAACAAAATCGTCACACACACCACTTAAGCTGCATAATAGAGATGGTGTGAATAGAAACGGGTCTCTTGACCCCTGAAATCACCGACTCAACTCCCAAATCATCTACACAAGATATAATCTTGTGGTAACAATCTATTCTGGCCTTGTGTGAAGACAACCAATCCATACCCAAGATGACTCCATATGAGCCCAAAGGATACGGAGATCCGAGGTAGTGGTGAAAGGTCCCAAATCCACCACACACTCCTTAACTAAGGAGTCTACAAAGATCTTGGCTCAAAAGCCATCTCAACATCCAAACTCGACCCTTTCTAACTACCACCACCTTGTATTGCTCTACTAAAGATGGTGCAATAAAAAAATTAGAAGAACCATAATCAAATAGAATGGAGGTAGGAATACCTCCAATGTTTACCTCGCAGCTCAATAACTATACTCGATCTTTACCTAGCATTTCTCGATCACGCATACATCCTATGACCGCACCCCATATCACCAAAAATAGGCTTTGAGATCTCGTGTCTTACCCTTGTTATTAGGGTTACTGGCGCCTCTCCAAAAATGTCTAGTAACACCACACCCAAAATAACCGCCTAATCCTCTCAATTGTATAACAGTCCAACCGATACTCTAGAGGTCTCGTGATGTGGATCCCGATGATTTGGCCGTGATCTCTCGAGGTATCTGTTGGTGAGCTCCTGCTGAGTGAGCTCTCTAGTACAACTCCGTGTTCGATGGGACCCTAGGAGGAGGCCCCATACTTTGACCTCTCTAATGCATCAATTCTCTATGGAGGTCTATAAGGTGGGTGAGATTGCTATTGCTGTTGTGTGGTCTAAAAGATGACAAAGTGTTGAACCCTATCCACCACGAGGAAGAGGTACTGACCCCCTTGATCTGCTGTCATGCATCTGTCAGATGTGGCTTCGGACTCGGTCTCTAGCTTTGTTGGGTCTTTCCCGAGTCTCCTCTGCTATATAGGCCTTCTCGACGGCCTCAGCTAATGTCTATGCACAATGGATTTACACTATACCTCCAATGTGTAGATTCGGGTCCCGAGATGAACCCGTGAATCCGCACCTTCTCGTCTTTGTATGTAACCAACATACTAGAGTAGATCTAGAAATCTACTCTCGTACTCACCCACTATAAGAGATGCCTGTCGGAAGGTCATAGAACTCATCTATCCACTGCTTTATGAACCTCCGTGACAAATATCTACTCTAGAAACTCTCCTCAAAGAGCTCCCAGATAACTGTCTCGTAATCAACATGGAGCTTCTTCTCCTCTCGTCTGCCACTGCACACCAACTCCATCCTTTAGTAGATGGATCGCAATACGAGATTTCATGTTACTAGAACAAGGAAAGAGCTGAAGAAGCATTCACTCAAGCTCACCAACCAGGCCTCTACCTGAAATACGCCTATGTCACTAGAATAATGGGATAGTTGAAGCTTCAGGATCTCCCTGATGTGATATGCAGCTATGGTCGGATGGCCTATAGGCCTCTCTGTATGCTCATCCTCAAGCCTAGGACTCTGAGACCTCTCTCTATGTCTTGAGACTTGGTCACCTTGTCCCCTCTGTGGTGACTCTTCTCTGGCTGACTCTACATGGAAGTTATCTCCTTCATTCTCCTCACTGGGTCAAGGTGATACATGACCCTCAATGGAAATGACTCTATCATGTCTGGCTACATGTCATCCTACTGATCCTCCACGTAGAGTGACATTAACATCCTGAAGAGTTTGCAAAATCTAGGGTAGGATGGCTCTACACCATGATCTAGTGGTGGTAAATCTAGGTCTTTGTGAAAAGATCCTCGTCACGCCTCGCACCGCTTCCCTGCACGTACTCAAGGTGAGAGTTAGTTCATCTTTCTAAGTTTTATTCAGTTTCCATGTTTACTAAAACATGTAATTTCTAAACTAAGTTGTTTTCTAGATTTAAAAGTGTGTTAGGTTTAAGGTTCATGTCTCAAATTTTCTAGTGTGCCCAATGACCCAAGATTTTGAACCACTTCTCTACTACCAAGTGTAACGCCCGTTAAAAACAACCCACTTGAGACCCAAGAACAACCTAGGATTAGTTAGGAAAAATTATGGAATAATTTTTTTTTGTTTAAAAGAATCTACAACTAGGTTTTAAGACTACAATTATCACTAGGTTCCAAAACAATTCTAATCCACTAGACAATGCTTTTCTCTTATAACAATTATTAGACGTCACAAGGTTCCAAAAAATTGGGGTTAGAAAGTTCAATTAGGTTCAGAGGGTAATTCCTCACCATACCCATTCTCTAACAGGCTTAAAGATTCAACTTGATTTTTATCAAACTTAACACATTCAAAAATTCCCTATACTAATTTCATTGGATAGAAATTTCCTCACCTTTCCATTGATATAAATAAGTCCTCCTAACTCCTCATATTTTTCGAGTTATGGGTGACGGTCTTTGGGGTGAAAATTTTCCTCAAAAAGCGGGCCCAGGGGTGAAAATTTGCCCCAAGGGCAGGTCTGCGGCCACAGGGGAGAAAAATTTCCCTGCAGGAGTAGGCGGCTTGGTGGGGGTGTGGGATACTTTTGGAAAATTTTGCACCCACGCTCCCATGAGTCCGCGAGGGACACGTGGCACCTCTTAAGCCATGCGGGGAAAAGCGGGGCGTCGGGAACATTTTTGAAAATTTCCCGCACGGGGTGAGAAGCCCAATTTGCACCCATACTCTGTGAGTCCACAAGGGACATGTGACATCTCCTACGTCAATGTGGGGAAAGTGGGATGGTGGGGAGAAAATTTGTTTAACATTCCGAAAGGCAACGAGGATAACATTTACCCGCACCTCGTGATGCCACGTGGTAGTTCCTAATTGGTGGCGGGCGGTGGGAAAATTCGAAAATTTTCCCAAATTTTTTTGAAACGTAGAAAGAAAAAAAGGGAACCGCTCCTCCGTCGATGCCTCATAACACCACGTGGCATCACTTGATTTGTTGTGGTGGTGGTGAGGCGGGGAAAACTTGGAAAATTTTCTAAATTTTTTTCGGAAGCGTTAAGTTAAAAAGGATCCACCCTCAACCGACACCTTATGGTGCCACGTGGCAGCATCTCGATTGGCTGCGGGGGCGGTGGGGTGGTGGGAAAAATTTGGAAAATTTTCCCAAAATTTTTCCAAGTTCTAAGGGAAAAATTTGGGGCCACGGGCCTGCCAAGGAATTTTTTCCCACTCTTTTTTTTTACGCCAGGTGAAGAAAAACTTCAGAAGACCATAACTTTTGATAAAGAGCTCGGTTTTGGGAAAACAAGGACTTGTTGGAGAGATCTCAACGTCCTATTTACTCAGGATCATTAGTTTTTGATTTTGATAAATTTTAAGGGGTCAATTTATAGAAAATGATTTGCTAGATTTTACAGTGCAAATTGGTAAATTTTAACTTGTGAGAATTGTTCAATTTGATCTTCTTCCTCTCTCAACATGTCAAATGGACATGGAGAATTATTCTTAGGTGGATTTAAGAAAGATTTCAAGATTCAATTTTCTTGATTGATTTATAGTTTGAACATTTACATTTCTTGGCAGCAAAACGACTGTAACACGGTTTGAGCCCGATTTTGCTAAGTTTTCTAAGAAATTCCTTAAGTGTTTAGCTTGGTTTGGGATTGTTTTGGCCTCATTAAGTCCAATTGATTATTTCATTTTCCTCTTATCTATTTGTAGGGTTATTTGAACATTTGATAAAGGAATTTTACAAAGTATACAGTGAATTGAAAGAAGTGTATACATTTACAGAACAAAAATTAACTATCTCTTTTTCCATGAAATAAAACATTAAATTCATTCCATGCTGGTCATAAATAGTTTTCTTTCTTTCAATCAAATATTAAAACAAGAATGCAGTTTCTATTCTTTCCAAAATCATATATTATAAACAAGGCAGAATAATACATTTTCTCCTCACGTGTTTCACTTTTCCACTTTTAAACAGGGATTTCATAGTGTATGTTAAACACATATTTCTAATGGAAATAATATCATATGAACAAGGAAAAAACTTCCATTAATTCAAATGAAACTCTTACAACCTATTTTCCATTTGATTTCAAATTACAACATACAAAATACGTTTCATTATTTCACATTCTTTCAAAAAAGACTAGAAAAAGAGTATAACTCTTTTACATTTCAAATTTCCACTTTCAGTATCAATACAAAGTATCTCTCCATTACAATTAATATACAGATCATCCACTTCAAAGTGGGAAGGGGCTACAATAAGATTTTATTACACAAAGGATTGTCAATCTGCTTTTTATCTCACTCCGAACAACAACATATGATTTCTCATTCTTCTAATTTGATCACAACAAGAGTAGGAGAATGGAAACGGAGAAGCCATCCTTCTTCATTAGCCCCAGCCCCAACCAAAATGCAATAAAAGATGTGATCCAACTCATGGCAACAACATGATTCCACAAACACATAAGCACCACTTTCACAATAAAAACACAGTCCAAAATAGAATGTAGTTTACAACTACATTAAAACATGAAAAACATTACTGAGGCTTCATCAAGCAAGACAAATGAGGAAGAAACTATGGGGGATGTTGCTTATGCCTCCCAAAGGGAAATGGGTATCACCACCTGAGAACAAACCACCAATATATATATATATATATATATATATATATATATATATATATATATATATATATATATATATATATATATATATATATATATATATATATATATATATATATATATATATATATATATCATTTTAAATCCATGACATGCCCTTATGCCTCCCCCAAGTACCCCTTATTCCTCACATTTCCTTATGCCTCCCCAACCTCTTATGGCACCCCATAACAAGTAAAGAAATGCAAGCTATTTATTTGTAAGGTGGAACCCAAATCCCAACTCCCTCCACCCTTATACCTTGCTAAAAAAACTTGTGCCTCCCAAAAATGAACCCCATAGTCTTTTCCTACACCTTTCCTAGACATCTACCCAACAGCCCACCAACAAGCCAAAACATTCATACATTAACGTTTAGATTCATAGTCACGAAGAGCATTTACGATGAGCCAAAAAACAACAAGCTTTATCTCAATGCAAGTAATCTAAAATTACCAAGCACAAACATGCAACAATCTTCCAAAATCTTCTTCAAAGCAAGAGCTCCCAAAACAAAAAGGAATATGCCCAAGAATGAAGTCTTCTAAATGAAGCAACCCCCAAAACAAGGCAAGGAATTTTCAAATTTTATAGAAGATGGAAGAGAAGAGGATGAGGTGGACCCATGTAGGATGCCACATCACACATCCTCAACCCCAACCCCAAAAGATAACTTCATTCTCCAATGCACAATAATTAGGTGAGTGAATAATATGACATCTACTTACACACTCAAATCTAACCCACATCGCAAAGGACTGATATAAGAAAAGTGCTATTAAAACCTACAAATTTCCTTCTCAAAAGACATTATAAAAGTCTAATCGCAACTCCCAAACCATAGGTATGGTTGGTAATTAAATTTAAGAGTTATGGGACAAGTTTAACTTGTCCCACAAGCCTCCAAGGACAGATTCAAATTTCCAAGAAAGTGGAGTGTTTCACACTCAAAATTCAATTCACACATCACTTACATCTCTTACACATCACTTACACATTACTTACACATCACTTATAACACTTTAAATCATGGCCAACAACTCTCATTAATTACCTTCTTATGACATATTTGATTTATTTATTTTAACAATATGATTACTCACAATATTTACACACCATTTAATAATTAATGAAAGGGGTAAAAGCACCACAAAATAAACACATGAAAACATAAACAAAAGGACCAAAATAAAAGAAATACATAAAACCCCTTAGTCACAATTAAAGGTGATCCCCCCATGGGAATCCCTAACACACACAAACACGCACGAACAAATACTATTTGCCATGGTGACCTTGTTGAATTCATTTAAAATTCCAATGTGGTTGATCTCCAATCCCTCGATGTTTGTTGTGATATTTTAACCTGCAAAACACAAATACCTCCTTCGGCCTTGTGGCCATATCAGAACATCCAAAATAATATAAATATAATTCCCAAAATCATTTAGATATATGAATCAATAACATCTAAGCAATCTAACAATATCATTTATAGTTTTATCAACAACTATATCATCATCCAATAATTTCCATTTCTAGGTCTACTCACAATATCCAAATATCACAAGTCCAAACAACATCCATAATATAACCATGTCAAATAGTATATCATCATCAACATATAAAATGTCTCTAATAATCATCATGCATCATAACTGAATCAAGTCAACAATAATCCCTGATCTAACATCTAACATCATACTATAATAAATTCCATAATCATGTCCATAATATAATCAACAATATCATGATTAGTATCAAAAGGGTGTCAAAGGGAAGTGGGCACTACAACTTGTTAATATTTTCAAGTGCTTGTGGACTATGAATAATGACTATGTCATTTACACTACCAAAAATATTGTCAATTGGTTTGAAATTTTGCATTACTACTAGTTTAACCTTTAAATATACATCAACCGATTAAACATCCAACAATATCCTTATTCGATTATCACACACTAAATTTCTATTGCATATGTAGAATCTCAAAAATACTTATGTTCCCTTGATTGGGAATCTAGTAAGTCATTGTATATATATTTATAGACTATTACAAGGAATTTTTATACACATTAATTGGGAATAAGATTTTTGGTGTTTCATCCTAAATGTATTAATTATCATCCTTTTATGTAATTTGAATCAAATTTATTATACTTAAGGTAGAATTGTTTTAAAAAGTATGAGAAGATAAAATTGTAAGAGCCTATATAGTTAATTGTATAAACTACAAAATCATATGTAAATATGATATATTCTACTCAAAACTTATTTAATGCACATAAGATATAGACACGGTAAAATAAGATGTAAATGCATGTACTAGATAGATTTTATACTACTAACATAACATTTTTAAGTGACACAAACCATAAACATGAAACCATAGTGAAAGTTATGGCTACTGATATAAATATGAAATTTGTCCAAACTCATATCCTAAAGGGGATTTATTAAACCCTAAAAGAAAAAATGAAACTTTAAAGGGTTAGGTCAAATAAGTGGATTGAAGAGAATGTCTTGACTATTAAATATTTTAGTTCCTAAATAATTAATACAAATTATATTTTAGAATTAGATTGAAATATAGTAATAATTAGATATAAATTACATTGAAATGGAAATTTATTTTTAAGTTAGTTAAATTCAAAAAGAGTTTATGTGTGAGCATGAGTAAGGAAAATCCCAACCTAATTATATGTTGATGATTTATTATGTTGATGACTAAAAGTATAGATATAAAATCATAATAGAATTCATTGTAGATGGGACCCGTGGCAATAAGAAAGGGCCGGAGAGGGTAGTTTAGAGGGTGGAAATATTTTGTATTCAAATCGAACTTTATATTGGTAAACATCTTGATATTCTAAAAATTAATTAGAGAAGTTTTCATTAATGTTATGAATCTCCATTTAAATCAACTTTAGAGATACCCTAAAAATCAACCAAGTCATTTCATCACTTGAAACCGCATGAAAAGGTCTACTAAGGAGGAAACGTTATCCTATGAAATTTACATTTACCATCATGTACATAAAGTTTTATGACTATGTGAACTCTAAAGTATGCATATGTATTTATCTATCTTTCACTTTAGGAATCTTTAATAGAATTTTCACAATGTGATGCAATAATATAAATTCTTGCATCTCATTGGCCCAAATCCTAGAAAATTTGATTTGAACAGAAAGAAATAAATCCATATAACAATCCTAATCCCACCTCCCACTCCCTAGTGAGTGAAGTTGTTGTGCTACATATCGAAATAGTTAGATTTCGTGGAGTCCTCACCACATGAGTGAAGTGCATATTATTCACTCATGATTCTATCATATGTGAAGATAAGACCTTCTATGCATAATGTTTTAAATATAAAGTAAATCAAGCTCAAATCAATGTTATACTAATTAAATGGTCTTATTAGCCTCATTGAATGCATTAACCACAATCATGAAGTTATTTCCATTAATAAAATAGGCTATATCCTAAATATGAATCTATAATTACAAAGATGTGGTAAAATGTAAGTATTTTTTGTAGCTACGGAATTGAATTTGGTCGATCCCCAACACTTTTCAAGGTAGATTAAATAACATGCAAGATATGTAATGATAAGTGTAATAACTAAAATGAAATTATATAAGTTTTAGGTGGCCATAGGAGATCAACCTTCTTTAAGGTTTTATTGATTACAAATTTATGGTTTTTAATGGTGTGTTGAATGATTTGTTCTTAGCCCCAGTCACATCTTGGATGTAAGCGCGATTACAAATAATTATAATGGTAGTCACAAGCCATTCTCATTTGTCACACTTTGAAACATATGTAAAATTAATGGAATATGGCTAGTATGTTAGGAGCTTCAACTATATAAGATGATCCTCTTTCTCCTTTGGAATAATTAATGAGAAAATCATATGTAAGAAAGAAAAAAATTACAACATTTAAGAGAGATGAAGGAACGGGTGTTTATTATTTAGTGAATTATTGTGCATAGAATATTGGCATGGATATGGCTAAAATGTGTAGATAAAGTTGAGATATAATAATTGTATAATGTGAATTAGAGATACAAAGGATAAGTTGATTTTTTTAATTATATATGAGGTGTGAATGGAATGTTGTTAGAGGATATGATGTGAGTGGGTGTTGTTAGTAAATAAGAGATAAAATATGTGGAATAATCCCTTATAGAATCGCAATGAGAGAAACTAATATGCAAATTTTTTTCTGAGATCTCAAATAAAAGTGTAGAATAAATAACACAACACAAAGAGACAAGATTTAACGTGGTTCACCCAATTTGGGCTACGTCCACCAAGAATCACTTGCTCAAATTTTATTACAAGCCTCCACTCTCTCAATACAATACCCAGATCCGTTTGGAGCTATGCTAAAAAAACTCTACATAATTCACACCCAAATTCAAAGCACATCTGCAATACATTTTCTTGTATATGTATCATATGCATAAGACCATATAAATAGACAATTTCTTAAGTAGTTTGATACAAAACCGTGGGTATCAAAACCATGGGAAAAAAACTATGGGTATCAAAACAATGGGTACCGAAAAACCATGGGCCCAAAAACAGCCCATAACGGTTACCCATTACCCATGGGTTAATAAACCACCCATGAAAATTTGCTTTGGGGCTTCACCTTCAAACCTCCTAACCTTCTCACCGGTGAGCGGGACCACCGTAAAAATACCCGAGTGTAACACATATAAGGTGTCTCACACTCTAACATGAAAATAGGCTCCACAAACATAACAATCTCCCACTTGAAGACTGATTTCCACTGAGCAAGATTCTCAACCCTTCACTGTCATCCACGAAGGCCAACCAATGCTTGAACATAGCTTTAGTTTATCCCTTGTGACCACCTTGGTCATCATGTCTGCAGGATTCTGACTGGTATGAATCTTCTCCAACTTCAACTTATCTTCCTCCAAAGCTGTCCTAATGAAGTGATATCTCAACTATATATGCTTCGTCCTAGAGTGGAAAGCAGAGTTCTTACCTAGGTGTATAGAACTCTGACTATCACTATGCAGCTTACATTCCTCCTGCTTATACCCCAACTCCTCAAAAAATTTTTGTAACCAAATCATCTCTTTGCTTTGCCTCTGTGGAAAAATACTCACCTCCGTGGTTGACAAAGCCACCAGCTTCTGTAGTCGTGAAATCCAGCTCACTGTTGTCCCACCTATAGTGTAAATATAACCTGTCGTGCTCCTCCTGCTGTCTACATCTCCAGCCATGTCTGAATCTACATAACCATGTAAAGTGGTGTCTGATCCACTATAGCACAAAATTGTCCCCATGGTCCCTCTCAAATACCAAAGGATCCACTTTACTGCTTGCCAATGCTCTTTACCTGATCACTCATAAATCTACTCACAGCTCCCACTACATGGGCAATATCAGGCCTAGTGCACACCATAGCATACATCAAACTACCAACCACTGATGAGTAAGGTACCTTGGACATCTAGGTTTCTTTCCTACTCTGTCTTGGGACACTACTCCTTTGATAACTTAAAATGGCATGCCAAAGGAGTCCCAACCGGTTTAGCATCTTGCATGTTAAACCTATCCAATACCTTCTTAATGTACTCTTCCTGAGATAAAGTCAACGTCTTTCCTTCCTATCCCGAGTTATCCTCATACCAAGGATTTTTTTGGCTGCCCCCAAATCCTTCATATCAAAGGATTCACTTAGTTGTTTCTTGAGTACTTTTATTTCTGCATGTTTTTACCTGCAACCAACATGTCATCAACATACAAACACATGATAATATAACTTCCATCCTCAAATTTCTTTTATACACGCAATGGTCGAATGACATCTAATATAACCTTGCTCCATCATGAAGCTATCAAACTTCTTATACCATTGACGTGGAGCTTGTTTTCTGGCCATACAAGCTCTTCTTCGGTTTACACACCATCTCCTCTTTACCTTTGACCTCATAGCCCTCTGGTTGCTGCATATATAGTTCCTCCTCCAAATAGCCATGGAGAAATGCAATCTTTACATCTAATTGTTCTAAGTGCAAGTCTTCTACTGCCACTATTCCAAGAACAATTCTAATAGAAGTCATTTTTACTACAGGAGAAAAATCTCATCAAAATCTATACCTTGTTTCTGTGCAAACCCCTTGACCACCAACCGGGCCTTATATCTTTTCTTTCCTCCTTCTTCGTCTTTAACTCTATACACCCACTTGTTCTGCAATGCTCTTTTTCCTTCCAGTAGCTTCACCAAATCCCAAGTCTAGTTCTCCATGAGAGACTTATGCTCCTCATCCATGGCTTGCTCCCACTTCTTATTGGCATCTACCTTTATTGCTTTATCAAACCTCTCTCGGCTCTCCACTATCATTGATTAATAAATAATAAAGAGAAGGAGAAAAATGTTGTGGTTCTTTTCTTACCCTAGAAGACCTCCTCACCGTAGGATTTTGGGATTCTTGTTGAGTAGGTTCTGAACCGATTCATGGTCACTTTCCCATCCGGAAGATCCTCTACCACTGCATATTCTTTCTTGGATTCTTCCTTGTTTTCCTACAACTATTGCTTATACATGACTTTCTCATTAAAGACCACATCCCTAGACCGAATGATTTTCTTGTATTTAATACTCCAACATTTAAATCCAAATTCATCACCACCATAACCAATAAAAGTGCATTTTTCTGATTTAGCCTCTAGCTTGGTCCTATCATCCTTGTCAATATGAACAAACACCTCAATTCCAAAGACTCTAAGAAATGAGTAATCAAATTTCTTACCGTACCAAGCCTCCTCAGGTATGCCTCCATCTAAGGCACTTGAGGGTCCTCTGTTTATCAAGTACATAGCTGTGCTCACCGCTTCTGCCCAAAAATAAAGAGGCAATCCTGCATGTATCCTCATGCTCCTAGCACGTTCCATTATTGTTTTGTTCATCCTTTCTGACACCCCATTATGCTGCGGGGTTCCTGGAACTGTCTTTTTCCTACGGATTCCATTCTTAGAACAATAATCATCAAATTCATTACTTTGCAATACTCCCCTCCATTATCTGACCTGAGACATTTTAACTTAAGGCCTATTTCATTCTCTACCAAGGCTTTCCATTTAACAAAAGTATCAAATACATCAGATTTGTTTCTAATACAATAAACCCAAACTTTCCTTGTTGCATCATCAATAAAAGTAACATAATAACTTGAACCCCCAAGAGATGATACCTGAGCCGGCCCCCACACATCAGAATGTACCAGCTCTAACTTACTCTCTTTCTTCGTAGGTCCAACCTTGAGAAACCTTACTCACTTCTGTTTCCCATATATGCAGTTCTCATAGAAATCCAAACCTGTTTCTGTATATCCAGGAAAATTCTTCTTTATGATGTTCATGCCCTTATGGATCATATGACTGAGCCTATAGTGCCATAATGTTGTATCTACACCTGAAGCCACAAGATTACAATGATTAGTACTATCAGTGGTTAAATACAAGTTTCTAACCTTCTTACCTCTTGCCACCATAAGATCACCCTTGGTAACCTTCCAAGAGTCAGCTATAAATATCATAGTATAACCATCACTTCCCAATTTCCCTGCTGATATCAAATTTCTCCTTAATGTAGGCACATGTCTGACATCCTTTAATAGCCATGTATTCCCATTCTACATCTTAACCTGAACAAAACCTTTTCCAACTATACTGCAAGGCTCATCATCACCAAGAAAAACATGCCCAAAATCCCCTTGAACATAATCAACAAAATAATGCCTATGTGGAGTAGCATGAAAAGAAGCCCCTGAATCTAAAACCTAAGATTCAATAATATTATGTAAAGAAAGAATCAAAGCATCCTGACATACATTACCTGATGCCACATTTACCTCCTTATTTTCTTCCTGTTGTTTCTTCTTGTCCCGAAGCTCCCAACAATCCTTCTTTGCATGCCCAGACTTTCCATAGTTCCAACATACAATCTTGCTCTTGGATTTTGACCTTGCCCGATCTTTCGATTTTCCACGGTTTCCTCTATTCTTTTGTCTCCCTCTAGTTTCCACTGTCAAAGCATTCCATGAAGTAGAAGATTCCCCAGAGATTTTTCTTCACATTTCCTCACTTAGAATCACCCCTACAACATCCTCAAACTTCAACTTCGAGTTAGCTGGAACCGAGTTGCTTACTGCCATTACTAGGCTATTCCAACTTTTAGGTAAAGAGCACATAATTAATAAATCCCTAACTTCTTCATAAAATTCTATTATAACCGAAGCTAGCATATTCACAACCATATTGAAATCATTTAAATGATCTGCTACTGAACCATTCTTAGACATCTTCATATTAAAAACTTTTTCATTAAAAATATCTTATTAGAAGCGAGAGGGTTTTGTTGATGGCGAATCACAAGCACCCATGAGTGTCTACAACTCAATGGATTGAGACTCTCGATGCGATTTCATAACATGGAGCTTTTCCCAGTGTGGGACCTTGTGAAATTGGAAAAGCTCTGGATGAAGGTTGATTCCTACTCCTTTGTTAAGATACACATGTAAAAATGCGAGGGTTTACTCAAAACCTAATCTAACTTGCCAAGGAGACATGGTAAGAAGATGCATAAAAATAAACCTAAACTAACAAAGGTGATGCATCGAGGAATGAAGGACACTGTCTTGCAAATAAACACAAACCATTAAAATGCAATGCAAGATCATGCACTGAGATAACCAAATTTGCGGTGAAAGATCGGGAGGATGCAAATGAACACGAGAGAGGGTTGAGAATAATCCACAGAGACATACATTATTTTCTCCAAAGATTGATAAAATACACTACAAAATGCCAAAGGTAAATTTGCATTACGGTTTTAGATGGGAGGTTTGAACTCCACAAATTCACCTACCAAAGAGAAGAAGGGATGGGCAAAACAAGAATGTCCAACCTTTAGAAAGAAGCCTCTCCTTACAATTTATAGGAAGAATGAGAGAGGGAAGAGAGAGGAATTCCAAATCTACCCCAACCACCTCTAGGTTGTATTTAATTCAACTCATTATGGCATTAGGTGAGAACATGTAGCAAACCCCAAAAATAGCAAATTGTATTTTGAATTTTTGAAAAACTTATTCTCACCCAATTAAATATATCCAGTCATAGTTGAACAGAGGACCTTGCATTTCTGAAAAGTCCAACCTGCATGAAAAAAGTTATGGCCATTTAAATATCTCAGGTCGGGGTTTGCTTCTGTCGGGTTCGGGTTGTCAGCGCTCAAAATGTTGTGCCTCCTAAAGGTGCGCCAGGGCACATCCATTTCCATGTCAAAATATTTTTACCCGCACCCTTAACCTACACTAGGGTGGATCCATTTTCATGGTGACATCTGTTTACTGCGCCCTTAACTCGCGCTTAGGTATACATCCATTTTCGTGTCGACATCTTTTACTGCGCGCCTTAACATGCGCATCCATTTTTATGTGGACATATTTTTACCTACGCCCTTAACTCCGCACTCAGGGCACATCCATTCTCATTTCAACATCTTTTTACCTATGCCCTTCACCTACACTGAGGGTGCATCCATTTTCATGTTGACATCTTTTTACCTGCGCACTTAACTTGTGCTAGGGCGCATCCATTTTCATGTCGACATATTTTTACCTGCGCCCTTAACCTACGCTAGGGTGCATCCATTTTCATGTCGACATATTTTTACCTGTGCCCTTAACCTGTGCTAGGGCGCATCCATTTTCATGTCGACATCTTTTTACCTATGCCCTTAACCTGCGCCAGGGCGCATCCATTTTCATGTCGACATCTTTTTACCTATGCCCTTAACCTATGCCAGGGTGCATCCATTTTCATGTCGACATATTTTTACCTGCGCCCTTAACTTGTGCGAGGGTGCATCCATTTTCATGTTGATATCTTTTTACCTACACCCTTAACCTGCGCTAGGGCGCATCCATTTTCGTGTCGACATCTTTTTACCTGTGCCCTTAACCTACGCCAGGGCACATCCATTTTCATGTTGACATATTTTTACCATGCCCTTAACCTATGCCAGGTGCATCCATTTTCATGTCGACATATTTTTACCTGTGCCCTTAACTTACGCCAGGGTGCATCCATTTTCGTGTCGACATCTTTTTACCTGCCCTTAACTGCGCTGCAGGCACATCCATTTTCATGTCGACATATTTTTACCTATGCCCTTAACTCGCGTGGCGCATCCATTTTCATGTTGAAATCTTTTTACTGCGCCCTTAACTCAGCGTCAGTGCATCTATTTTCATGTCGACATCTTTTTACTTGCGCCCTTAACCTGTGCCAGGGCGCATCCATTTTCATGTCGACATCTTTTTACTGCGCCCTTAACTGCGCCAGGCATCCATTTTCATGTCGAAATATTTTTACTTGTGCCCTTAACTGCGCGGCGCATCCATTTTCATGTCGACATATTTTTACCGCGCCCTTAACCTATGTCAGGCGCATACATTTTCATGTCAAAATATTTTTACTGCACCCTTAGGCGCATCCATTTTAGTGTCGACATCTTTTTAATGCACCCTTAACCTACGCCAGATGACGCATCCATTTTTGTGTCGACATATTACTGCGCCTTAACATGCGCCGGGCGCATCCATTTTCATGTTGACATCTTTTTACCTGCGCCCTTCCGTTTTGATGATGTAATAAATGTCGGGGTTTGAGTTTCTTTGATTTCTATATTCTTTTGTTTGTCTATATCTACCCTGGGAATATATATACAATAGGTTTTTCATACAACTTCCCTAATGCATCCATCATTCTTTTGTAGTATTTTTATTTGAAACATTAAATAATACCGAAGATGCAAGACACAATTTGGATCATTCTAAGTGCCTTCCGATCCAACAAATCTCCTTCCGCATCTATCATACTTGAGAGTTTGTTCACCTTCTCGAGACAAGGAGTATAAAGATCCTTCCGATAAAGGTAATCTTCCATCTGCATCTTCCGTAGACCGAATTTCTGCCTGTTGAATTTATCAAACCTAGATCTTCCATCATCTACCATAGCTCCCACTCAAGCTAAAAACTTTCCTGTGATTCAACACTTCAAAGAAACCAAACCGTGCTCGATACCAATTGTTAGGAAATAAGAGATAAAATATGCGGAATAATCCCTTACAGAATCGACATAGTAGAAACTAATATGCAAAAAAAATATTTCAGATCTCAAATAAAAGTGAAAATAAAGAACACAACATAGAGAGACAAGATTTAACATGGTTCACCCAATTTGGGCTACGTCCCACCAAGTGTAATGTCCTCGTTCTTCGTTACACGTGTTCATCCTTCGCGATCGAGTCTTAAGCATGGAACGTCATTGTGCCTTCGCCGATCATTGGTGGGTTTCACCTTGTCACAAGGAATACTCAATCATCTCCTCTTCATCGTGTTTACTTGGGTGTCGCATTGCCGCTGCGTTGTTGGCCCTTTACTGGCAAATGTACACTTGTTACCTTTTTGTTGAAAAGACCTGGCCTTTAATTTATGCGTGGAGGAAGAACACTTACCACTCATTCTGTTTAGGCAAGGCGTGTTGGTCTTCCCTTTGGTTTGAATGCCAAGTGGGGGGCAGTTGGCCACCAGTCTGTTTCAGCGACCTTTCAACCACTTCTGACCTGTATCTTTTATGGCCCGCTCTACTTTCTTTGACTTCCTCGTGCCCTTGTCTGCCACGTCTTGGGGGAAGGAAACCCCTGTTTTGGGGAGTAGTTTGTTTGGTTTTAGTCTGGTTTTGCTCGGGCATTTTCCCTGGCCGTGTGGGTTCCTCTGGAGACTGGCCGCGTGGTTTTGATGGGAAGGAAGTAAATTGTATTGTCATACAGAGCAGAAGGCAATAGTTGCTCAGCAATGGCGATGGCAAGGGGACGCCTCCACCCTTTTCACAGCAATTCTAAGCTCTTCGACCTGAATCCCCCGGCATTCCAACAGAAATCACTCTCCTGTTTTCCCAGATCGCCACTTTAATGACTCGGCTCCGGGTTCGCATCTCTAGACAAACTTTGTGCTTTGTAGTATTTGGTTTCAGATGCATGTTTGGCAAAAAGAAGTTTCACCGCGCCTTATGGCTAAAATCCATTACTCACAAATTCGTAATCAATGTTAAATTGTAGCTGTAAGATTTGGGATGAC